>CM067476.1:15782362-15862195 GCA_034552555.1 Semaprochilodus insignis | reverse complement strand
ATATATATATATATATATATATATATACACACACACACACACACTACTGTGTAAAAGTGTAAAAAGTAAGTGCTTTGCTTTTGTAAAAGTAAGTGCTTTGTTTTTGCTTGTAAAGCTCCATATATCATTAGAAAAGATGCAAATAACCATAACTATAGTTCAAAGTTCTACAGTTTTGCTACTTTAAAATCAGTAGTTAATATCTTATGAGCTAGTTTAAAGAACAGTTTGGCTCCAGATCTCTGTTGAATGCCCCATCACATGGATTTGTTAAATCCCATCACCAGCGGGCTTCATAGGTCACGTTTTTCTTGAACAATTAAACAGGTTGATTTTGTTACTGTGTCAGTTGTATGCAAATGTTCTATTTGGCTATCTATAGGACCTAATTCAAAACCCAGTACTTACTAAAACACTCCTTATAACTTCCACAAAATTGGGTGGAACTAAACTGCTGTATGCTGAATAGATGAATAAAAATGTCCTGGATTTCTGTGTTTCCATTTGTGGACAGCATCAAATGGAGAGTGGGAAATAGTATTCCTTAATGAGTGGATTGGAAATGGTTAAACATACGGTCGCGACATGCTTTATTACTGTTAGTATTTATTTGCAGTATAAGTGTTTTTCTGAACGAATAAACTGTCAGTGGCCTGATATATACAAACTGTATACTGTGTTACTTATAGTTCAGATGAGTAGTGCAAGTCAGTGCATCTTTCATAGGGGAGATGAAGTGATAGTGTATCACACATACTTTGTTTACAGTTCCTCCCTCCGAAACAGATGTCAAAACAGTGCAAGGTATTTGAGGACTGAGTAAAATCTCTGTGTAGCGTGTCACCAAAGTTGAAACCTCTCATTATGGTTAAGGCCACATTACAGTAATAATTGTTGCTTGTGTTCTCCCTTTGCCTTCCTCTGTGAATTCCTTTCCAGCTGGCACATAATCAAAGTTAATTAGCTTTAAATCTAAAATGCATTGCAGTATAACAAAAGAATACCTGTCTTAATTGTATACTTTGTAAGTCCACACTGACACTAATAGCTAAATTAACTTCCATTTTCAGCTCTTGAAGAGGGTTTATGGAAATTTCCTCGTGGCACCCGAGTCAGGTATCTCACTTTGTTTACCCTGCAAAATACAGGATGTTAAGAATGCAGCACAAACACTGCATGCAGTGTTTGGATAATACATGTTTTCTTTGTATGGTTGTAGACATGCTAAAATAAAACTAGTCTACATTTTTATTTTCATTTTCATTTTTTCTACATACATTTGAGCACAGAGGTCACCCCTCATGTGCAAAACTTACATGATGAATGACCCACAGAAAAAGATCTCTTTAACTTGTGTTAAATTAAGCAAAGAAAGTAAAACATGTTTTTACTTTTTACTGTAAAGTTTCCGTTTTCAAGGTACAATGATGACATGCAGTGGCCTCTCAGGTTTTGTTATTGCTATTTTTAACTTTTTTGTTGTTGGTACATCATTGCTGTGTTGCTGTTTGTGTTCTTATCTCTATTCAAGGCTACAACGTGTCCTTGCTGTTTGATTTGGAAGCGCTACCTGCAAACAAGGAAGAGGTCGTTCACCAGGCGGGCATGCTTAAGAGGAACTGTTTTGCGTCTGTCTTTGAGAAGTACTTCAAATTCCAGGAGGAGGGCAAAGAGGGCGAGAAGAGGGCTGTGGTCCACTACCGTGATGATGAGTCCATGTAGGCTCATGCTCCATTTTCAAAGCTCAGTTACAGTTGTAGTTTTCAGTTACAAAAAGTCTTAATTTGTACATGCTTTATCTCAACTGGGAAGTAGATGTGCAGGTTTGCTCATGTTGTGAACCATTGCAAACTCTATTTTGGCATTATCAAGTGGCTGTCACAATTACTAAACAGGCAAATACCCTATAAAAGACGAAAGTGACAGCTGCTCTTATGTTTTGTCTATTTGCCCTTGCATTTAAAGGAGATCTTTTCCAAATGATTGTTAAAAGCACGTAGAGGAAGTCTGCAGTCCCTGTTTTAGTAATGCCACTCTTCCCTATTCCTACGTTGCGGTTTCTGTGCCCGCGTGGCAGAAATGTCATAGCTGTCTTTTGGTACTGTAGCCATGCAATGAGGTGATGCTCAAAATAATATAATTATTAAACAACCTGAGTGCACTCAGTGAAATTAAACAGGGGGTTCATTGTCAGAACTTAAGTTGAGTTCCAACCACCAGCTGGACAAATTAATGTACTATTTTATTTTAAAACTTACTTAAGGTTGAAATAAGAGTTATAAAGTTGTTATTTTGACTAATTAGGTAAAATTTTTGAGTAAAGTTTCAACTTGAAATGAAGCTTTCTCTTATCTGAAGGAGACAAGTTTTATAAGAAGTCTCTAGTGTTTATTTACATACATAAGCTGCTAAACTGGTAGATAAGCTGCTAAACTGCCTCACCTCCCAGCTCAAAGTGTCGTTAAATTGTTGTAATTGGCACCTCTCTTACTAAATCTGCACCTTTTGTTTATTTGTTTGGGTTGGCACTTGCAGTCCTGGAGACCTGGTGAGTGTCTGCAAACTTTAGTGTTTGCTCTGCTCCACCACACCCAATTAAACTCGTTAAAGATGTTAATTGGCTGTTGAGGTGAATTTATACTGATAGATAGTAAACACTTGACGTGTGAGGTGAAATAGTGAATGTGAATTGACTGTGCTAACCCTGCTTTACGGCCTTGCATTCGGTTTTATATCAGCAGCAGGAATGGCATCTTCATGAGTAGATGTAGTAAAGTTTTTGTTTGTTTCACAGGTACGTGGAGGCAAAGAAAGACAGAGTGACGGTGGTTTTCAGCACCGTCTTCAAGGATGATGACGATGTCATCATAGGGAAAGTATTTATGCAGGTCAGGTGTCTTTCTTTAATTTTAGCTGGTTCTAGTATTGGTGTATTTTTGTGTTTGCACAAAAATGGCTGAAATCTTTTATATCACTTCTAAAGGGCCCTCATCATTTTTTGTATCATTGTGTCGTATGTAAATGCTTCTAAACTAACAAAACACGCAGTTTACTGACCACGTTTATGTAGTCCATACATAAACTGAGCTGCTAAAACAGCTGGTTTCTTTTTTCTGTGTTTTTGGTGGTGTTGTTGTGTTTACATCTGTTCACCTATTCAGCATACAGCAAGTCTGGCTGAAGTTATAAAGAGTTTCAGCCCAAAATGTTTGTGTTCAGAATATAGGTAATCTACATAATCAAACAGTAAGCCTGTTAATTCGTGAATTAAACATAGATTGTGGCTGTTTTTGGGGCATAAACTCACATGAAGTGGACCTCAGATGTAAATGACGCATACTATAATAACATGAACGGTATGAGCCCTCTAATGTGATTCGTGAAAGAATGAAGTGATAAACAGTTGCTGATCAGCTGTAACATATACATTTGCTCAAGATCAGTCGACCTTTATTGTAATCTCTGGGTACGTATGGGCGACCCTCATTTTCGTCAGGTAACTACAGAGATGGTTGAGTGGGCCCGTATTCTACTTTTTTGTAAGCTCACCATGCATGTCTTTGTAGGCCTCAGCAGGACCTACAAATGACATGTTTCTGAATGTTCTTGTATGCATGTTCACATGCTCTCTCTCTCTCTGCCTGGCTGTTTCAGGAGTTTAAGGAGGGACGGCGAGCGAGTCACACAGCTCCACAGGTGCTGTTCAGTCACAGAGAGCCCCCGCTGGAACTGAAGGACACAGACGCTGCTGTGGGTGACAACATCGGTTACATCACTTTCGGTATGTGCACGATCTATAACCATCTTTCAGTGTGTATTTTCTATGCATTATGCCCTGCTGATGCGTAACAACCTGATTTTTGAAAACAAGCCGGTAGCCATGCATGTGTAGGAAGGAGAGTGTGTGCTGATAGAAATGCAGTTTTGACAGCAGACTCTTCTGACACATTAGCATTACTTACTAGCCTTGTGGAGGTCTGTGATTCTTGTATGTGCAAACAGGTGAATTATCTTAATTCCAGGTTTAAAACCCTGAAATGTAATGAATCCTTTCTGTTGTGATATTGTCCTTGTCCTTTTTTTTGCAGTCCTCTTCCCCCGCCATACCAATGCAAACGCTAGAGACAACACCATCAATCTCATCCACACCTTCAGAGACTATCTGCACTACCACATTAAGTGCTCCAAGGTGAAAGAACACTTCATAAAGCAACACTCACGACTGGACACTGCCTGTTGAACATTTAAAGACATGCTTTGTCAAAATATGATAATAAATGAGGATGTTTTCTTTGTTGATTTGCTCAACTCAGCTAACATTAAAAAAATCAGGTTTTACGTCTTGCTGTTTTCTTTGGAAGAACTGCAGAACTGGAAGAACCACTAGGCCAGCCGTGGTATTCAGCTGTTTTACATCCTTAGGGCAAACAGTTTTCAGTATGTGCTCTTAACCATAGTTTAGAAAAGGAAGAGGACTGTCATTCAATCATTAGGGCTGTTCCGTTCCATAACTTCTGAAGTTATCTCTGATTGTACTCTATATATATATGTATGAGTCTACTCTCTATACCCACATCTCAGCCCTATCAATAAGTATATCAGGAAAACCATACCAAGGGAGGCATTTTAATGCACATGGAGTGTTGAGTTTTATTCAACAGCTTCTTTCTACCTAATTAAAAAGCAGCAATGAAAATCAGTAAAGTTTCAGGAGAAAGCCAAGTGTCCTGATACTTTTCATGGGCAAAGATATGTGCTTTTGTTGTTTGTATTTAGTTTAGTTATCATTACCTCGTTGGTGTATGCATGTGAACTTTATGGAGCGGACCTGTGAACTATAGCGTGCCATGTTGGTGTCTTCTTTGAGTGCTGAGTTATGATGGCAATGAACTGTAGCTCTGGCTTGTGGCCAAACTGTAAATAATTCAGGTTCTTTACTGTAGATCATTTGTTTTTGATAAGATCTATTCCATTCAACCTCCCTTTTCTCACACCGTCTATTTTCAGGCTTACATTCATACACGCATGAGAGCCAAGACCTCAGATTTCTTGAAGGTTCTGAACAGAGCAAGACCAGACGCTGAGAAAAAGGAGATGAAGACCATCTCGTAAGTGCTCCTACACACCTGACTAAATTGTCCTTTCATGTTGCACACTGCACAAACCCTTGGGTGCCCATACAGATTAACCATAGTCCATTTTCATCATGATATTTTAGATGAATCTTTTTGTAACTGCTCTGAGTAGAATTTCTGCATATAGATTGGTCATTAAAATATGAACTGGGATTTTGATGGATCACAGTGAAATTAATTTTGCAGGTTAGAGAGCATTCCCAAAAGATTTTGTAAGAGGAACTTGATCGTGTGAGAATAGATTGAGAATATATTGCTCCTGCTTGTTCTAGCACATATGTGGTTACAGTAATTTTTGTCTCACTTACTGCTTACTTACTGTTTCATGTACAACATATTGTATGACAATCAAGTTTTTTAAAATCCTGTTTAATTGTAATTTATTGACTAAAAAAGCTACTAAACCACAGTCATCTGACAGCTACACCTGTTTTTATCCTGACTGGGCCCAACACTGAGCCACATACAGTGTACTGGTCATGCATATACTAGGGCTGTCCCTCATTTTAAACTCAACAAGAGCTTCCTAATAAGTCATTAGCTGGGAGCTTTGAAAACATACAGATGTTCAGTGCAGAGGTTCCAGAATTGGCAAACGTTAGCATTAATGTTTTCATTAAAGGAGCTAAGGGAAATGTAATTAATGTTCCCCTAATGACAAAGTGCAATGCCTTATAATGACATGACTACAGGACATATTTTAATAAACAGATTTGGTTTCCTCCTGGATGGTTGTTGTTGATGTATAAGCAGGTCCAGCAAATACGGCTTGATTCTGTAAGTAATTCAAGTTGCTCACAATTGTACAACAAAGAAATACTTTTCAATACAAATTTGCAGCCCACAAAGGCAATCAAAGCCAGTGATTTTCACTGTCACATGAGTAACTTTTCTTTTAGAGAAAGTTTTTCAAAGGCAAAAAACATTTGTATGATAAGATCGCATGTGTCAATTCAGCCATGAGGTCTGCAGGTATAGCCACTAAAGATGATGTTAAGGGTAGTGCAGATGTCAACCAAACAAGAGTTTGACTTGGATTCAGTCTGTGATGTAGTAAAAAAAAAAAAACAACAACAAAAAAAACAATTTATATTTCAGGATTTTTGTAAATTTGGAATTTGTATTTGAAGGAGGAGATAACAGTGTTTTAGGTTCATGGTTAGTTCACAGTCAGTTCACCGTACTGAACTTTCTTTATACAACTATACCTATGTAAATGCATTTTTTATAGATTCTATGGTACCTTTGGTGCAGTATGCATGATACGGTTTTATGGGTTTTAAGCTTTACCATTGCCTGTTGCTACTTTGGCCTTGTGGCTCCTTCGAACAACAAACTTGAAACTTGGTCTTCACCATTTGACTGCATTTGGGGTAAAATTACGGGCATGTGATCTTTTAACAAACTGTTTGTTTATGCCTGTCAGAATTACTATAGGCAAATTACTATAGACAAAACAGACATGAATTAAGACCGTCTAAGCGCTGTCTATCCATTAGATGTTTTTTTTCTGCACTAGAGTACATTACCATGTTGTAGCCTAAGTACAAGGACTTGCTTCCTTAAATACTAGGCAAAGATCACCTCTATGGTTATAGACAGCTGTTTGAAGAAATGAAGCAGAGTAGTACTTTAAGAGTGCAAATAAGTGCTCTTAGAGGCTCTCCAAATTACAAGTTAAGCAGAGAATCTGAAACATTTTACCTGAGACTGTGAGGACCATGCAAACTAACTTTTCCACTGAACACAAGGTTATTGACAATGGTACAGTATAGCAATGCCTGTGTTAAGATGTACATATCTCACATTCATGGTCCTAATCCAGTAAATCGTGTCCCTTTATCTGATTCTTTGGAAGGCTTTCTAATTAACGGCTCATTCTTGAACCCTATGCTTGCCAACAATATTTTGGGACCTGTTTGATCTTATCAGCTGTGAGAATTTTATTTGAACCCTGTCAGTTGTACAACTGAAAAGACAATTGCTAACATACCAAAGAGACTGCTGTGGTTGACTACATTGTTTATCTCTGTCAAAAACGAAATGGTTCAAATCCAGTACTGTAAAGCATGGCGTGACACTCTACATCATCGTTGTTGTGCTAGTAAAAATTTGCACGCGTGACTCCTTGATCTCCTCCATCTCTCTTTTGACAGTGCTTCTGTGTTGAAATAATAGTAAAATTCATTCTCTGATGGCCAGCGATAAGTATTGAAAGACCTCAGTGATCTGCAGCAGACACCCTAGCTTAAAGGAAGGCCATTTTATGATGCTTGCTGGGTTAGAAGCCAGGAAAAAATACACAATTTAGAGACGCACATTTTTGCACACACCATAGGACACGCTGGACTCCAGCTTTCACTCCAACACTAATCACTCAACTCAACTGTGCTATCCTCTAAACGGGTGTGCTATCCTTATGTTATTTTAGAATTGCTTGGCTACAACCTAGCCTGTGCTATAATGTGGCATATTTGGCCTGCTGTCTATGCTCTTGCCTAAACCACACGTAACAGGTTCAGTTTCAACTTACTTTCTCTCTCTACTGTTGCTCTATCAAACATTAGTATCCAAGTTCGTGTCAACAGCGCATCATTATTCAGAATCAAACCTGTATTATGATGGGTGGGCACTGTCTAGATCTCTAGCCTGCTCTCTAAGCTAATGGTAGGTTAGTTGATTAATCTACTAATCGAGATGCTACAAAACCATTTCATTTTGCCTTTCTGTCCCTTCAGCTATTTGACTTCACCCACTCAGATCTAAACTTGTCTGTGCTTTATTTTGCCAGAATCAGTCATGCTCTGTGGTGAGCTAAAGTTAATCAGCTTCTCCCTCCTAATTAGCACCACTGTTTGACAGGCATCAGTTGTTTGATAATGATAGGTTTTGACATTTATTGAGTGATGGCTCGAAAATGGTGCACTGTGTTCAGTATTTGGTAACCGTGTAAAACTTTTTTTTTTTTAAATAACGTTTAACAAGATGGCAAAAAATGACTTATATCATCAGCAAATACCATCATATCCCTTATACTTTATAGGGTGAAACAGAGCATGTTAGCTTTAACACCAGTTACTTGACTTTAATATCCTCTAAATAGATGTTATTTTAGTATCAGTTAGCCGGAACCAGGTCTGTGCTGAATCAATTCACTCTGCTGAGTAGTCGGTTTGTTTACAAGTCAAGTAGTCGGTTTGTTTACAAGTCAACAATTACATAATTCTAACATCTACTCTAACATTGGTGTTGGAGTATGTAGTTCTGAAGACTCTTTTTTTAAAGAATTTGCTTTTACATCTCAATTTGTGATCTTTACAGTTATATCACCTTTGTGAAAGTTAAAGATAAAATGCTGATGTAGTTACTTACACCTACAAGCTCAAGTTTATGCAGCAGTTTTTGTGTGATGTATACTTGTACTTTGTTTGTTAAGCTTTTTAGCGTTTGCAGTGTCCAAACTGTGCATTAGACACCTGATTAGCACTATTGTTATTTAGACCCAAGCCAGACTATATGGTCTGTGCTGAAGTGTTTGGCCTGCAAACCAAGCCTTCATTAGCTTTGGTAAATCGGTCCCAACCCCAGTCCCAACACCAGTCACTCGACTTTTACTCTCAGACATTTATCTGTTTTTATCATCTACTCTTGTTTTCAGCACGTTTTCATATCGAACCTGAACTGTATACTGTGCACTTTGGCACTGTCCGGATCTGTAGCCTGCTCACTAAGCTAACGTTATAAGTCCAAACACTACAGAAGAGGTTTAATTACACCTTTCTTTCCCTTGAAAGACACTTGGTCAACTTCACTCCCACATATTAGAATCATTATCTAATCTAATGCACCAGTGTTTTATTTAATGTGTGTTTTTCATTTTGCAGTTTAACCAAAAATGTATTTCAGGCAAGGAGAAGCAATAGCTGGATGTGTTGAGCGTTGGCTTATTTTGCGCTGCATGATTAGATGGAAATGGAGAGTGGTGACCTCTTTGGGAGTAGTGAAGTTCAAACAAAAATAGAAATTAAATAACCAGAAATCCTCCATACAAAATGATTGAATAAATAATGAATTGTTTTCTGACACGGGACAGGACACAGAGAAAGACTACTGTACTGCTGGTTGTACTTGATGAGTCATCCATATTACAGTAACACTGTGGCAACTTTTTTTTTTTTTTTTGTGGTTGCGTCAGATATGCTTATAAATTATGAACAGCTAATTAATCGGCAAGTTCATATGCTGATTCTGATAATCCGGAAAAAATGCAGAACATTGTCTCTGATTATAGGTTGGACCAATAATCAGCCAACATCTAGTTTTGATTATTTTTTAAATTTAAAAATTATTGCTTCTGTGTCACTCAGGTGTAGAACAAGGGATACCACCCAACTCTAATATTTGGCTAAGATCTGGCTGAGCTGTCCATAAAGTATGCAACATTTCTGAAGACATGCACTGCTATTTATGATGTAGACGCCCAGTCTTTGATGTCAGTCGGTTGCTCCGGTGGTGTTCCTGATTGCTTATCATTTCGAATCAGGCGAGCGTCTCCTTTCTCAAACAGGACATTCTTTAAATATGTCTCAGTGTTCCTCGTCTAAGAGATTACACTGTTTTCTGTTTAGTTCCTCTCATGTTGCTTGAGGCACCATTCATGCAGTTGAGATATTGAATTGCTTCAGAGTAGAATTCCTCCCTGCTGTTGGTGCAAAGGTGTGCTTTGTTTGTCTACACCTCCTACGCAAACCTACCTTTGAATGTGTTTGCATTTTTGTTCTGCAGGTCTGTGAAACTGATAACTGGTGCTGTAGGATTAAATTAATAGTTTGTTGAAATATCAAATGCTATTTCATTTTACCCCACATGTAATGAATCAGCAAAACATTTGTTGTTTGTACATTTGGCTATTTTGTTTTGTATAGGAGCTGCAAGGCTGAAGTAGCTACAATGATATTGGCAGTGGTAAAACTTAAACCCCATAAAACTGCTTCATGCAAACTGCATGCGTAATTAATCACAAATAGTCTTGCTTAAGCCTAAATTATAATAGTGAGTTCTAAGATTTTTGCATATATGCTGTTTTACAATGTACAGTCCTCATAGACAAATGTTGGGGGGGGGGGTTATAAAATATATATTTTATACTTTGTTCATTTTTGTTTTGTAGAAAATCAATAGAACATGGTTTTCAAACTGTTGGCTGAGATATACTTTTGATTATGATAGACTGTTCTGTTGAGAAATGTACAAAGTGCATTGTATTGCTTAAAACATTAGTAATAGCCATTAGTGGCAGGGCTGTTTCCCGACAGTTCCAGGGAAAATATCAGATTTCAGTTCAGGTCCAGGCCAATTTTTCACACGCACCATCAGTCTCGAACCTGGCTTGCTTTCTACTAGGCATTTCGTTAGTAGTTTGTTGTTATCTGAAGAAATATAGATGTACGTAGATTTCATCCACTTTCACACATTTTTTTTTTCCCCTTACACACTTTCCCTTTCTCTCTCTCTCACGCTTGTTCACTTACTCTCTTTTTCGCTCGTTCTTACATACTTGTATAGTCTATGTGTATAACAAAGTTTACTGGTCTTGCTAACTCTTTGCTTAGGGCAATAAAACAAAAGGGGCAGCTGCTGGGGATTGCAGATTAGTTATGGACATCTTTATTTGTAAAACTTGATGACCTACAACAGAAAAGAAGAACACTGGTCGCCTACACTAGGGTATTTTGTGCTCTGAGAGAGGGGCATGTTGTCTTTTCTCTGTGACATGGTCTCAAATTACTGTCGGGTTCGGTTCATTTTATGCTTGTGCAGACCTCTACTATGTGTTGCTGTTGGACTAACTTTGTGGAAAATTGTTTTAATTATATACTTTTGCTAAACTATCACTTGAACAGCTAAAACTCACAGCTAATGACTTCACATGCTAACGTGCACTGACTGTGTCCTTTTTTTTAGGGGCAAGACCTTCTCTCGCTAAAGGACATTTCACTCCATCATACTCGGATGAGGCCTCTCTCCCCTTCTTCTTGGACAGAAGAGGTCTTCTCTGCCATCGTCTCATCCTTTTTTTTTTTTTTGTTGTTGTTTTTCTTTTTAAGAAATTTGTGCTTCATTAAGAAAAGTCAAACATTTTAAAAGGGCATCATTTCCTTGGAGCATATTGAAACATTTATTAAAATCATAAATATATAGATATATCTGTATAAAATGAACATTTTGATACAAAATCTTTTACTGGATATTTGTTACTGTCTTGCTTGCATTTGTTCAAGTAGCTTGTTGCACCCTTTCTTGCTTATTGTCTACCCCTTCCTTTCATGTCTCTCATTACTTGCCACGATCAGTGGATGGTACAACATAACGAATAAAACGCCTTGTTTAGGAATTGTGCCAAGAGTAGTGCTTCCAGAGAACCACAAACATTCCCTGTTGTTGCTTGCCAAGAAGAGGCATGACTGCGGGTGCTAGTGCTGTCATGTGCCATATAATTAGTCATGTACCTGAACTGAGATGGATCTTAACTACCACATGTCACACACTCTTCTGTTTGAGTTCCGAGGAAAAATATCAGTTTGCTTACACTTGAGTCTTGTGGGAACCCCCCCACCACAAAAAAAATCACCTGCCTGAAACGTCTGAGAATTGCCCGTTTAAAGTCACTACACTGCAATTTCATGTTTGTAAGGAAAATACAGGTTGGGCAAAGAATGGAATTTCACGTTTTGAGGACTTTTATCTTTTCATATTAGCATGGTTTGCAGTGAAGCCTGCATTTTTTTGGCCTTCTAATATGGTTTTAATAATAAAAACAGATGTGAGCAAGCACTTATGAGGCTTGGATCAGTTCACGTTCAGTACTGTGCAAAACTTATAGACCACCTTTTATTTAATTCCTTTTAAATCCATTGAGGAAATTTTGGGTTCCTTCAGCATTATGTTTCCTGTAATGGAGAGCTGACTGTCCAAAAGGTTTTCTCTTTACACATTACACTATACATGAGTAAATTAAGTATAAACAGTTTTCTTGGTACTAGCTTGACAATCAAATGCAGCTTTGAATTTATACTATTCAGCTTGTACTAATGTTCCTTTATTGTGACTTGTCTGTTTTTCATATCTTTATGTTTTGTAGTATTACAAATATAGGATACGATATTGAATACATGAAAAATATAGCTAATAAATTTTAAATTCAAAGTGTAGGATAAAAATCAGGTAAGAAACAGGACAAACTTATAACATATTTTCTTTTATTGCCACTGATCTTACAAGTTTCTGAACAGTGCATTTATACTTTAAGATCAAGTAAAATGTCATCACAAAGGGGATAAAATGCAAAAGTCTCCTTTCAGGTTTTTGGACGTTGTATGTGGCCACTTCCAGATGATCTCAAGTGGTCTGCAATCTTAATTCTGATTCCTAGATGGACCTGTGGAAAAACAACCATTCATATGCTCAAGAAAAACTTTCATTTTTTCCCGGCTTTTGTGCCAGGTATGACAATTCATGAGTAAACATTTTAAATTATTAACAACTGACCAACAAAAGTTATGATCAGAGTTAGTATATCACATGTTTATAAATGAACTTTTAGTCAATACAGTATATTAAAGGAGTGTTAGTCTGTTTTGCCAACTCACCATCATTCTGTAAAGCTTGCTCTAAGGAAAAGTCTGCCCTGTGAAAGGAAAGGATAATGAACCAACACCTGTGTTAACTACATTGGCAACCAAGATATATAGAGTTATGCCTCTGGAATTCCCCTCATTAACCTGAAGAAGTTATAAAAGACACCCAGTTAAGCCCTTAAAACAATATCCTTAGTCTGACCTGTCATCAGTTCCTCCAAGAAGCTGGCGGTAGCTGTCAATCTCAGCCTCCAGTTCCATCTTGATGTTGAGCAGGGCCTGGTACTCTTCGGCCTGCTGCTCCACCTTTTCTCGTACTTTGGTCAGCTCATCACCAAGCTTCTGGAGTTGCTGGTTCAGATAGGCCATTTCCCGCCCATAGCGACCATCTGTGTCCTTCAGGGTCTCTTCCAAAGAGATGATCTAAACAAAAGCCATTGAAAGGCTGTGTCAGTAACAAATACATAGACATATATAGATAGTTTGTTGAGTGTAATGGAGACCGGGGAGTGTCGACGTCCAACACACTCTTGTGTTCACAGAAGTTGAAAGACTTTGTGTGAAACACAAAGTACACATTTACCTAACTATAAGCCAATATTGACCATTGGCTGTTCTTATTAGTATGGAGTGGTGAGAATTACCGTGTTGTGCAGGGCCTGAATGTCAATTTCTTTCAACTGTTTTTGTCGGCGAAGCTCATTGAGTTCAGTCCTGCTGGTCTGCAGAGACTCAGTGTTCCTCTCCACCTCCACTTTGATGTTTTCGAACTGTAATGAAGGTGAGAAAGTGTCTCAGAAAGTGCTGGAAACATCAGGCCAGGAGTAGCTTCCTTCACAGACATCATTTAAGTTTACCTTGTTTTTATACCACTCATTGGTCTCCTCGCGGTTCTTCTCAGCCAGCTTTTCATACTGATCGCGGAGCTTGTTGATAGTGTCACTCAAGTTGGACTGAGAGGAATCTACCTCAACAGTCACATTGGAGTTCTTGATTTTGTCGTTCAGCATGGCGACTTCCTACAGAACAGCACGAAGAGGTTGTTGAGCTTTTGGAAACTTACAGTGACCCACAGAAGTATGTGCCCATTTTAAACATGAAGCTTATGATAAACTTGGATAACGTTCTTTAGGTTACTTTATAAAACTTTAACAAAATTATATTTGTCTCTCAACAAACTCTCAACATGTGGAGAATGCAATGAGGGTGCTGTAAAGTAGTGTTTCTCAATCCTGGTTCCTGGAAGACCACTGGCCTGCTAACAACACACCAGATCAAACTGGTCAGCTCATAAACAGCCTGTTATTGAGTTAAACAGGTTGGAAAAGCACTAAAACGGGAAGAAATGGGTCTGCAGGACCAGGGTTGATTAGCACCACAACGTGAAGCTGTATTTCTTATAACGGTATGACCTTGTGTTCACTGAACTTACGTCCCGGTGGTCTTTCTTGAGGTAAGCGAGCTCCTCTCTGGCGGACTCGATCTGACTTTCTAGGTTGAGGCGCGCGATCTGCGAGTCATCGATGATTTTCTTCAGGTCGGCAATATCGCGCTCCAGGTTCTGGCGCTGGATCCTTTCTGCATCCACCCTGAACAGAGACATAAAAAAACTTTAAAGAGGATAACAACTGCAGAATTAGTATTTTTTGTTGTTGTTTTGTCAGCAACCGCCTGGCACCCCGCTAGCAGCGAGCACTGGGACACGGATGTGCCATAGACTCCTTTGCTGGTTTCTGTGCTGTGCCGTTATTGGTATTACGTTATGTTGGTTGCATGTTGGTTTTTATAAGGTAGAAAGTGTCGAAAAGGGTCACTTACTTGTTTTTGAAGTCTTCGTTCGCCAGTTTGCTGTTGTCTAACTGCAGTAAAAGGCGGGCGTTTTCCATGGTCTTCTCACGGAGCTACAAACATAAGACCATAGTCAGAAAGTTACTGAGTGAACTCTTCTGTTTTAGCTTAGCAGGTCAGTTAAAACCGTTGGCCGCTGGTTCACCTCCTTTTTGAGATCAGCCAGTGGTTTCTCGATCTCATCCCAATCCCGGTCGGCTGTCTGGCCCCTCTTCTCTAAGATCTCTCTTATTTGTTCCTCCAGGTCTCGGTTGGAATTCTCCAGATTTCGCACCCGGCCCAGGTAACCGGACAGCCGGCTATTGAGGCCCTCCATGGTCTTCTTGTCGTCGTTGGGTACATTACTCGAGGGCCCGCCGGGCGGAGGCTGTTGCTGGCTCTCCGGGCGGAGGGCGTTTCTTAAGTTCTGCAGGCTGGACACGGAGGCCCGGGTGCCCTGACCTCCTGCTCCACCAAACACACTCCTGGCACTGCAGCGAGACATGCTGCTACTAAGGGGAAGAGGACAGAGGAGCAGCGTCAAATCACACTCAGGTAAACGATAACACAAATTAGTAGAGAGCTATTGTTTATTCCAGTTTCAGCTGTCTTATTAGTGTACTAATATATACTAAGTACTTTCTAGTATATACAGCATACAGACTGTATATGGGCTTATTCAGTTATAAAGTCATTTTAGTGTAAATTAATGGAGAATTAGAAGAAGGACTTGGAAAGTAAATTCTGAGCTAGGAGGTGAATTAACTAGAAAATACTAAACTAAAACGTTGAAGTCAAAAGTACTGAATTCCCTATCAGCATATGGACTGAAGTTTATTAGGTGCTGTTGTCCAGTACAGCAGTCCAGGTGCTGAACCCACAGAATAAATGAAATAAAACACTAAAAAGAGAATTATGAGAATGATCAACTGTACAACGTAGAATCCTTTTCCCACAGCTATTCCTGAATATATTGAATAAAAGTATTATTACTAGTAAATACTCACAACACTTAACTATATGTAACTGAGAAACTAGAAGGAGTTACTACTCACTCAGGTAATGAAGTGACAGAAAGCGAAGAAGACAGCCTGGAACTCTGGCCTCTAACCAGCTTTTAGCTCCTGTGCCCTGAGGTAGGAGGTTTTATACAGAGCCATATCTGACGCCTGCAGATGCGGTTGGATAAATGACACCCACACACCCGTCAAACAGGTTTTTGGGGCCATCTTTTCCACGTCGTCCTCTGTGAACATAATTCATGATGGGAGGTCCCTTCTCGCCCTTGATAAACAGGCGCTACTCGCAGTTCCTCTGCACATCCTTTCCTCTCTTCTTGGAGCACTTCTCTTCCTAGCTGTTACCTCTTCAAGCAAAATGGCACAGAGAAACAGTAGACCTGGCTTCAGCAGCCAGTCGTACTCACCATCACCATCCAGGGGTTACCCGAGTATCCCTTCCATCAACGTGGACCCGCTGCTTAACACGCCAGTCACCAGAGTGGATCCTCAGGATCAGCAAGCCAAGACGAAGGAAAAAGATCAGATGGTCGGACTCAATGACAAGTTTGTTGCATTCATTGACAAGGTAAAGAGCCATAGGCCTCGCTGTTGGTGAACTTTTATTTATTTATTTATTTATTTATTTATTATTATTCTTTTTTACAGAAAAAAGAAACTGAAACACTGACATTAAACAGAAGAGATTGTTTCTGATATATGAAGGCTTTTCTATGTGTAACAAATAAATAAAAATGCAGTGCCGATATTGAGCACTAGGTGCCACCATCCCGTCAGATATCATCACCGCCCTCCTGGTCTGTCTGTGTTTTAAAGAAAGAAGTAAATGTATTTATTTAAAAAGCCTATCTAATTCAGTTTTTGAAACAGGGTGTTCTTTACTGAATGTTAACTAGATGGTAGGGGTGGGCGATACTGTACAAAGATTATATAATGGTAATTAAAGACATGTTCACAATACACAAGCTTGATTCGATGGAACAGACCAAAAACAACGATTAATGTTGTGTTAAAACTATAAAAACCATGAATACAATGTTTTTATTCACTTTTCTGAGTATTTACAAGTAATAATATTGATTTGTATTAATTTAATTCAATTTGTATTCGTTGTATTCAATTATAGTTCTACTTTCTTTGTAATGAAACAGCATCAGTGTCCTTATATAGCGTTCTTGTTGATCAACCCAACTAGATGGACACACATAAATAATGGTTTATTCTATACCTGCATTAATGGTAGCTGTGGAAGCAGCCAAACACAGGTGACCAGTAGAAATGAGTGAATATATATCTCAGTGTATTCTAATAGATCACACACTCCTTATGAAAGGGCGGAGTTAAACTGCTATAGGTTAGGTTGACATCTTAAATCATTGCTATTAGCTTAGCTTCAATTTTTGGACTTTATAGTGTACATTTTAAGATAATGTTTTCATGTAATATCAAATGCTTTTTTGTGAGGCAGATTTTTTTTATAACATGGGTCCACCAAGAGGCACATCTAGGCTAATGTGCAAAATGTACAATTATATTGACGGAGTAGTAACATATTTGTTTTAAGGAGACTTTTCAAATTTTATGTATGTGCAATGTAAAAGTGTCAGTTAAGACTTTTTGTTAGCATAATAATACAGGCTATAAACAGCAATGTTTTTTTCATCTTGTCCTATATAAATGGACAAGCCTTATAACATAATTATTTTTCTAGGATAGCTATGACTCTCTCTCTCTCTTCCTCTCCCTCTCTCTCTTTTATGTACAAAATCCACTAAATCACCATTGCTGTCTCAACTGACATACGGTTAATTAATGTAATAGTTATTATAGGTAATGTCATACCAGCGTTTGAACGATAATGACAGTAAATACATTTTTATGGAAACTGTTTTAGGTTCGGCGTCTAGAGGAAGAGAACAAGGCCTTAGAAACCCGGCTGAAAATCCTGCAAGAGCTGGATCACTACAAGGGGAACATAGACGACATTGTGAAAGAAGAAGCTGCAGATCTGAGGCGACAGATTGAGGAGCTTGACCGAGATCGGAAAAAATTAGAGAACGAGTTGGTGAAGTCGGACACAGAGGTGGACAATAATCGCATGAGGTGGGTGTAGGCCACTAACTGTTAAATGGGAGAATAGCAGCATACTGAGGATTTCTAAAACAGAGATACAGAAAAACCTAAATGTTGATTTATTTAAATTTAGCTCCTCAGATTCTTGGGAATCAAATGTCTACTTTTTGAGCAGATGGATACCTACTTTGAATATTCTGTCCAGAAGTTTCTCTACCTTAAGGACTTTCGAGAGACATGATCAGTAGCAATTACATAAACAACTGCTGTCCAGTGAGCCATGTAAGGAGGGGTTGGGTGCAGAAACACTCTGGTATGCGCTCCGCGTTGGGAACAGTGTACAGAGCGGCAAGAGCAGGCCATCATTAAAGCTATCCATCCAGGCTGTGCTTCCGCAGCTTTGTCTGTTTCCACTCAGTGTGAGCGTTGTTTTCTTCCCTTGGCCACATGGTCAGGACAGCACAACAGGGCTTAGCAACACTTGCAACTTTCCTTCATACTGTCCTCTAAATATATTCTCCCTTGACAGTTTTGAAGATGAAATCAAGATGAAAACTGACCTCGAAAATGACTTTGTTCTCACTAAGAAGGTAAAGAAATCCTACATAGAATATGTTAATTCAAGACTTCTCAGTGTGCCACAATGAGCACCCTCAACTGTTACAGTAAAAGTTTTTGTGTTTCTGTTCTGCAGGAAGTAGATGATGGCTATCTGCAGAGGGTAAACCTAGAGCTGAAACTGGAGGACATCTTGAGGGAGCTGGAGTTCCTAAGGCGTGGATTTGAGGAAGTTAGTGTTATCATACTGACAATAAAAATTTGTCATTTTGTTCAAAGGCTGTATATCGATTAAAACGGTTCACCTGCATTCATCTTGTACTTGTGCAGTGCACTTATTGCTTAGCCTCTGACTCTCATTCTTTAATAGGAGATAAAAGAACTGCAGTCTATGATCCACAATGAGACAGTGGTGTTGAAGCCTGGAAATTCACGAGACCTGGATATGAATGAGATTCTGAACTCAGTCAAGGCCCAATATGAGGAAATGGCTGCTCGTAGCCGAGAGGAGGCCGAACAGTGGAACAAGCGGAAGGTCAGTGACTTCTAGTTGTGACGCTGCTCTGACCGCAGTCATGCCCAATGGGGGTTTTTTGGGTTCATTGAATTTTTCCAGCTTGTGAAGTGCTTGGTTCTGACACTTAATACTACAGTGGCATTTATTTAACAATACAGTGTGACAAGCTGTGGTTGACTGGTGGTTAGCCACACATGACTAGGGGCGAGGCTGCATCAGACAACCCAGACATCATGTGACTTGTTGTGTTCTCAGACATGTGCAATTCATTACTGAAAATGTACTCCACAAAAACCCTTCTTTAATATTCTGCAGATAAAATGGAATTTTACAGATGTGTCGTTATGAACATGTATGTTATGTGATTCCACAGATGAATGACCTGGTGCTAAAAGCAGGGAAGCATGAACAAGATGTGAAAGATATCAGAAAGGATATCTCTGAAATCCAGAGGAGCATTCAGAGGTTAACCTCAGAGATTGAAGCCCTCAAGAAGAAGGTACAACTCCTCATACTAGCTTTCATTTTTCAGACCCAGTAGGTTGTAATCCTAACCCAGCAATTTATCAATTTATTTTTGCCACTTCACTTGTGAGCCATCCACATAGACAAGTTGCCAGCACGCGTGTTTAGTGCATTCATGTAGCCTAAATAAAGTGTGAAAGTTGGGTAAAAAAACAAGTAAATACAAAAAAGTTTTTGTGTTCTTGGCTGCTGTTTGAACACTTAGGCCATTAGCTCATGGGTAATTTGGCTACAAATAGGTTGACCATAAAAATCCACAAGGTTATGTTTTCTTTGCTTCTTTTAAATTTGTTCCTGTACTTTCTTTCCAGAAAAACAGCCTGGAGGACGAGATAAGGAACTCAGAAATGGGTGGGCAGAGTGCTCTGGACAATGCTCGGGAGCAGATTGCTCAGCTGGAGGATGCACTCCGCAGGGACAAACAACTGATGGCACGGCAGGTGCGCGAATATCAGGAGCTCATGAACCTTAAGCTGGCCCTGGATATTGAGATCGCCACCTACAGGAAGCTTCTGGAAGGAGAGGAGATGAGGTACATTGTCTAACAAATAGATGGTATTTGTAACCATGTTTGCAGCCTGTCTAAGCAGTGTTCTCATTTACTTCATTTGTTTCACCTACAGATTGGCTGACCATCGGCGTGATCAGCTTGGTGAGTTCTTTTAGCCATTGATACCTTTTATTTGCATTACCACACATACATACACATCTGAGTTTCATTTTTCCTCACATTCTAAGTCACATCCACACAGCTACGTCACATCTCCAGAGTCGGGGCGTAGGCTGTGCCATTCCACTATCATGCTAAAGTAAACTTGTCTCATCTTTTGCTCAGATTTCTAAAATCAAACCAAAAAAAACCATCCCCCGTCCTTGCTTACGCAGACGTCAAGGTCCCAGAGTCCTGGTCAAGTGAGGAGCCTTCACAAGTCGACTCTCCTGACAAAGCCAACAAGTGCCTGATTATAAAAATCGAAGTCAAGGATGGCCGTGTAATCTCTGAGAGTTCACAGCTTCTTTAGGGATTCTGCTTGCTGCCACAGTGTTGATCTGTATGATTTAAAGCCCCAGTCTTAGGACCCCTTTGTGGATTCTGTTGTGTTTTCCCCAGTCATACACCCGATTTAATTTAAGAAGAGAGTAAGAGGATGATGAATTAAACTTAATTAAAAGGAGCAGGGTAATTGCCAAACTGTGTAGTAGGGCTGCACGACTTGACATTTGTTAACCATTATTCCGATATTGGCTTTTGCAATACAGTTATAGCAGAAGGCTACATTGTGCAAAAACCCTATAACCAATCACATTTACATGATCGTCATTACATGCACTAATACAGTATCAAAACTAGAGTTTTGTCCATCTGCTGCAGCCCTACTGTATAAAACACAAATCCTATCTTAGGTTTGAATGTCAGGAGATTCACTGGTGACACTACCTCTTCACTGCACCATGTCATGTTTGTTATTGCTTCGCCATGTTCTTTGCCTGTGAATGTAAAAGCCATATATACTTGAATGTCTCCAGGAAAATAAAAGGAATCTTTTCATGTTAACTGTTCAGCTGTTTGTCTTTTTTGTTCTGTTTATGCAAGTGTAGTTCCTGGTCTTTGTCTGTAAGAGTATAGGAGTACAGTGTTTCCTAGAAACACCACTACACCTGGCTTTTCAGAATCTTACTTAACCTCCACTGTGAATGTGACTTGGAGGCTTAAACACATTTGTTTATGATTAGGAGGGGTGATAGGGGGAAGTTCAGCTTTTAGAATAGGTTTCTAGAACAGAGCACTTGTGATGAAATGGGAACCTGGAACGAAGGAAAAAGATAAAAATGATGATAATCTGTGAAGCAAAATGTCTGGGTCCCAGCTTGTACCCTCACTTGCAATCTCACTTAGGCCTATAAATTTGAAATGATCTGCTTGTAATGAACCCCCAGCACATATTTTACAGTATTTCAGAGTGCATTGTAAAAACAGATTATAAAGGAAGCAGATGT
This sequence comes from Semaprochilodus insignis, assembly GCA_034552555.1. Classification (NCBI taxonomy): domain Eukaryota; kingdom Metazoa; phylum Chordata; class Actinopteri; order Characiformes; family Prochilodontidae; genus Semaprochilodus; species Semaprochilodus insignis. The sequence goes on along the minus strand of CM067476.1, from coordinate 15,840,906 downwards.
TAACCGGACTTGAACGTCACACTGAATGAACAGCCCATTACTCAGTTTCATCGTTTTGGGCTTGCAAATAACTTTTTTTTTTTTTTAGAGCCGTAATTATTCACATCTTCCTGCAGATCTCCAAATCATGTTTTGACTTAATTTGCAAACGGAATGCAGACCAAGGCTTGGTTTATCCCATAAGTTAACTCAACCATTAACAAGTTCTAAAAGCTTTGAAAGCAGATGACATAGATCTTATTTCGTCCAGCACACAATGGAAATGGTTAGTAACCCAGCATAGGACAAACCGTTTACACCCCCTTTCAACTTTTTTACTTACTGTGTCTCCTTATCCTGCATGGAGTGCAATATATCACTCTTATGGTGAGAAACAACTCGGCTCCTTCAGTTTTCCTTAAGCATGAGTTCTAAAATAAGATACGATGGGGGGACAAAACTGTAACTGTCAGAAATTATTTAAACAGTTCCAGAAATCCTCATCACAAGGTCAGTCAAACTACAATGAGACCAGCTTTCAGGACATAATATTATTGAACCAAGTGTGCAGAAATTTTGACTTGTATCTTCATTATCTTGAGAGATGCAGAGGCTTTAAAGGGAGTATAGCCTTACATTTGAGTTTTGAAAATCATTAGTGTGTAGGCATAGAAGGCCAAAGTTGCTAAAATACATTTTTCCATAATCCTTGAAAGACAAACATGCAGTGAAACATTCTTTTCAACATTTACAGCAAGATTAGTACATCATGCACCATGTAAAAGTTTGGGCATCCCAAGAGATTTAAGCCATCCGATCTTAATTAGATCAAGCTTGTTAGCGCAATGGCTTGTTTATAATCATCATTATGCAATGCAAATTTCCAAGCTTTTTAAATACTCTAACTCCTCAAACTTCCCAGTCCCAACAATCAGCAGCCATGGGCTCTTCTAAGCACCTGTCTAGCACTTTGAAAGTTAAAATAATTAATTCTCTCGAGGGCAGAAGAAGGCTAAACAAAGATGGCAAACCATTTCCAGGTAGCTGTTCATCAGGTCCTAATGTAATTAAGAAATGTAACTGAACAGGAATGTGCAGGTCAAGTTGATATCTGGCAAAGTATCTGACGATACTGGTGAAATTAAAATCGAACTTTTTAGACGCACAGGTATGACAGGACACAAAAGAGAGCAAAATTTCATGATAAGAATGCTTGCCTAACTGTAAAGCACGGAGTGGATCAATCATGCTTTGTGTTTGTGATGCATTTCATTTCACTGGTAGAGGGGAAAAATCTACTAAATACCAGCAAACAACCTGAAAATATGATGGCTTCTAGAACAGGATAATGACTCTAAACACAACTCATATCCACAATGGGGCAAGCTTAAGGTTTGATGGAACACATAGTAATGGATGTCATAGTAACTGGCATGTCTAACAGTATGACCAATGTTTGTTATATTCCTTTAGTACATTTTTAATGTAACATGTGCTCAGGATCCCATAACGTGTAAAAATGTGTATTTCAGAAATGTAACTAACTGATGTATGAGTAAGTAAAACTCTACCACCTCTCGGGTTTGAAGCTGCTTCAGTTTCTGCTAAAGAGCTAACTAGGTAAACTTAAAGCCTCTTGCCAGACCGTAACCCTTATTCCTGACAGTCTTTTTTTAATTACTAGTGTGAAAAATACACATATAATAATTATTCCAGCTGAAGAAGTATCCAGTATCCAGGAAGAGGATACTGGACCACTGTTGGCCCACTAATGGCAAAGCTGGAAGTCCACAGGAATTTCGCTCAGCGTTTTGTGGGAGGCCCGCAGGTAGTTAAGGAGAGTATTAGACATTTATCATTGCTCATTTTCCCCTCCTATCCCAATATACTTGGGAAAAACCTAATTTGTTACAAGCAACTGAATAAGTTCAACTTATAAAAAAAACTTTGATTGAAAGAATAGTTTGTTTTTTAGGTTGAACAAACCTAAGTTATCTGCTTGTAACAAATTAGAGGGCTTTTTTTTTTTTTTTAGTTTGGACCAACAAAACACTTTTTACAGTGTACTTAATCTTCCTTCATTTCTTACTTTAGTTATCCTTTGTAAGTTAGTTTAGTAAATATTTTTTTAATGTCAACAACAACATTTTCAACTTTTCAAAAAAGTTTTTTATAATCAGGCCTAGTCCTGTTATTTCTTTGTAATATTTGTGTTAGTTTCTAAAATTAAAGGCTATACATGTTTAAAATCTGGTCAAGGAGATTAAAAACCTGTAGATGTTGTACACAGGACAATAATTTAGGTGTTTCGAGATTGGACTGATCATGCTTACTATCCAGGAAGATAACATACAGCTTTTTGTCTCCTCCATTTCAATGGTTTCTGAAAATTGAACTGCAGATGTGAGGCTATTTCTGTCAGGGAGTGTAGTGAACACTCGATGCTCACAGGTTTTTAAGATGCATTTTCAAAATAAGACACTCTAGAACTTGTCTTTTCCCTGAGCAGCACCCTGACTGCTGAACAAGAGAGAATTTTGAGACACAACTTCCGTCTATCCACAGAATTCCTCAGTGTTGGTCACTGCAACAGGTTTCCAATTTCAGCATGATCGTTGACAGAGTGCTGCTGCTACTGTCTTCACATTAATACAGTGAACCAGCATTACATATTGAAGCAGTGTAGTTCCATTACCAGTATGGCTAGCCAAATTCTTCATGGAGGGCCTTGCTAGGCTAGTTAGTGCTAGCAGCTCAAACCCAAAAGATGGTATGCCATTTTTTCCAGTATTCAAAATACTTTTATCTAAACAACGTAAACAAGCATAACAGTAACAACATTAAAGGAATAAGACAAACATTGCTCATAATATCAGATATGTAAGCACAGTGCAGCACTCAGTACAATGTGTTGTTCTTTGTTGGAGGCAATGCACCTGTCACTCGAAATTAGTTGATTAATAGAGAGTGAAGGTGAACCACAGCCATGTAGAGAGAGAGTTGCATCATCTCCGTTCTTCCCAATGGACCATTTTTTTTTCCATAGCAAAGGTGGATCCTGGAACTTCTTAATAGTTCCCCTAAGTTAGCAGCAAATAATAGCATCTCAGTAGAGGTTCAGAAGAATATAATGTTGTGATGCACTTTCAAGAACTAAGACGTTTAAATACTCAGACTGTATATTATCAACACATCTAAATCACATTAACATGTGCATTAAAGCATGTTAGTGGATTATCTCCCACTAAACTGGTAGATTCAGGGAACGTTAACAGCTAACTAAGCACGGTTGTAAGTCGCTCTGGATAAGAGCGTCTGCTAAATGCCGTAAATGTAAATGTAACAGATTGGGCTAGGATACTGAATAAGGTTAGCCCCACATAGCATTAACGTTAAATGTAAATCTCCCTTTCTTAATGCCATTTTATCCAACGCTGTGGAGAGAGATAGTCTTCTAAATGTTATTTTTGCAGGATTAAATACTAAATATATAACATGGCAACCAATGGTAGAGTGGTGGGTGGATGATGTGAAATGTGGATATCCATTTTGGAGTACGAGCTAATGTTATAATAAGAAAGATAGCTAGCTATTATTTTAATACATTGCTATTAATATTGGCTTATTTATCCAGTCTATTCTACTGAGGTTAGGTCATCTGCTAACATCAATAAATCTCTGCCGATTTGATCAATAACACAGAAATGTAATTTGTTGTGTCGATCAGAAACATCCATATGTGAAAAGGCTGATAAGATGCTCAAATAAGATGCTCTAAAAGGAAATACTCCAAAAGACAAAGACTTCACACTGATCAGTTTCTCTGACAGTAGATACAATTGGAAACAACACTGCCAAGAAAAATGCAGTTTTGTTTATTGCCTCTTTTTTCAGGAAAACTCCACGTCCACTTTTTAAACACTCTCTCTCTCTCTCTCAACACTCTCTCTCGTACATACATACATACATACATACATACACGCACACGCACTTTATTTTATTATGCTTATTTTTAAGCATATCAGAGATGGTCTGTCAGGACCCTTTCCTGACATCTGGAGATTTGAAGGGGTTTACCTAGCAGTAAATGATCTCCAGTGCATGAAATATCAAGCCTAAAATCTCTTCCGTTTAATACAAAAGACTTGAGCATAAGTCAACAATATTATTCACATATAATCTCTGTAGATAATGCATTATTATATTAGTATCCAGTAACCCAGTATTACCAATACATGGCCAATCTCCAGTATTAGCTGTGGAATACCCGAAGGTTAACATCTCTTTGTTGTCGTGTCCGGTGCCAGCGGTGCCACAACTTGCGCAACAGTCTCCTTGCGGGGTCGGTGTACTCTCTGTTAGCAAGACCCAAGAGGAGTGGCACCGCAGCCATGCCACCCATACCAGTGCAAGAGAGCACAAGTTGAGCAGTGCGGTTGACTTGTGCTTCTTGGTTCTGCAGGAAGACCATGCAAAAATGTGTATAGACAATGTAGGGCAACCAGCAGGCCAGGAAGGCCAAGGAGACAGTGGCCACACAACGGATGTAGCGCAGCTCCAGCTTGCGTCGCTGCTCTGCACTATTCATGGCTCGCTGCTGTCGCTGAATGTCCCTCATCTGCCCCCGTGTGATCCAAAGTACCCGGCCAGTCATGGCAGCAATGGAGATGATGGCAGGCACCAACAGGCCATAAACCTCCAAATAGATAAAGGCGTCCGGAAAGACATTATGATATATGCAACAGTTGTCTGTAGGCATGGCTAGAGGACAGACAGAGTGGACTGTGTTGTTGGCCTTAGGACAGTAACCACTGCTGATCTTGTTGGATCTGTCCTGGTTGTTCCAGCCAAAAGCGGGAAGCAGGGCAAAGACCAGAGGCAGCAGCCAGACGGCCAGCAGAGCTGGGACAAAGCGGCTACGTGGCCAGAAGTGGCCTGGTAGCAGTGGGCTGACAATACTCAGGTAACGCTCATAGTACACCAACACCAGGTTGAAGATAAAGGCCAGGAACAGAAAGTTGGGGAAGATATGCACCGTTAGGCAGGAGGAGAAGCTGAGAGGCCGGCTCAGGCTCATCCAGGGGATGAAGGGCAAGGCCACACCCATGCACAGATCGGCCACTAGCAAGCTCAGGTATAAGTAGTTTGAGGGGTTGTGGAGCTGGCGGGTACAGGCAATGCCCAAAATGATCAGTAGACTGGCCAAGATGATGGTGCTGGACATAGGCAGAGTGATGGCATAGATCAGCTGTGCTTCCTGTCGGCTGCTATTTGTGTCGTTGCAAACCATGGTGGTCATCATACATACTTCCAATTACTTCTACATGATCTTGAAATGAGGGATCCACCCTGCATAGATGCATAAGAAAAGTTTTTGGATATCATTACTATGCTCCTGCTATGTTTTTACTGTAGTCAGAATGCACAGTAAAGCAGTCAAGACACCAAGATCAAAATGTTGACTTACTATGTAAGAATAATGATTTACTATGCAGACAAAATGGCTTACTATGCCAATATAACAACTAATCATCTCAAAAACAAAATTCAATGAATTTAATTATTACTCATTATTTTTACATAGTATCTCAAAAATATTGAGAAAATAAATTATTACAACGTATTAAGTCAACATTTCAGTTAAATGAGCCATTACATCAAAGCTTCCATATTATAACTTAATATTTCAAGAAACCAAGTAATTTCAAGATCGTAAGTCACTATTTCATGAAATATCTCAAGACAATAATTTGAAATCAAAAGTCATTATTTTATAAAGATAGTTTATAATAAAATATATTCTTCACATGCTGTGCCACAGTAGGGGGTCACTGGTCAAATGACATGTTTTGTTAATTTCATATGTGAAAAGTACATATCCTTCACAGAGAACGAACTTCTGCAGGTTTTACTACACAACTACCACTTATTTCTTGAATTTAAAGCAGCACTGTAGCATTACTAAGTTGGGAGAGGAAAAAAAAAAACATAAAAATGAAATGGGGTGCAGGCACTCCTGTGAGTCACCTTGTCAAACCAGAAATCTAAAAGTCAAAAAATGTCAAATTTTGTAGGTTACATCTTTACCCAGTAATGTCACATGCACAACATAGAAAACAAAGGTCAGACTTGATGTTTAGGTCTAAATAAACATATGATGACACCAGTCGATCATTCACTTTACATCTTCAGAAGATGTAACCTACACCGAGCTTTGAGTCCTGTTTTGATACCGTTTCAGCACACTCCCAAATTCTGGAACGGGTCTAAAGCACAACTGATGTTACAAAATGTTTTTTTTTTTTCTTCAAATATGGCAAACTTAGTAAATAAGAAGAAACGAACATTTGCAGAAGAATGGTATATTAAATGCATTCACTATGTTAACTTATTTTCACGTAGAATATCAACAAAACATGGAAACTGGAGGTGTTCAAATTTTTGCAGCTACCAAAATATGACAACATTAAATGCTAGATCAGACCATTCATAAAAAATGCAGTCTACAATATCAAAATGTCTTCATCTACTCTGCAATTCATCAAAGACTAAGTAATATCTACAGTGTTTGGGATCATTGTCACAAGCTGCAATACCTATAGAGAGTACTCTAAATATTTTAATTTGGCCCAAATTTCATTAATATGATTATGGTACTATATTCTAACGCAACAGCTTGGGTATGTATTGGCAGTTACTAGTCTGATTTATTAGTATATCCTGCGGTACGCATCAAGGGTGTAGACTTTCGACTTCATTATTTAACTTCTCTATGGAACCACTAGCTCAATATACGGTATATGGAGCTGTTCTTCAATATCTCCATTCAAAATAGGATCATCTAACTACTCTGTATCAGTGTAGTGCAAATGAATAACCTGTGGTTTCTCTCAGATGTTTAAAATTCAAAAGAATTTTGGATCTATTTTGGTTTTCAAAATAAAACAATGTACAAAATCAGCTCTAATCTTAAACAACACATAAAGGGATAATGTGTCATTACCCCAAGAAATTCCTATTTCTAATGAAGTAACCTGTTTAAGCATTCAGATAAAAACCTTAATTGCTGTAGCCACTACAAAAAAATTCTGAAAACTTTAGAAGCAGGCATTAAAAGATGGATTGCCTTAACAGCCTCAATTCCAGCTTACATATCTGTAGTCAAGATGAATGTTTTACCATCTTTAAACTTCATTAGTGCAATATTACCTTTGGCTATTGGTCTAGGGTGGACTCCATCCTTACCAGATATAACTGGAATGGAAAGCACCCACATATAAAACAATCCACTTTACAACTAAACAAATCCCAAGGCGGATGGGCCTATCCTAACTTTAAAATTTACAGTCATTCACCTTGCGAGCTATTACACACTGGCTTATACCAAACTCTAACTCATCTTGGCGGAACATAGAACAAAACACAGTAGCACTAATTAAAAATGTGCAATTAGATATGGTCCAATAATCTTGCATATGCACATGATAGGTTAGAAAAAGCAGAAAAGTACTTGGGGAGTAGTATGGCACAAATCCTCATCAATCCGACACAATAACTGACTTTTAACATAAACTTTTTATCCATAATTCATGGGCAGAAAAAATACAGATTCTTGAACATATGCATGGCAATAATTCTTTGAGTTTCTGTAAAGTTTCTTTTGAGGATCTGTAGCTGGATCAATCAGGCTTCTAAAAGAACAGTAACTTTTTTCTATGCTACGTGTGTAAGGTCACATCTACCTGTAAATATTGCTGGGCAAAAGGAATAGAATAGAACTATGGAAAAGAGGGGTCGACAAATAAACTGGGAACTGGCATGGACTATATGTCATCCATACATTCATCTGAAATTCTGCCATCTGACACTCAGTGTTTGACATTTAATGGGTTTAAGTCATCACGGTTACTGTTTGTTCTGTCCATATGAGGATTTTTACTCATATAATGTGGGACTGCTCAAAAGTCTATGCCATTTGAAAGAAGGTAGTTGAATCTCTCTTCTCTGATTAAGATGCACCTCCCCATAGAGCCAGAACGTCATTTGCCCAATGATGACTCATTTTGCATCATTGTAGGATCCTAGAAAAATATGGCTGGCTACGTTGGTTACCCCTCATAACCTATCCATACATCACTGGCTCCATTGCTCCATTGAGTTATCATCTGCAAGAATTAACAATGCAGTTCCTTTTCTTTAGTTAAATATATTTTGGGTGTCCTGTGGTGTTAATATGACCAGTTTGTGTTAAATCCCATGAGGGTGTGGGTCAGGGCTGGAATATGGAATATATTACTACAAATTAATCACAAGGAGTATAAACGATAGATATATAAATAGATACATAGATATAGATACATAGATAAAGATAGATAGATAGATAGATAGATAGATAATCTAAACTACATAATTATAAATCCCAGATGTAGTGAGTCAATACAAATGTGGTATCTAACTTTATGCCCCATCAATTAGCAGTATGCAAACTGCATGCCGCACTCCTGCCACAAACAGTCCTCAGTTGTTCAGTCATTTCCAATAGATTTGCTTATGCAGCTTATGCAGGCCAGTTATCTACAACTATTAATTTTGATATAAAGGCACAGTTATAGATCACTATTGTTTTTAGCTATATGACACTTCTTTTAATGGACAGAACTTTCTCATTTAACAGAAAAATGGGAATCTGAGGTGATAATGCTGTAGGTGATAATTCTGGTCACTGTACTGTGCACAGCAGCAGGTCATGGTTCACTAAAAAAATGACCTGACAGAATGACAGAGTGAGCAATTACAACAATGTGAAAAGTCAGAACATTACAAGAGACATGATTTACTATCCAACTAATGTTGGTTAACAAGCTATGACACACGCAAAAAGATAAACGACAAGCAATGACTTTGTGACTGTTTACCTTATTAATGATGTGTGATTATACATCATTATTATTAATGAGGTGTAACTAAGTGTCGAAACATGACTGTGTGTAGAAACATGACTACAGCTATATTGTCTGGATGGAAAAGAAGAAAAAGAAAAACAAAAAAGGAAACTAGGACACATTTAGTGTAATTTGACAAGTGTTCTCGAAATTGAAACTAGGATGTGGTAGAACATTGCTGACTTGTTTTGATTTACTCTCATTTTTGCAGTGGAAACAGCAACATTCTGAAGCTGCACACTGTGCTTCCTAACATCAAAAAAGCCAAATAAGTGCAGAACGTGATACAGTACAAAAACCTTCGTCTGTTTTTGGTCAGCAGCGATAGAGGCAGCTTTGTCCGATTGATCCGGCTTGTAGACCACACACTGTGCACAGTCTTTGAATTATTACACAGTGAAGCTCTGATATGCTATATCTCTCATTCTGTTTTTCTTTCTGGCATCCTTCTCTTATTGTGCAGCTCTGATCATTTGCTTTGAATAAACAGCCAAGCTCCACAAAATCATACATGTCCCAAATGAAGCAGATATGAAAATGAACATCCTGATAGCTACTTAACCTTTTATCACATCTTACATAAATCTGACAGCATTGGATTTTGTAATGCTGCATGTATAACATTAACATACATGTGTGTACAAAGGTTCGGATGAAATGACATTTTCTTAAGTACTATTCAGAAGGGATCAGTTCTACATGGGGAGGTGGGGTAACGTTTTTTGTGTTTTTTCTCAAGTACAGAGGTGCTCATAGAGGCATTTAGTTTCACCTTGCATGGCACATATACCTCAGGTTGTTCAAGTGTGTGGCAAACCTAAGGGGCTGTACAACGTACAACACTCACAAAGGCCTCCTCATAGGCGCAATGCTTCTGGCAGCTTCAGGTTAGTCATTGCATAGCGTAGCCTACAGCCCACATACGTGTTATGAACATGTAGCTGCTAATTTCAAACTGCAATTTCATTATTAATATGGGGTTATCACCCTCTATATCATCAGTGGTCACAGGACGCTGCCCACGGGACGCTGTTGGCTGCATAGTTTCAGTATAGTTTCCTAGTTGTGAGCAGCGACAGCTAAACATTACGCAAGTTTTTTTGGAGGGGACGGCAGTGCGTAAACTGACTAGCCACTCCCATCTCAGTCATTTATGCTGAGATTTCTTACCCCGTGCAAATCGGTCATACATTTTACCAACGTCCTGTAGTAAAGCTACATTAACCTCCCCAAGTAAAACTAATCCTGTCCATATTGAACAGGGTATTGCATAGGGATATTGAAACTTTTGTATACGACTGTACAAGTAGTGTTCTGAATTTCATTTTGATAGCAATGTTATAAAGGTTATAAATTGTCTTAATTTGCAGATCTTCATTAACTTTTAGAATCCTTTAGCTTTTTGACAGTATTAGTGCACCTCAAGTCATTAGAGAAACTGCAACCTGTTTGTCCAAAATGCAGTAATCTTATTTCAAACAGTCCATGATAATGATGATACCATTCGTGTTGAATATTGAGGTAAACCTTATTATCAAAATTTCCCACATTTTAAGATGTTTTATGCCAGCTGAAACTGGGCCAGTTGCATAAAACATTGTAAGTTAAATACTTAGTCAGCATGATGAGGTTCTGAGTCACCTATTAATCGCCAGGCAAAACTTGGCTGATTAAAACAATCACCAAGCTTATAAAATTAGGTTTCAAATTCATGAAAACATAAGCAGGATTGTCTCCACTGAAACAGTGGGGTTATGTAATAACAGATAATGTAACAACATCTACAAGTAAGAGGTAATCTGTTCTGTCGCTGCTTTAATGATGTGCTTATCACAGTAACTCATATCACGGTAGCAATGAAAATGCAACTTATCGTGCAGCCCTAGTTTGTACAATTGTTTCCAATCATGTAGTCAAGTCAATAAACATTTTCAGGTTGTGACTGTGGATATTTGAAAAAGTACTCAAGGAGATTTACAGTTAACTGTTTATTTACTCTTATCCGAGTTATTTACAATATTACTCTTGTATTTGTACTAAGTAGGGATTCTCAGCATTCTTTCCTCTCCTGTTAGTAACTCAGCATTTCAAACATTTTATTTAATTATAATGTTGTAAAAATAAAACAATTTTAATTGTAATTCAGTACAGAATCATCTTAATATCACTTCTGGCCCCCTGATTGGGTGATTTAGGGCATCAAAACATCTTCATTAACTTCACAATTCAGTACTAAATACTGACTGCAAAGTCTTTTCATGGTTTCAGCTATTTTTTTCTAACATGTGTGATGTGTTTAGAAACACGTCTCTGAATTTCCTTCAAACAGACTTAAAGGGATAAATCTACAGCTCACGTTCAAAAACATAAGTGCAGAAACTTAAGCTCAGAGTTTAAACAATCAGTTAACAAACAGGGATTGTTTTCTTACTTTCCTTGCTCATTTCTATTTAGGCCATATTTTACTATGCTCCCCCTAAAATGTTAATTTCAGCAAAGTAACTGTGCCTTTGAATGTGCAGACGTGCGTTCTCTGTGGAAGATGCATGCACTTATAAAATAAACAAAAACAATACATGTCATTTGACCAGACATTTGCATGCGACTGTACCTTGCATTTAATTTGACTAGTATTGCATCTGTTTCCATTTGACAGTGAAATGCAAGGTACAGGGAACCAACGCAAACATCTAATTACAATTTCTGAGAAATGTTTTGTGTGTCACTACATGGGAGAGTGGACATTAAAACCATGTAAAACCTATTCCCCATAAACAGCCCATTTGCCAGGTTTATAGCAGTCGTGAAAAAGGAACTCATAAAAAGCATAAATCCTCCTTTGTATTTACGAACACTTAACCAAATGTCACCCTCTTGGAACGTATTCCAAAAAAACAGAAAATAAAGAGTAAAGACAAAAACCTCACCTTTTTCATGCAAAACAGACAGCAGAGGACATAAAGCCCCCAAGAAACCCATCAGCTCTTCATTACCATGGAGTCTAGAATGGCAGGCGTCAGGCAAAAAGATCATACACCAAACATCAACCAAGAGCCTACATTTGTAAAGTCCTCGTTTTCTTCATGCTGGTGTTTTCCTTCACCCAGAAGTTGCTGAATTGAAGACAATAGCTGCAGTGAGGGTAGAGATGCACCTCGGAGAGGAAGCATTCAGCAGGCAGAGCAGACCGTGCAGTGCATGCGTGTGAGCTGACCTACAGAGGATCAGCAGACACATGAATTAAAGCGAAACTGCTGGAGTGTGTCTGCACAAAACACGCTAAACGCGTGTGCTCCCTGACGCTCTTGCTGAGAGATCCTCCCGAGACCTTTGAACTACCGTAAACCAGATGCTGCAAAAGAGAAAAACAAGTTTTAAAAGAAATTTTGAAGGGCATTTTCCCCTCTATGAGCAGCCATGGTCCACACTGTAGATGTTTACACAGTCCACTGTCACAACTTGCTATGACTTACATAACAACAGACTTACCATCAGCGTAAGATGTTTCACCAAATCATCCATTCCCTAAACAGCCCTCATATAAACCAAGAACCCAATGAAAACGCTGCCAGTACGTCTCGGTTTGGAAAGTTCATATTTGCAAAAGTCTGTCAAACAAAAGTGCCTGCTGGAGATTTTCCCGATCATCATCTCCACCATCTGCATTTTCACTAGAGAGTAAATAAGACTAGACAGGGACTGATCTTCCAACACTGAAGGGAGTCACTGGGGAAGTCTCACAATGATGCAGGACTGTAATGATTAATCGCTCAAACCTAAAAAAGGAGCCAATTGACATTGACCTGCTTGAATCAGCAACATTTACTTGAGGAATTTGAAATATAACACAAATTTCTCTTCCAGTAAGAAACACATTTTTTGGTTCCTTTTAAGTCTATGTGTAGCTTGCTATTGTTCAGTAAAGTAAATTTTATTCATTACTCAAATACTCATTAAATCGCTAGCAGATTATACAACTACTTCTCTACGGTTTCCAAGGTAGAGTATATCTTTTTTATGTTGTTAGTTCATGTCCCTGAACATAAATAAGAATTTTTTTTTTTTTTGTAATCTTCCATCAATGGCAACTTTCGGCTGCCTCACAAATACCTTCTGCACTTTGTGGTTACATCACTGTGCACCAGCTTGAAAAATAATATTAATCAGTTATTAACCAACAAATCATATTTCACTTTCACTCCCACCACCTTCACCTATTGTCAAGCAAAAACACACATGCACAGTAATTTGATAACTGCAGAAATCAGATTTTGTCAGTAATTCATTCAGTGTGTTCACAGGGACATGGGTAATCAGATAATGGAAACTCTGGGTCTACACGAGTCAGACAGTAATCAGAATTCTGCTTTCCAGTCAGCCAATAAACTCACAGAAGAAGACGTGAAATGAAGGTACACCCGAAACTGCAAGCTGCAGCTTTAAAAAAACAAGCCATTTTATCTTAAAAATTGAACATCTAGAAGATGAAGAATATTTAAATGGTTCAGTTTGTCAAGCTTGTAGATGGTTTAGGCATAATTTCAAGAGTTTTTGCCATCTCACTGTAGCTGTGTTAGATGTTCCTTGCTTATTTCCAGAATCATGATCTGTTGTTGCACATGTGCACACTGGCAATCTGAAAGAAGTCAAACACAAAATTCGGTTTTGATTTTGTATAGAAATACAAGCTGTGTGTGGATTATCGTGAATTCATTATTTCCAGTTTATAAAAATCACAGAAAAAGTCCGTTTCAGACCAATTTTGTGGAGAGGTGTGATGGAGCTAAACCATGTGGCGAAGACTGCAAAAAAGACAAAACATACAGTGTCCTCCAGACATATTGGCAACCCTGGTAAACATGAACAAAATGGACTGTAAAAATATTCTTTATTGCTTATCACTTTAATCTTTCATTCAAAATATTAACAAAACACAGGAAATGGTTCAAAGAAAACACTCAAACAGTTCTAAATGCCCATTTCCACCATTAGGGCAGTAATTAAGAAGCTTGAAGCGACTGGAGACGTTAGGAATCTGCTGGGAAGCGGACGCATGTCTATACTGTCCCTACGCACAGTAAGAATTATAGCTGGAGAATTGCAGACCTGGGTTCAGTCACGCGGTCAGAACATCTCTCAAACTACAAAAACACATCACCCACATAACCACAATTGTTTGGAAGGGTTGTCAGAAAAAAAAGCCTCACCTACAGATCGCCAGATCATCAGATCTGACCACAGTGGAGCTTTTTGACAACACCAAAGGTGTTTTTTCCCCCTCAAAGTAGACACAAAAGTAATTATGCAGAAAAGTACTGGACTCTTACTGTAAAGCACAGAGGTGGATCTGTGATGTTGTGGAGCTGTTTGTCTTTCAATAGCTCTGGACAATTTATTCTGATACATGGCATCATGGACTCCAACAGACCAGCGGAAATGAAATCAAACCCTGACTGCCTCAGCCAGGAAGCTTAAAATGGGCCATGGTTCCAGTATGGCAGCGATCCAAACCACACCTCGAAATCACTACAAAACTAATTCACGAAAAACAGAATCAAAGTTTTGCTATGACCAATACAACGTCACAATACTTTTCAAGGAATTACTTATAGTATGAAACCCACAGAAGACAGTCGTCAGCAAATATGGCAGTGATTTTACCAACTACATAGCTTTCTCCAGAATTACTGCAAACCTACAGCGACATTAAAGGAGATGCAGGAATTGTACTGGTACTGTACTGTGCACAGGACATGCCATCACTAGCTGATTGATCTAGAAGGTTTTTGGAAGGAAGAGTAAGAAAATAAGTCAGAATGTGACTAAATGTGTACTCAGAAAGACTAAGTGATGTACTAATTCAAAAGGTGTTTCAACAGAGTATTAGTTTAGGGGTATGCACACTTACAACCAGGTTATTGACTTTTTTAAATTTTCTTAATGCTTTCACTTAATTTCACCGGCTGCGTGGAAAAAGGTATTATTTTCTTCTCTCGCTTAATTACATCATATTTTTGACACAGGTCTATAGACTTTTCATACCAACAGTATAGAGAGGCTAAAATATTTTTTCATATAAGAGATTTCTCTGAGAATATTTGATATATGAAACTAAGAAAAGTGAGAAAAAAAAAATCAGTTCAAAACTTGATTGAAAGATCCAGTGAAAACTCCTAGACTTCTAACCACCATGCAAGACCTGGTAGACCACCAAAACTGTCACTATGACATAAACAGCCCGTAAAGTGTTCATCTCTGATGGGATTGAATCTGGACTGGAAATTAAAAATAATAATAATAATAATAATAATAATAATAAATCTGATTGGTCCAGTAGCTGCTTATGTCCTAAAATCCCAAATGTAACAAACCATGATCCACAATCTTGAGACCCAAACCCCAGGGTTCGGACAACTAAAAATTGGCAGCAAGCAAGAAATCATGCTTTGTGAAGTTTTAGCCTCCAGATGCACCACCTATCCACACATACGTGTAAACACACTTAAGCACAATGTTTTTACCATTTTACCAGACTTCATCATCACACAGATTTACGCAGCATGCCTAACCTACTTCAAGACAGGACTTAAAGTAACTCTTGAACAAATCACAGCCAAGCTTCTAACCTATCAGGGCTATATTATTTTGCTTTTCTACATTTCTAAGCACTCATCTCTATTCATCTTTAAAAAATGAGGATTGATCATAGCTTAAGTATCTAAACCAGGCTTAACCAAGAAAGATGTCAAATGTCTTTATAAAGTGAGTCGAAGGGGAATTCCATTTTTCAAAATTTCTGAATAACTCCGTCCATGAGATATAGAGTCTTTTAGTGTGGTTTGACATAAAATGTTTTGTTGTAGAATAACTTACATACTCTTTATTTGCAGGGGTGGTAACCTGATCCAGGGGTCACAATTTCTACACCACAAATACAGTCATTTTATTAACTCACCTACAAGGGAGTTTTCATATGTAATGTTGATGATGGCAAAATAGATGAAGAACAAAAAAAAGAAAGAAATCTTTGGAAAATACCCTGTGTATACCCCTCCACCAGAAATAACTGGGTTACATATCCTTTAAGCTAAAACATGGTCTCAAAACTAGTGTAAAACAGTGTTTCAGACATCAGGTAGCATATTCATAACCATTTCATGCAATGACTTTCTGTAAGGGAGTTTTTAGAGGTGGACATCTGGTTCCTATCATCAATGTGAAAAATTACAAAATACTGGAAGTTTCTCCAGAACAGAGCATTTCCGACTAAACCAGGGTGTACTGCTTTGTTTATCTTAACTGTTTAATTATGCAGAATTTCTGAAAAATCTTCTCCGCTTAGTTCCCTTTTAACAAGTTTGGTGAGGGTGAAACCTCGCCCCTGTTAGGACACATGTTAGTGAAATGAAGTCATTTAAAGTGCACATCAAACAGTTCACACTTTAAGTTTACACCAAACAGTATTTATTCTGCTTGATCAGTGTAAATGATCCTCAAACAAAACCTACTGGTGGTTTGGCAAATTATACCATCGGCTGCATGCAAAAGGTTGGTCTATTTGTTCTGTAATAAACTCAGAAAGGTATCAGGTTTTCCTTTCCAGTCAATCCAAGGCTAAGGAAGAAGCTGACGTTTATCATGTGATAGTACAACATGTCCTATTTAAACTGGCATCATCTGTCCACCAGAAATTACATCCAATATATTAGAAACACAGAAATACGTACTGTCTACGCAGCTGTAATATCCAGGATAATACAATTAATGTTCTGTATTATACCTCTAAACAAGTGATAAGGCTGTATCATAATATGAAACTGTACTGATGATAAACTAGCTTGGTTCATGCTCAATGAAAACAAAGGGTTCTGCTCATGCCTGTGAGCAAAAGAGTGCGGAACATGGCAGGAATCAAGACACTGACCTGATGGTTGTTATACTATGCCATGCAGTGTGGTACACATTTGTCCATAACTCCAATTCAAATTAACATACATAACATTACATTACCGTATAAATGAAGTACTTTCTGAATGCATATGTGGTTCACAGAGACCAGTACATCTTCAGCCCCTGAAGCCAGTCAAGTCCCAATGAGTTGTTTCACAAGTGTCAGTTCACACAAATGCTACTCTGGAGCTGATCAGTTATGTAAAAACACCAGTCTGTAGAAGTGAGAAGCAGCTGGACTTTATCAGTAAAAACAGTTTAGAGGGTAAGATCCGTCTCTGAGGAGGTGATACGGCAGCATCGGTCTGACAGATACAGGAGGGAAAGTTCCTACCGGTCAGGCCTCTGTAGACAGAAGACTTTAGCTTTATGATCCCCACCTGCAGTCACAGCCATAGAGGCCTCTCTGCAGAGTAAAGATGCAAGAACATACAAGCACAGAGTTTAGGTATCACCACAAGTACTGCTTCCTTATTACATACTTTCAGAGAAGAAATGAGGCCGTTAATGTACTGTGTACTTTTTAAATATTGTCCTTATCTCTGTAAATGTGCATCTGGTCTCTCACTCAGAAGGTCTATTCATCCTTGCTGCAAACTGGCAGTTTAGCTCAACATGGTACTGTCTAAGGTAATCAGTACTGCAAAAATACCATGAAATTCAACTATTCAACTCACAGCTTCATGCAACTAAAAGGCATTGCAAATAGTCTCAATTTTAATGTTTTACCATTTGCTAGGTCTTCCCATCACCTTGAACTACCATGCTGAGAGAACAAATATCTATTATATAAAGCGTGATAGTATATTTTGTTTTTTTCCAAACTGAAAACGCAACAAACTTGGAGAACATTATCTACCAATTCTGAAGCTTTGTTACTCTCTACAGATCAAGGATTGTTCTCATCACATATCGAGTTAAAAAAGGTTCAATGCCTGCATTTGCAATTTAGAATATATTCAGTTTAAAGTTAAATATTATTTCAGTGGCATGTATACCATCCTGTACATTCTCACCGAGGTTTCCCCAAAAACAGAGAGTGAGGATTTTACTTGCGGTGCACTTGCTAACATTACTGAGGTTCACATGGGCTGGGGGGAGGAATTAAACCTAGCAGACCTTTTGTCCTCCAAAATTAAGCAGAATAAGTTCTAGTAACAGATTCCCGACCCACTGACTGCAGCTAGGCACAGCCATGCTCACCTGTTTAGTGTGAAGTCCAGGATCTCTGCTGAATGACCACGGTACTCAGACACCATGTTTCCGGAACGAGCATCCCAGAGTGTTATCACTCCACCAAGATTACAGGTGGCCACCACTGCTGATGACTCCTCCCACTGTAGATGGACAACACCACCCTGAAATACATTCAAGCCAGTTAAATTACAGTAATTAAGCAATAAAATAATAAGACAAAAAAGACAGGATGTAAAATGAAAAATATATACAGAGTGATAAAATCTACAAATCAACCATTACCTCATGTTTACATCTGTGCCTAAGACTTTGTGTGGACAAGTCATATATGGCTAGAGTTCCATCCAGATATGCCACAGCTATCAGGGGTAGCCTGGTACAGAGCAACAAATAAAGCATCTATTTATCACATTACCATTCATACAAATAAGCTATAGGGAGTCATCAAAATTAAGTGTGACAGAAGTGACCAATTCACTCCTCAAATTAATAATAAAAGTACTAAAATATTTAAACATGAAAATCCCAAAAATAAATAACTTACACGTTACAAAATCCTACAGACTCTACTGAGTTGGAATCTTGCTCTTCCATTGTATTTTTCGCCTCACTGTTCTCAACTGAAAATGAGCCCAGTACCTAGACAGAGAATACCACACTGACAATTCAAGCAAAAAATGTATGCACATTTTCCAGCTCAAAACAACTTAAGTACACATTTGCTTCATGTTGCGTTACACTACATGGTTATATACAAATGAGAAGGTCTGTGCAGGTGGACTCACTTTGCCTGTTGATGTGTTAATGAGTTTAGCCTGTCCATCCACTGATCCTGTTAGGACTAGGCTTCCATCTTTGTTGCACTCCATGGACGTCAGTGCCCCCTGGTGGCCATCGTGGCCTGCAAAAAAAAAAGGACATATGAAGAAGCAGAAATAAGGTATCTGTACCTTTCATTTTTTCAGACAAAGCAATCTTGTCTAGAGTTCACAGACGTTTAATTTTTATTACCTTTAATGACATGGATGGCATTGCCTTGTTTAAGGTCCCACAGACGCAGAGTTCCATCTTCATATCCCACCATTGCTTTTTTTCCTGTGTGTTGGTAACATGTACTTACGTATGCAAGTGTGCAAATACACCGCAGTGTAACATTGCTATTACTGCTATCAAACAGGCAATTAGGCCACTGATGCTAAAGAAATTTCACCAAATTAAAGCTTTAAAAGGCAATGTCTGGTAAAATTAGTCCACACTACTTGGTTGTCTTACCATCAGGAAGGATTTTTCCACTTGTAGCCTGACAGTTCGGTCCCTGAAACGTCTTACATTCTCCACTTGGTATCTTCCACATCCACATATTGCCATCAGCTGTACCTGCCAGCAAGACCGGTGCACAAGGATGCCACTGAAGCCACTAACAAGAGGAGACAAGGCAATAAAGTTCATAAAGGAGGACATAGTTTGGTGTTTAACATCATTTTTAACTTCATTTGATCAACAGAACGAAATACACTACAGAAGGTGTTGGGGACCTGTTGTTTCTGTTGCTTTGTTTCACCATTAAGAAAAAAAAAATTGTCACACAAATAATACTGGTATGGGTTTTGGGCTCATAGAACTCTAGCATCTGTACCAACAGACACCATGTGACATGAGGCACATGTTTTGTTGCACCAATAATGTTTAAATGACTGAAGCTGATAACGAAGGAGGCTCAGCTCATACAGAAAAGCGGTACTGTCGGACACAAAGGTATCAGTCGCTTTAAACATAGAACTGCAACCTCTGCATCATGACACTTACTGCCAGGTTTATGCCGAAACACAGCCATGCTTTACAGTAGAGTTCTTTTGGTGCAACAAACGTTAATTAATTTCGTGTGTGATTCAAAAATTGCAGAGCTGTTGCATACTGTTTAACAAGCAAATGTGAACGTGCCTATTCCGGCAACATGATTTAAAAGCAGAAACAAAGCCTGTAACTACTGTGGGTTCTGAGGAGTTTAGTAAATATCAACTGTTTACTTAATGGCTCTAGTTTACCTCCAGGTCTCCTACTTCAAATGACCAGATCTCCTCTTTGGTCTCAATCTTCCATGCTTTGATGAGACCACTCATGTCCCCGGATGCCGCCAGCTTCGAGTCATGGCTGAACCCTGCACATGTAACGGAGTCCTTATGGCCTGGGAGGAGAAACAGAAAAAAAACAAAAAAAAAAACATAGACAAGTCTGTTGTGAGGGACTGTGTGACAACTGATCTTTGAAGTTGTGCCCATCATGCTTATACTAACAATTAATATAGATACACAAAAAAGTTCCATACCTGATACGTTTCAACCTACACTTTCTCCTCAATCCTCTAAATTGAGGTCATTTATAAGTCGAAATACACATAACATTACATCCATGCTACAAGCAAACTACCTCTCCTGCACAGAGAAGTAACATCACGAGGAAAGTAAGTCAACTATTAATCCTGACCTGTTCTATAAACACCACCACCACCTAGTCAAACCCGAACCAACAATTTGTGAGATGATGCGCCCAAAAGAGGGTGACAACATCAGAACATGCAACATGCAGTTCTTCCTCCTCCCTTTTCCGTTATTACCAGTACAGAAAAAACACTGCAACTTCAGAATTAAACTTCATTCTTTTACCCACCACCGGTGGCCCCAATGTTAACTTTTGCTTTTTTTTAAAAATTTATATCACTTTTTGTGGATTATTTCTGGGAGCAGGGAGTAGCACACGTTTGCCAAAAGCTTCAGCCATTATTGCGTTTACCGTTGATTGGCTACTTCTAAAATGATCTTACCGGGAGCAGAACCTTAAATATGACTGACAAGAGGTTAGAAAACATTGCTGGGCCTACAGTGCTACTTCTTCATCCTCTCATGCTAGACTGATTTGACCCAAAGTTACAGTGACTATCACGTCTACATTATTTAAAAAGGTATTATGATACAGGATGGGCTAGCTGGTAAGCATGCTACCTTCAATAGAACCCTGCAACGTGTTTGACACACCGTTCAAAATGTTATTTCTTCACATTCTGTTGATAATTTTTGTTAATTCTGGAATGTTTACTACTTTAACAAAGCTTGCTAATGTGCATGTGGGGTTTTTTTTGGTAAGGCTGCAAATGTTGTCAATTCAAAGCATATGTTAACATCTTCAAAACCTTGTAACTCTTGAGGATCCAGTGACATCCAGGGGAAGGATGTCTGTATGTTAACCACAAGGATGTTGGCTTTAGAACGGTTTGGCTTAGTGCAGGACTCCATGGCCGTGATCTTTGAAAGCAGCATTCAATTTTTCCATAGAGAAATGCCTTAGACCCAGAGCTCCTAACTTGCATGACACAGATTGGGAAATGACAAAACGGCTTCTAAAGCCAGGGTTGACAGTGTTCAGTTAAGTGGCCAGGACTATTCCAACACACCTGTGCATTCAAAGAGCAGCTCCCCATCAGCGACACTCCATACACACGCCTTGTCATCCTCCGCACCAGTGATGGCGAGATTATTTGTCACTGGGTCCAGACTGACACAGAAGACAGAGCCTGAAACAGAAGACTGTGCACAGTGAACAAAACACAGCAGCATCAGGAAATATAAAAGTCTGTGAACTAGAGATAATAAAACGAGCATGGTCTAGCAGGTAAAAGGACATTACCTGTGTGTTTAGAGAAAGTGAGCTCGCTGTCATCTTGCTCTGCTTCCATCTCATCCTCAGTCTCCCAGCCTCCATCATCTTGGTCTTGGTCCCCAGCCTCAGCGAAATCTACATCTTCGAACTCCTCAGCTAGGTCATCTAAAATCCACAGCACAGATAAAATAGTCACTGTAGTTTTCCTGAAAAGCACACCGAGTAGCGTCTATACTGAAAACAACGTTAACTTTCACTAACTTAACGGACGACATGCTCCATGACCATGAATCACAAACTGCTGGCTAGTCTCAAAGAACAGTAGCGTTAGCGGACAGACAAGCAGGAAATGAAGACAAACCACAAACCGGGAGTCTGTTCTGTGTCGTTCAGGTCGATAACTTCGATTATCTCTTCGTCACCGTGAAGCTGCACAGCGTCTTCTTCGGCGTTATCCATGGCCTGCGACTAAACTCGTGCTGGACTCTCGTCTGCCTTGCTAAGCTAGTTAGCTAGCTTGTGAACTTTCTAGGTGAGTTCACGAAAGCGCTTTCTCAGGTCTGGGATGGCAAAAGACGTCGTCCTTAGCCCGAACACGAGCAGTCTCAGTTTGGTATGTAGTGTACGTGTAGTGTAATATAATCGTTTTATCGAAAACACCCGTTACCCCGATGTTACTCACGTGCTAGGTTGTGAATTCAGCGGTGACGTTTACTGAACGGTAATGGAGCCCGACTTGTGAAGGAATCACTCTGTTGAACTGATTCTTTTCAATACAACGGTCGAACCGATTCCAAACCCTTTAGGTTTTCTGTAGTGCATTCTTGCCATTCGCATACCAGCTCCAGTCTTCTAGAGTAAAAGTACTGGACATCAGACATAACTTCAAGTGCACTCTATCGTATGAGAGGGAAAGATAATAAAATCGAATTAACGTGAGGATTATTTGTTTTTGTTTTTTGTTTTTTTCGATTAATTGAATGGACGCTTCAAAAGAATCGAGTCTGTAAACTGTAGACTCAAACGAGTGAACATAAGAGGCGGGACTTCCTGTTTTGGAGGCAGCTTGTGTTACTCGTTCATAGCGCGAGATGGCGCGAGTTAACAGGTTCTAGCATCTCAAACAGTCCTTTCATCTGATTTAACACTTCATATTTTCATGTTAGATGAGCGTTCATAATGCGTAATTGTCTGGATTAAAAAAATGTGCATGGCATACATTTTGGGATGCATCGTTTCTTACACCTTTTATATATTAGTAGAGGTACCATGGCTATTTAGATATGCTACCAATAATTTTAGGTTAGATGGATTTCTCCCCTCTAAATTGTTTCTCAAGCGGGCTGTCTTATTAGGTTCAGCTCTGGCTCTCCCCAGCGGGACCTCTTGCAAGAGGACTAGTGAACAAAGTACTGCAACTTTTTTCACACCCCACTGGCTGCTTATTCTAAAGTTGCATTAAAATTGCTAGTATACAGTGCAGAATGCACTACTGGTAACACAGCTTCTTTTTATTATTCTCTGTGTAGTACTGAAATATGGTTGCCTATATTTAAGAACTGTTTAAAACAGAACATTTCGATATGCTTTGTACATTGTACTCCATTACTGGTGTAATAGTATAAATATTAAATTTATGACAATGGGTTAAAGTAGGCAAGTAGCTGCTTAGTAGATTTTGTGTGTTTCTAGTTCAGTAGAATGTGTTCTTGCTGTATGTGTGAAAGTTGTATGAGGTTATGTGGGAAAGTACTGAACAACACGTTTCTGTCTCAGATTAGCTCAAAGTGAAAGGTTAAGTATGATCATAACAGCACTGTCAATGTGGGTGCCTTTTCCATTTAACAGTTTCCTAATGTCTTGGCGATAGACTATGTTTGTGTGTAAATAAGTTGTTTATTGGCTGTTTTAGTTTTGAAAGGTGCTACAAAAATAGCTTTCTTAAGTGCTTTGTTGAGGCTGTCAAGAAAATGCTACACTCAGTGTGGGAAATGCTACCATGGGCTAATAAATGAAATTTCACATTTCATTACACGTCTGGTAGTGATGGGCAATTAAACACTGTTTTATCATTATCATGGTAAATTACGCCACATTATGCTTATGTGAGAACATTGTCAATATCTTCACCGAATGTATGTTTTATCATAAACAGAGCTTCATGTGAAATTGAATTTAGTTCACAATCGTTTGTAAAACATTGCATAACTGCATTCACAGTTTTTTGTGGCCCTTCTGGTCTGACTTTTGAACTTATCAAACCCAAATATATTGTGATGAATGCTGTGTATTGTGAAAGTGTTTTTATGTACAGTGATATTATTTTATATATATGTCAACCCGTACCACAAGGTATAATTTCCCGAAACAATGACATTATAATTGTGTTATTTGTCTTGCCTATACTTTGAGTAGAAAAAATTCTAAAGATTTTCACTTATGTTTTAATCTGTATTGATACACATTGTGTTATAAATGACACAGTTCCAAATTAAATTATTCCAAAAAATCGCCATAATATATTTTCTTAGTAAAGACAAAAGCTTTGCTGAATCCTCATACATAATAGTAATATTAATATTAATATGTTATACGTTTATTATATTAATATTAATATTAAATATTAATATTTTTAAATACTTGTTGTTTATTTTCTGCATGTGTTTCCCAGTAAAATAGTTTTTAGTCACACAATATTTATTTGCATTAACAATATGGCTTATTTTTTATCATTTAAAAAAATGTTAGATTTTGAACAAAATGCAGTCGTGTAAAGAAGTAAGTACACTACATGAAGGGGTCTGTCTTTTTCAACGTATTTGAAGATGCAGATATCAAAACATCATTTAAACAGTGTTAAGAGATAAAGGTGATATAAGTATACATTTTGCATACAACTGAATATCATTCTGTATATAACTAAATTAAACAGCAGTGCAGGTTTTATTTTGGGAAAAAGTAACTACTGTTTGACTATCTGGATGATCATCTACAAATAGAGAAGATTTAAAACCACTCTTAGCATGTCCAGGCCATGCCGCCCCAGCAAATTTAACCCAAGAAAAGACAACTACCATCGGAACAATGCTGCACTAAAAACACTAAAATAATACAATAATAATAATAATAATAATAATAATAATAATAATAATAATAATAATAACAATAACAATAACAATAATAATAACAACAACAACAATAATAATAATAATAATTATTATTATTATTATTATTATTATTATTATACGGCAAAAGTAGTAATAATAGTACAAGTAATGGCAATACTTTTTGCAGCGTGTTGTTCTTGTTATTATAGTTGCTACTATTATATTTGTCGCTTTTTTAGATTGTGATATCATATTGTTATCATCTAAATGTCATAAAATACCATGCTATACAGTTGAGTTCATATTACCCACCACTAGAAGCCCCTCAAACACTGTATACTTGAAATAATTCTTCATGGAGAAAAATTCTTCAATAGGTAAACATTTCTTCTAGTCAATGTCATAAACTGGTGGACAGTTTTAGGAAATTTGAAAAAAGTTGTTCCTGTCAAAGGGGGACCAGTTACTGAAGTCAGGTGTGTTCTGCCTCATACAACAAAAAAAAAGTTAATTTATTTTACTAAATCATTGCAAAGTCAAATTACTTTGAGTTTTGTTTTTTTTTGTTTGTTTGTTTTTTTGTTCTATTAGATGCACACCACACACCACAGGTTTGCTGGGCCGAGAGGCTGGAAGCTGTTAAAAACAAATTACACCATATAAAAATGAGAACAGTCTTCGATAAAATAAAAAATGTTGGCCGTGAAACTAAAGCAACATTTTTGTTGCATGCTGTTTTTAAATATAAATTTCTCTTATTGTGAAGAATTCCACCAGATTGACACCACCTCAAGTCATGCTGACACTGTATTTGGATCCACAGATTCAGTCTGGCATTGGCCCAGGTGGGAACTGTTTCTGTAAACATGTAGGCCGACCAATCAGCTGTCTCTGATGAGGCACAGTAACAGTTCTGTATATGACACTAAAGGCTATGCCAATATGAATCATTCAGTATTGGGGAAATGCCAGATTGAATCCTTGGAGCAGAATAAGTAGCAAGCCCATGACATTCAGGGGAATTTGTATCACGTTAATTCAGTTTGCACCTCTTTTTGGGCATACTCTAGGAGATAAAATGTATGGAGGTAAGAATAGTCTACTAGGCCACAGTGCCATAGTAGACTATTTTCCTACCCCAAATGTAGTGATTTGGGTTATGCAGCTTAATTCTTGAGATCTGCAGTGGTGCTGCAGGGCTACCGTAACTAACAGGGTTGCACAAGACCTGACAATCTACCATCCTGGAGAGTTTAATTCCAACAATAAACTACGCCTTTGGCGGTTGTGAGTATGACGTGATGTGTTTAAGTGGTTTTGGTCGGGAACAAGATGTGTGCACCAGAAATAACTTTCTACTTTTTTTTTTCTTTAGTTTTTGACACTACCTAATCATATGTCTCTATCTTTGGCATGGATTATATCTGTGTCTTGTTTTCTGTAATTAAGTTGTTTATTGCTTTATTGCTTATAGTTAGTAACTCCTTTTACATACTCATTACTGCAGTGTGCCCGGCCCAGTATTGATACACATTGTGTTTTAACATACACATAATGAAATGAAAATGAACAGAAATATTCATTGCTATGTTTTCTTTGTAAAAAAGTAAGCTGCACTGAATCAGTAATGAAGATAATATAGTCCGTGAATGATCATCTCATCATCTGTAATGTCTTATGAGGGCTGTTAATACAGACACAGATTTGTAAATAAATATTTTTATATAAATAATTATAAGTTTGGCTTAAAAAATAAATGACCGAAGCCTCACAGAGACATGTGTTTTTGACAGCTGTATACAAATCTTTTACTGCAGATGTTTTCCCAGTTAAAAGAGATTGTTTTTAGTTATACTCTTTTCACAGCAATGTTGATTCTCATTACTAATATGCCTTATTTGATCATGTTTTGACCCAGCTATTACACGGCATTTGGTTAATCCAGGCTTTCAGGAGCACGTATTTCTACTTACAACTTCAGATGTGCGCACTAATAATGTTTTATTACTGTTTTGTTTTACTTTTTTGTGAAAGAGAGAATAATGTCCATGAGGTGTTTCTGCAACAAAACAAGGAACACAGCATTAGATAAGTAATGTTTTTATCCAGTTAGAAGCATCACACAACATATACTCACATTTTAATAAATATTTTCTTTTCACATGTGAGATAAGGAAAGGACATTGAGAAAAACATTGTGGTAACATCATAAATATGTTATTTCTGACATGGTTTAAAGCCAGCATTAAATTAAGGTGAGTTGATTGTAAACTCCCTACAGCAGAAGATCACCAGGACCAAAATTTTATTATGCAAACCGCATGCCCAATAATTACACACTTGCCTCAAACAACACAAAATCTTACTTGGCCTTGCTTATGTGTTTTCTGACACTGTATAACTGCATACTGTAATAAAATGGGAAAAGGTGTGGACAAAAAGCAGGCTGCCTGCACATTTGTTAGCTGTGCATGTTTTTGCGGGGAGTGGGGGTGGATGGTTGATAATAAATTTTATCCCCAATTTAGTCTTCCACCCTCTTGCTTTGGTTTCCCCCAATAACACAGTACTACCCATGCTAAGACGATAAAGTCTTTCTTTGACACCCACAACAGACACCCACAAAGGCTAGCATCAAGATATTGGATAATGATGGAGGGAGAGGGAGCACCATCCTATACAACAAAAGAGAGCAAGGCCAACTACGCTGTCTTGGACTCTGGGACTGTAGAGTCTTGGCTGAGCTACATTTGGGTGAATAAAAAGGCTGTGTATTTTGAATATTTGCAATTCCTTAAGGCATGTTTTGTTCCCCCCAAAACCAAGCACATACAGTGGACCATGATGGCCAAATATCTCTGATACAACTATTTTCCCCCCAAATAAACTGGCTTTTAGCTAAAGGCTGAGAGTCAGTTTGTGTTGAAGAGACATTTTTTTGTTGTTGATGTAAACTTATACAAAACAGAACAAAAGTAGATATTATAGGTCTATAGCTGAAAATGTCCCGATATTCTGTTGGTTAGTCACAGGACCCCCCTCCAGGATTTCAATTAGATTCCAACTCTGTTCCTTCATTATACACAGCAACTGTCAGTTGCACTAATTCAGCTCTGGGCTTGTTCTTGGTGTTTTGGTTTTTTGTGTTTGTAATTCTTCTAATGTTTGACATTGTTTTTGACTTGTCTTGGATTTTTGACCTGCCAATGTTTGTTTATCACTGGCTGATGGACTTACCCTCATTTAACGTATGACCTCTATCCTCCTAGCCAATTCCATGACCCTTGCCTTTCAAAATTCCCTGAATTTACTTATGAGTGTTGCTGTTTTGTTTTAAATAACACACATATGTAAATCTAAGGTAATTGGAAGGATTGTTAAAAATGAAATGGTTAATATTTCTAATAATCTTGCTAATTTTTTAGGAAAGAAACCTGAATGAACAGTTGTTTCGGAACGGAAAGAGTCAGGTCTTCTTGGTGAGTCACGCTAACTGATCTGACTCACTGAAAAGAGCCAGAATGCCCATCACTAGACTAAACTGAACTGCAGAAAGCCATATGGCTTTGCATGCAACATATACCAAACAAAATAGATGTTTCAAGGCACAACCATGTCTTTTTGACCAAAACAATGTTGTGGTTTGACCTGGTATGGTTTGGTGCTCACTGCTTACTGAGTAGAATGCCTGATCCCTGCGTCATTGTCTTGATACCTTCCCCTGACTGGGTTTACCCACTGCAAGAAGACTTCTAGCAGTGCCGAAACATTCTTTTTAAGTATAGCCAACAGACGACAGCATGTTCAGCAGATTTCATTACAGTCAATAATGCCCCTTAACCCAGCAGTGTTGGGATGCTATTTAATAGTTCTTCTTGTCATTTCAGTTTATAAGTTTATGCATTGAAAAACGTAACAACAAGAGATTCAGTAATACCTACAGAGTATTCCAGTTTCTGCCAATGTTAAGGCACAATATTAAAGATTACTTTTGTTATTGTTGTCTTTTTAAAGCATTCATTCTATTTTCAAACTCTGTCAGCTGTTCTGTACTGTACATCATGCATGTACTTCAGTGTATCCCGTTGTGTTCTGTTTTGCTGCATGTTGATTCATATAGTAAAAATTCTGCCTATTCCAGTAGTAACTGACTGAAAGAATTTCTAGGTTCCAACAGAGGAGGATGATGATGTGTACTATCCAGAAAGAGAACAGTGACAGCCTGCGAAAAGAACAGGGAAACTATTGCATCAGGACAAAGTGGGGAGCTGATGAAAAGCAGTAGAGATTAAGAGTGTCAGCCTTTAGTGGTCTGAAAAGCAGATACAGCAGATTGAAAAAGGTCAGCAAGATGACAATCTTTGTTAGAAGAGCTCCACCCTGCTCCGAGGGTCTGCTGAATTGGGAGAGTGATTAGAAGTTGAGAAGACAGATGGAGAGCAGAAGGCAAACCAGAATGCCGCAGGAGACCTAGGAGATATTCTGAGGAAACCAAGAGAGAGATTGCTCTGAGAGAGATAAGGCTCAGTACAGTGATAAGGTCTTCCCTGATGAAAGAGATCATGCAACTCGGAGCCTTCAATAAGCACCTAATCTGGTATCTGAGAAGAACATTATGATCAGTATTCAGCAAAACTGATGAACACTCTGTAGTAACAGAGTACCCACAAGCCTGATTAACTCTCAAAACCTTTTTCAACTTAATCTCTACCTGCCACATCTGTATTGGCATCATACATATCAACAGCACGTCATTATCATCTGTGCTGATCAGCAATAGGCTACAGATAGAGACAGAAAGGAATGACTTTTCCACTTACCGAGGACTATCGATCAAGACTGTAGTAATTGGAGACTAAACTTTGCTTTTTTAGTTTAGAACTGGAGTGGTAAGCCTTTTGCTACCAAACACTATAAATCAATAGTCATCCAAATTGCCCATATACTGTCTGTAAAAGTACATCACAAAGGGCAAAAAATGACAAATTTAGACCCGAACTAATTTATTAACTTTTGAGATTGATTGGCTAATTACCTCAACATGCACGATGTTTTAAGCATCGTATGAGAAAATGGTATGGGTCCATTTTTACTTGAATCAGAAGAGATGTTTTGTTTATACTACTCATTATCCCCCCATGGCATAACATATGTAAAAATGAAATAAATAAAAATGGAATAAATAAAACAAATGTATTGAATGTCTAGTTTTGTTATGTTGTACAGAAAATATATAAATATATTACTTGAGCCAAAGATAATGTTTATAGAGACAAAATAAGTACTCTCCGATGCTTCAACATGCATCTGGCCAGTTTGACCCAGGATATAATTGCTGTTGTTTACAGTTGAACATAAGAGGAGGGTTAATGCTGGCATGGATGCGGTTTGAGTGGGTTGAAATATGATTTGATGTTTTTTTACAAAAATGATTTGAGTGACTGTTCTAGTTGTAGTGTTTGTTACCAATGTTAGCCTCATAGCTCCAGTTCTAAACTAAAGAAGTACATTTTAGACTATAAACATGTCTCGGCTGATCAGCTACATCTGGGGAAAGTGGGAAATTAAAGCTTGGCAATAGGCATTTATTTATTTAAAAAGCCACTAACATTATAATAAATATAAATACATGAATAATGAACCATTGTGATTTCAAGTAAATGAGTGTGTTGGCTTAATCATCTAGAGGAAGCCAAGTTACTGTCCAGAAGCTGCTTCATCTAATTAATTCTTTACACTGGCTGTGGCACGTTCAGGGTTTACAAGAAATATGACCTAGACTGTTTTCATACATTGTTTATTGCTGAAGTCTGCATAAGAGTTTGGCTTTTGCACTGCATTTGTTTCATTTGGTTTCACACTGCATGTATCATAATCAAAGTCATAATGATAAACTATAGCTGATATACTACACCAAATCAAATGTACATCTTCACTATTGTTTTATTGCTCGTCTGTTGAGTCCTCCAGCCACTTTCTATTGGGGTGATGTCAAATCCCTGGCTGTGGTGCACGATGTGTGAGACTTTGTTTTGACATCTTTCATAAGCAAATTACTCAAAAGCATTTACTTGTATATTTTACTGGAAAACTAGAAGCTAACTCCTCAGGTCCATTTGTGGGATGCTCACTCCAAGACCCATGTGAAATGTATCTTATGGCACAATCTGCGAAACACTAAACTGAGACGGAGTATACAGTTGCAGCACATGTTAACGCACCGTTAAAGAGAAGATGGATGAGATCATGTTGGCAATATGAAGGTTACGCAGAAATCTTTGGTTAATGTGCTGAGCACTTTAGGTAGCCTAAACCCACAATTGCATTACATCATTAGCCGCAAAATGTCACGGATCATGCCTGTTGAAGAGAGTTGTTTTGCTTGCATAAATCTTCTTGTCACTGTGTATGTTCTATTCATATGTGGGAACACACAAGGAGCTGTGGGCTGCATGCTTGTGGGATGCGTCGCACCTAATAGCATTAAATTTGTGTCTGAGACGAGTTACGTAACTGATGTTTCTGAGGTTCGAGCAGAAAAGTGGAAACCCTCTGTTGCTATGGAAACCACAGTCCCGACTGGCTTCTGTTGTGCTACAGGACTTGCCAGGCAGATACAGCCACGGGCCATTCCCTGAAACACCCACCACATGGCTGAATCTCATTTGGAGGAATGGCTGGGTAATAAACACTGAGAAACACACACATCATTCCAGCATATTTTGAACTATTTCCCAGCTCAATTACATCTCTCACTTGTAGTGATGGTTTCTTTATGTCCAAACTACTGCATGTGATACTGGGAGTGTAATGAAGGGTACTGCACAAGAAAGGGGCACATTCCCAAGAGAAGCTGATAGTTTGAGAACAGCATGAAATGGGTTTAATTTAAGGCAGCGTTGTCCTCGTTCACACCTGCAGCCACATTTTTAGTGTTTGCCCTGATGCTGACACAATTGATTCAACTCATCAGCCGGTGAAGAAGCTGTTCGTTTGTTTAAAATGGGCATTAGAGAAGAAAAGAACACTATGATGTACATTATGAGGGTACTCCAGTACCAGCATTAAAAACACTGGCCTGAGGCTAACATTTAGCAAGAAACATCAAGCACAATCCCTTTTCTCTGTGCATTCAATCTGTCACTAGTAATTATATAAATGTATTATATTCTACTTATTATTTTGATGATGAACTGATAAAGATTAATGCACCTGAACAATAGAAAACTATGCACAGTCATTACCGTATTTTGTCAAAAGATGAGTAAGCTTTTAAAGGGCCCATTTTAGCAATCCAAGGCCTCGTTTCAATGTCTTTATTTAACACACCCTCACTCACACCTATTCATCACTCGGACGTGCGTCACGCTTACGGTGCAAGCTTATGGCAGAGGCTGAGAAGAGGATTACTCTAAAGGAATACACTCAATCGGCATTTCAATATAAAAAATTTAACTTGCTAAGTTTGCATATGACATAAATAATGTTTTAGAATAATTGTTTTGTCTGGATATAAACTGGCATACAGCCACGGTGTATTAGTTTCCTTTTTGGTGTTACGAGCCATGAAACCTTTAGCATGCTAACCTGCCAGTGAGCTAAGTAAAGTGATGAAGTAGCAGCAGCCATGTGTAAGAGAGTAAGCATTTTAAAGTACTGCAGTGGCCTATAAATGACTTTGTCTGCCATTATTTTCAGGTTTGAAAAGGTAACTGATGCTGATGCCTTGTTCACTCACCCCCCAAGGATTCATCTGACACGCTTGAGCTAATAAAGTGAAGGAACAGCCCTTTAGATGATTCCCTTGAGGAGACCAACTGGACAAAGGCTTGTTAAAACTTGAATTCAAATGAGTGGCAAATTTTCCCTGTTTGTTTTAAATAAAAGAGTTTGATGCAGTTTCTGAGCGTTGTTTTAAGACGTTCTATTTTTTTTTCACCTTGCTGAAAATGATCACACCTTATAACCCTCAAGCAATTAGCTCTGCCCATTAACACTGGAGCTAAAAGGAATGTTTCAGTCTAAACTGCAGCCAATCAGTACTGAACTCATTTACATATGTTAGTCTTAAAGGCACAGTACAATTAAAGTATGTATAGCCTGTTTAATTGTCAGAGACTTTGGGATGTCTAAAATTGGCCATGTAAAATTTAATCATGACTGTTTTCATTCATAAAACAACAAAAAAGATCAGAGAAAAAAAAAATACAGTAAATAAATAAATATAATAAAAAAAATAAATGTAATTAAAATGCATATATAATGTTTTAGGCTTTGTTTCTTAATAGAGATTACATAAATTTTAAAAAGGTTCACTATCATTATGCAGCTCTTACCTCATTATTTGCTGCCAATCTGTCATAGATGTAAATTTATTGGAGTAAACGTTAAAGCATTAAACTTTCATCAATGTTCCATAAATGTCACAATTTGAAGTCTGATCCTAACAATGTGAAGCCCGGTACATTACATTCTCTTATGCAGAGTGAATGGGAGTGCAAGGCAACAGCTGGAAACACTGCATACCGTTCATGCTTTTTCATGCTTTTTTCATCCCACATCTGAGCATTTTTTGTGTGTCATATTTGGACTCTGCTACCACAAACAAAAGGTCTTCATCCTGACAAAAAAGGAAGTTGGCTAATCATATATTGTGTAAGTGGTAATATTGCTGAGAGTTAGTGATGTATGCTCAGTGCAAAGAGTACAAATCCATGTTGATGCTTAATGTGGGTGTCTGAGATCTGAAATCAAATAACGCAAATGGAAATGCAGCATTATTAAATTTGTTTGCAATAAAAAGGGAGTGCTCTCAAGTGGAAATGGTAGTGAGTTGGAAATGTTATTTATTTATTTATTTTTATAAGCCTGAGCACCTCGCTCTCGCTAATGGCATCCCAATGTTCTGCTCCGGCTGGCATGTTCAATTTGCCATAGAAATTTTATTATGGGTGCTTAACTAATGTTCCTCTGTTGTCGTTTTCAATTTGCTCTCTAAAAAATGCAAACATAATTTTGCCAAAAGCTGATATGTTTACAGAAACCACCAATAAATCAGTATTATGATTACACCAGTCAGCCATAATAGTAAAACCACCTCCTTTTACACTCATTGTCCATGTGATTAGCTGTACTTTGTAGTTTCACAATGTCCAAATGTAGTCCATCTGATTCTCTGCATAATTTGTTAGCTCCATTTCACTCTGCTCTTAAGTGGTCAAGACCCCCACAGGACCACCACAGAGCAAGTATTGTGTGGGTGATGGATCATTCTCAACACTGCAGTGACACTTACATGGTGTTTTTGTGTTAGCGTGAGTGTATCAGACATAGCAGTGTTGATGGAGTACTTAAACACTGTGTCCACCCTATTAGGCGTGGAAGATTAGGTACTAAAACAGGAAGAGCTGTTTTGGAAATTATTTAAGGGGCTTTTGACCAAATCAGTACAAGGGTAACACTTTACATTAAGTGAAGTAATACATTAGTTAACATGAAGTAATATATTAGTTAACATGAAATAATACATTAGTCTACTTAACATTAATTAAGCATTGTAACCACTGTTAATGTACTACTTTATGTTAACTAATGTATTACTTCATGTTAGTCAACACTGTAACGTACACAATGTATATCAGTACCAGTAAAAGCATAACCGAATAACTGACTTTTTTGTGGAACTAATTGTTTATAGAAGTACAGTTCCCAACTACCTGATGATTTTATTAAACCTTAAGCACATGACTAATTCTGCTACAAAAATGTCACCATGGAGAGCATGTAACACTGAAATATCTGTACTGTTAGTGTCTATAGGAGCCTGCATGAGCAATTTGGTGGCAGCTGACATACTTTGTTATCCAGAAATAACAGAAATGTAATGACAAAGAGCTGTAAAGAGCGCCACAGGCCATCTTTTGGCCCATATTGCAAGATTTTCTCAAAGGGTCTCCAAACTGCTCTTCATTAATAAGCAAATGATCAAGACTGTTACAGGAAAAGGCACTTGTAAAGCTCTGTTTCATTTGGAAATATTGTTTGATTTACAAATATAACAGTTGGATCATACTCAGAAATAGCTAAATGAAGGGACATTTTCCCGTTTTCCTGGGTTGTGGTGTCTTACAGATATTACCTAATGAAATACTGGATTTTTCCAGCATTGTAACTTTTTTTGATCGTACCATCATACCACTGCTCCTGAAGTTTTTCCCCATTCTTCTTTCCCCTACATTATTTACACCCATGCATATCTTCACTGGAACAAAAATTTTCTACTGGTTCAGTTTAATCGTAATGAATTTTATGTTATACAAAGTTGGGAAAATAAACCTGGGGAATATTCAAGCTGATAAAATGTTATTTGGTCTCTTAACAATTTCAAGCCTTTAAGTAATGGATCTTTAAGTAATTCAAATACTATACCAAATATAAAGGTCTACGTATAAGCATGATTACCAGTGAGGATGCTGGGGACATGTCCTTTCTACATTCTCACAAACTTTCACATTTTTGACAAACTTTGTCTCAAGTGTTGGGGACAAAATGAGGCACTTTAAAATGGATGGTTTGTCTAAAAAGTTCTGAAAATCAATTCTGAAAAAATAACATACATTAGGCAAGAGACAATAAACTTTAACATACAAAGGGTTATATATACAAACCCAGTTCCAAAGAAGTTAGGACAGTATGTGAAATGCTATTAATAACAGACAGCAGTGATTTGTAAATTCTGTTTGAACTGTATTCAATTTAAAACAGTACAAAAACACAATTTCTGAGGTTTTAACTTATTGACTTCTTTGTGTTTTATAAATATAGACATTCCAAATTTGGCACCAGCAACATGTTCTAAGCAAGCTGGGACAGGAGCATGATTACCACTGTGTTACACAAACTAATCCAGTTTTGAAAGTGTGAGTTTTTTTTACCCATTCTTCTCTTATACAAGTTCTGGATTTCAGACAGGCCTGTCTAGCACCCGCACACACAAATTATGCACCCATGCTGTTGTAACCCATGCACAATGTGTCTTATTCAGCGTTCACATGTTTGCGATAGATGGACAGGCGCATTCCATTGTTCTCAGTTGAACTGCAATGGACAATTCTGCCACCATAACAGTTCAATTTTTCCAACTGCAGTCAACTGCAGCAGTGGAAGCCACGGATGGCAAACATCTCATTGTTGGATTCCCTACTAACCCAGTATTATACAACAAAAACAAAAGAGTACAAAGCAGCCTCCTGCCCTTCTCCTCCTTAATGAACAGTATGCACCAGGGGTGCTTAATCCTGGTCCTGGAGATTTAAAACCCTGCATAGTTTGGCTCCAACCCAAATCTAACACACCTGATTGAGGTAATCAAGGCCTTCAGGGGCATCAGTATATTACAGGTTGGTGTGTTGGATATGAACTTTCCGGCGTGGTAGATCTCCAGGACCAGGTTTGAGCACCCCTGGTCAACATTGATAAAGCTCTTCTCTGGTAATGTTACATTACAAATTAGCATTTTTTCTTGTTCTAAAATGTACAGAAAATAGCTACTGACCCCCATTAACTTTGCTTTTGTGGTCAGGACAATGATGTGTTGAAAAGTTATCTATTATCCAGGACATTCAGTCAGTAGACTTCAAGTAGCTCCAGGGACTGTGAGAACTCTCAAAAACTTTACAGAACTGTCCAGGTTTTTCTAGAACGTTTGAGATTTTTTAGAACCTTCTAGAACTGTCGGGAACTGTGCAGCAGTATAAATACAGGTGAGTCAAAACAATCATTTCAGTTTATGTTCCAGCTGAGTAAGTGGATACTGGATACATTTAATTTCGATGGCATCAAGAGATCGCTGCGTCCAGCAGATGCATTTTGCGTCTGCGGCCAATCTATCACAACAAGAGACGAAAGTTACTCTGTGAAAGCATCTGCTAAGATGTGCAAGGCCTACAAAGCATACTTCGGCTTGCTTTAGCGGAACCCACAAAGTTTGTACCCAGCTGGAAGCAAAGAATAGTTGGTTCCTTAGAACGAACCATGATGACATCAACAGGCGTGTCTGTTGTGGAGGAAGGAGAAGGTAACAATGGTGACACCAAGCAGTCTGCTGGAGAAACTCTTCTACATCTTTGTATCACATAGTTGATCTGCGCTTGCTTTTTGGATAAAACCAAACATCTGTAAAAACAGCACAAATGCCTGCAGGTAATCTACCAGGTCGTTACCACTGTTTACTATCACTGTTTAAAGCCCTTTATTGATGTTGCTGACATATTCTTTGATGTTCATTGGTTCCAATAAAAACTGGTCCAAATGCAAGCTGATTCCCTAGATATCACCAAGGTTCTAAGAAGCCTGAATGGAACCAGTTCAAGAACCAGGGTTCTTGGTCGAAAAAGGCTATATGAGATGTGGAACAATGTTATTTTAACACAAATATGGAAACACATGGTTAGTCTTGTTGAAATAGGCATGCATGTCCCTGAAAAAGATGGCATCTAAAAGGTAGCACATGTTACTCCAAAATAAGCCCAGCATTAATAATGCCTGCACAGAATGCCTTACCAAAACACAGTAAAGTTGATAAGATATAACTGATGTCCTTGCACTGTTTTTGTTCAAATACAGGTCAAAGTAGATTTATACATTTTCCATTTTCAATTTGCATTTTACAAACTTTTTTTCAATTTGTATCATTTATTGGGTTTGTTAAAAGTTTAAACACTATACATAGATGTCAAAACTGTTATTTTTTCACATTCTGTTGATAATGTTAATTAATTCTGGAATGTTTTGAACTAAAAATCTTTATCCTTTAACTCTTTGAATCTCTGCTGCATACAAATGTATGTCCACTAGACGTTTTGTATAGCAAGTAAAATGGCAAAGTATGTGGTAAAACATTGTGACCCCTGGTTCCTATTACCACTATGGTAAAGATATTTGGTATGGCAAGTCAGTTGTTCTAGAATGCAGCATTTCACTTCAAACTCTGCTTGTTTTGTTTGTGTCTTTGCAGATTGATTACGTAGCCATTTTGAAAAAAAATCTGTGGTGTTCCCCTTTAATCCAGCGCAGTGATCAGACATTCAGACATCCAGCCCCCTGCACAACCCGCGCGTACGTTCTGCCCACTGCACAGTCCGGGCGCGCGTTCGGTTTTGTTTACATTTTAAATTAAACGGAATCTCAGGGCCAGATGGATCTAACGGTCAATATTATGATCCTTTAGTTTGTTTTCATATACAATTATAAACCTCAATTACGTTATTATAAACTTTAGCTAGTGTTACCTTAGCGTGGCCCAATAACTCCAGTTACTTACTTTTGGTTAGTTTAATCAGTCAACGTTAGCTAACCATCTCAGCACGTCATAATAAGACTGGTTAACATTGGTTTGAGCACTTGAGGCAGAGCGGGGGCAGCAAGGTAAGTGCGGGGTAAATGAGCTGGTAATTATCATAATACCCCGAACGAATATTTTAGAGGCCATTTCATCTTGGCTGGATTAAATAACATTATACTAACCTAGAGTGCTGGTACATGCTGCCAACTTTTTCCAGCAGAAGTTTTTGTGCTGGGTTACCAGTTCTTCTGCTTACATACAGACCAAATTAGGAATTTATTAGTGTTGGAGGAGGCTACTGAACAGATCTGCTACTCCTGCTACTCCTCAAATCTCTAGCTACGCTGAGATTTGATTATAGACGATTCGATTACACAAAATCATACTCAAAGCTCAACATTTAATCACTTGTACATGTACTGTCGTTTCGACGCTAAGAAGAAAACATTGGGAACACATCCATTTAGACGAAAGCTTATTTTGAACACTATAATAGAAGGAACAGCCGCTGAAACGGCCGGAAAACGGGCAGGCTTCTGTACATGGTACATGCACTGTCCCACCCACCCCACAGCAGAGAATGACACAGCCAGCCCTTCTGCATACAAATTTAAGTCTCACGTTTTGTGAATCCGGCGCTTCCCATGAGCCTTCGCGCCTCCATGGTCGCGTGAACCAATTGCAGGACCCTATATTATTTAAACGCCCGGTACTTGTGTTATAGTGTGTGCATGTATGTTCAACATGGTTGCATGTACAGACCTGTGTTATCCACTGTTTCATGCTTATTTCTTTGCTCTATCCCTCAAAGGTGAGTAAAACATCATGCTTAATCCGTCGGTCAACCAACCACCCAACAGCAAAGACGGCATACATGCTCCTATTCAAACCTCTCATGTTGTGATGAGGGACAGACAGTAGCGAAAACTCAGTAATGCGTTTACAGTATTGTTAGGCACATTGTAGTACAGTCCAGCAAAAGCAAGAAAATAGCATTTCTTCAGACATCTAAAAATGACTGCATATTGCTCTCTGTAGTTATATGCTGACCTAACCTGGCCGCTGAAGCTTTTCAGCTTCCACTTGCTGGTGAAAATAACATGATATATGATATTCAAAAAAAAAACCCGAGCCCTTTCAAAGAAAGAGAGAGTTTTTCACTTCAGGTGTACATCTATTAAACTATGATTCTTCAGAAAATTGTGGAAGCGTATAAATTGTAACGGAACAAAGTAGCTCAATGAATGTAGTTTTTTGCATTATTATTTTTACGTTAGCCTCACTGGTTTAAGATAGTTCATGAAGGGCTGGTATTGCAGCATAAACTGTTACAACTGTAATATCACACAGACAGCCATTTTTGTAGTCCCTGAAGCATGCGATGCATACTGGGTGTCTCTTCTATAACCCAGCAGTGGTGTGGTATCCTGCCTCTTCAACACATACAGTACAGGCTCACCACACGTGATTCCTTAATCAAAAATCCAGTATGGCGGAATCTGACAGCGGACGTTGCTATCGCTACTGCACTTCACACGAATACTAAAGCAGACTAGGCTTTCCTCGCCGAAATATCCTCCATCCTCCGCGTTCAGGTGAGCTGGCAGTTGCATTGACTGATAAATGTTCGGGTCCTGTCTGCAGGCTGACTGAAATAGGCGACGCCGCAGTAGCGCTCCAGCATATAGTCGGCTGATGGCAACATGATGAACACAACTGCACGGGGTGACCAACCAGAACGGAAAGCGACGGATGAGTTTATTTACTTGGTCGAAATGGTTGGAAATGGTCGAGACGTGCCCAGTCGGTTTCTCATGAATGGGAAGGAAACGTGAGCCGGCTTCTAATGGAGACTAGCGCGCTTTTTATTTCTCCGACAACAACATCCACTTACTGAATGGGTGTGCGAGGCGGTTTGTTTTGAGCCGTTGTTGTAGTGGTGGTGTGAAGCCATGAGGGAATTTCAAAAGGAAAGCCGATGTGTGGTGTATGTGTGGCTGGATACGACGGTACCTTTTACTAGTATTATGCAATTGTGTGGTTAAGTCACTAATGACCAATGGTATCGGTGGTCTACGGATGGGCGGGTGTTAGACCATGCGTCGACCATTTTTGTGAATGAGGTGAAGGAGCTGGAGCTGAACCTAGAGAGAGGCAACGCGGCAGCGAAAGAGCTTGATGGTTCTGGTTCATTTCGCTCGCCGTAGCCAAGCTGCAAGCATATACATTTAGTGTAAACATTTATTACGTAGTGGATAAAGTTCAAGGTGCCATTTTATGGTATATGTACACGAGGTGTATAGGTAAAGCAAGAGTGAGATTCTGTTTGTAAAGTATATTGGGCATTGCGTAATCGTATTTTAATGTTTCGTATTTGTAGAGTGAGCAACATACAGCCGAGTATAACTATACATATAAGTTGTCTAATGTTTTTTTGCCCAGAATGCTGGTCTCATTGCCTAATCAATCTATCTACGTCTAGTGACAGATTCGACAATGCTATGTGGTCCATGTTTTTTGGTTTTTTTTTTTTTTTTTGCATGCCCTTGCCTTTGGGATTATAATGCTCTCTTCTAGAAAGCAGTGAGCAGAGGGCACTACCATGTCAACTTTAAAGTGAGCAGTGATGCAGAATTGTATTGCTCTTGTCTCTCCTTACATGTCACTGAGCCTCTTTTGGCTCTCTGGGGTACAATGGATGCAGACATGCAAGGCCCTTGAGCTAACTCTGTGCCAACATGGGGGGGCTCATACTGTCCTGCTCAGGGGCTACGCCCTCTCCTCCCCTTCCATTCCCTCCCTGCCTTTAGCCCCAGTCCTATCACAGGAGATTAGCATGGAAGGGCTCTGTGACCGACTTCCCTCTGATTTCCTTAGTCTCCCCCTTGTGCTGTTTTCTGCCCCCCCTCCCTTCACTGCTCCTTTATGCTGTTTTGGGATTGCAGCAAAAATACAGTCAAAACACAGGTTTATGAAGCTCAGACAAGCCATCATTAAATCTGCCTTTATTTTAGACTTTCCATTGACTTGAATCAGTACACTTTTTGGAGGCCAATCTCACTATCCATGGTGTGGTTTTCCAGTAATATTCTAAAGACAAAATATCTGCATCCAGTCTGATTTAATGTTCCAGTCATTTTTTGAGGAAATTATGTTACTGAGTAGAATAATTGTAGGTGTATTGCTAAATTTAAATGGGAATTATGTTTATACAGAGCTGTATCTTCAAGAAGTTTGATGTGTCACCATGTGCTTGATAGATTTCTAGCACTGTGTCTTTTGAATTGACTGTCTGTGTTTTTGGTTTGACTTTCCTGATAACCAAAAATAGGTTATTTTGAGGTTCTTCTTGCTCAGTTTCCTTGGTCGTTTTTTAAAGTGTTTTTCATTTACGAAAACATTAATTGAAATGGTATGTGTTGGACAGTTCCCCATTTTGTTTCTGCAAAAGGGAGCCTATGTATTGATACAATAAAAGGCTGGAATCTACTGGAATTTCTATATAAAGGCGGCCTAATTTAGGGATGGATAAATTGTGTAACATTTATGTAGCACTCTCACAGTATGCTTTTCTGAACATATTGTGTATATGATCAATACTTAAGGAGCACAAAGAAGCATATTTTATATGTATATACTTTATACTATTTAATAAAATGTGTCACCACTGCTTTTATGGTCTGTTTCAGCTGATCAACCATCAAAACTGTATAGTGTGATGGATATGGGTGGATATGAATGGTTTATGTATTGAGAAAGTGTTGCAGTGTTTTTTAAGCGATGCACAATAATATCAGAATAATATCAATATCGGCACAGTCATTGTCATCAGACAGATGTTTTTCGTATTGGTACATGTGATCTATCTAACACCTGCAGTCAGAATCTATTACTAAAAGAGGCCATCAGATTATTCCAGTGTTAAATAAGGACATCAATATGGCAAAGAACAGCATAAAAATAGGAAAAAAATGATGCAAAATGCAAGAACAAAGAAAACAAGGGTGCAGAGTGCACAAAAGAAATGGGTGATTGCTACCACACCATTAAAGGTGAAACCCAAAAACCAGGCGAATAAGAAACTTACACTATGAATGTGCACTGGTGATAGATTCAAAACCTACGATAAAGTAAACAGGCAAAATGATAATGTCAAGAGGTGCCATGCTGTTTGTTGCTAGATTAAAAAACAGTACAGTAAAAGAAGTCCAAATGACAGGCACTGTGGAGCACCTTGTTACCAAGGTTGACCCAGCCAATAACAAAAAGGTTATAGCTGAAATACTTTATATTCTTTTATTTGTTGTCTTGAATAAAAGGACACCTGAAGGCAAGTCTTGAAATTCAATTGAAAAATCACTCCATTTCATAACATAAGCATTACATCCAACATATTTTGTGATTTTTTGTTTGTTCATTTCTCTTGTAATATTGTTTCAACTAGCATAGTAGGTACTTGCTTTCATCTCGTCCATTCTGCTTTTTACTTCCAGAAAAATAATTCTCAACGAGCATGAATTTTATGTTAAACTTCAACTTCTTCTATTACCTAAGTCCTGTTAAAGGTGCAGTTTGTAAGTTTTTTTAACATTTCAAAATCAAGTTTTTTTGCTGATATTTCAAAGACGTCTGATGTCTGTCCTATTCGGTTCCATAGGACTTCTCCAACAGTTTTTCTAATCCCTGTTCCATCATGTTGAAGGCATTGCTCCCGGTCAGATAATTTCAATTCCTAATAGCCAATAAAATGAACAGTAAATGCAACAAAACCTGAAGCTCTTAGCAAGGGACCATTATCATCACTTTTGCCCATTTCCGTCAAGAAATTGTTTATTTGTGTTTGGCAAACTA
Source organism: Semaprochilodus insignis (assembly GCA_034552555.1). NCBI lineage: Eukaryota > Metazoa > Chordata > Actinopteri > Characiformes > Prochilodontidae > Semaprochilodus > Semaprochilodus insignis. The sequence continues at coordinate 15,797,884 of CM067476.1, read as the reverse complement.
ATATAAAATAATATATAAAAAAAGAAGCAAAACAAGAGTTAACATTGGCGTGACATTACATCCCTGGAGATGCTCTTGACAAGGAAAGGGATGAAGTTTGATGCTAAACGACATTTCTTGTAGACTGGTAAGGAGTGAAGAAGGAGGAGGATGGACTGTATATTTCCTTGTTTTTTACAATAGGTGTGAACATCACAACTTTCTGGTGCATATTGCCCCCTTTTTAGTGGAGTATGAATTTGGCAGGTTGCATTTTACAAATTGCTCCTTAAAATACGTATATATATATATATATATATATATATATGTCTCTTCTAGTATAGCTGTAAATAGCCTATAATTATCTAATGCTAACTTTCTGCACTGGCATAGTGTCCAGCCTGTTGGAGTACTGAAGTGTCGTTATTCAGTTATGAGCTGCATTGTGTATCATGTGCTGATGTTGATAATGTACATTTCTATGACAATTGATGTCTTCAGCAATGATGGTATAGACACTGATGTGATGTACTGGTTGCATTTCTGTACATTATGATCTACAACAAAATAAACAGCAGATTTGATACACATCACTATAGTCTGACATTTTTTACTGTACAATATATCTTTGTCTATGCTGCAGGTGGATTCCACACGAGAACAGTTCTTTTCAGCCTGTAGCTAGTGTTCCCTGGTCTTTGAATCTCATCATAGCTCAACTGCTTCTGGATCCTACATTCAAAGGAAAATACTATTCTACCATCATTAACAATGACGTCTCATGCTCACTCAGGTAAGATTGCTGCAAATTAACACCTCTTTCCTTTAGCAAGAGTTTATTTTACAGCTAATCTTAGCAATATGTATTGTCTGCTGTGTTGAATACAAAATGGGGTCTACTGACGGATACATATACATTTGAAATATACGTAGATTAGTATATATTTGAAAGAATATTTCTTGTTTGAAGATTTTCTGTGGATGTGTGATAATTCATATGTAGTTCATATGCAATTCATATGCAGGTGTAGGTGAAGCTAAAAAATAAATTTATGCTGACTAATGCTATGATAAGATGAAGGCACATGCAGATGCAATTAAAATTATTCAGCCCCCATTGCAAGTTAGGTTTATTAGCAAAATGTATAAAATTTCAGCTGTTTGCAATAAACCAATCAAGCAAGAAACAATTTAATAGCTCAACACAACTAATATAACAAGTGATTTCTCCAAATTCAAGACAAAATTCCACTTCTGCTTCTCCACTGACTGCTGCAGTCTCAGAATTATTCAGCCCCTTCCTGACAAGCATCTTTAGTGCTAAGTTGAACTCACTTTTGCTGTTAAGACCTGCTGCAAATGTGATGCACAGCCAAACGCCAGCCTCTGGCAGCCTTCCTGAGGAATCTTAGTCCATACCTGATGGGCAATGGCCTCTGATTCATTAATATTCTCGGGTTTGCATGCTGCACCTGCCTTCTTCAAGATTTTCTATTGGGTTCTGGTCAGGCAACTGTGATGGCCACTCCAAAATCTTACAGGACTTCTTCTAAAATCAAGCCTTGGTGTCTTTGATGTATCCTGGGGATCATTGTCCTTTTGCAAGGTCCGCTGACGTCCAAGCTGCAGCTTTCTCACAGAAGACATGACAAAGGTGTTTCCTGATCCTGGATTGATTCCGTCTTGCCCTCCACATGCTGCAGGTTTCAAGTGCCAGAGGAAGCAAAGCAGCCACCGCCATGCTTCACTGTAGGAAGGGTGTTCAGACATACCGCTGATTCATAGGCTCGAAAAGTCCCAGTTTTGTTTTAGCGCTCCACAGAACAGAATCCCAACACTTCTGTGGCTTTATATGTATTTATGTGGTTGTGAGCATATTACAGGTGATTTTTCTTGTGCTTTTGGGTCAGCAGAGGTGAGTTTAGGCAAGATTTCCTTCAATACTTATTATGCACCTTACTGTGCAAACTGAAACCTCAGTGCCTACTGCCATCAAATCTTGCTGCAGGTGTTTTGCAGTTTTAGGTAAAGGTAGTGTAGCCAGTGTTCCTTTAGCTTAATTTTCCTTTAATTTAACGGAACTGAACTGATCATTGAGAGTGACATTTTAAGAAACCACTTGTTATATTAGTTGTGTTGAGCTTATTGTTTGATTCTATATTAATTTGTTCTTGGTTTATGGCAAACAGGTAAAAGTTTGTCAGTTTTGCTAATACTAATTTGCTTTTGTGGGATTGAATAATTTTAATTGTCTGTACACCTCTTGTTATGTATTAATATTTGAAAATAGGCTTGGATTATATCTATAAATAGTTATCAGGATATTTTCTAGTTAATTATTGATTATCAACATCTTTTTAAGGTGCTATTATATGTCAATGTAACTGCAAAAGTCAATTAGTTGTTGAATATTATGTATTAAATTTATTCTAAGAATTTCAGGTGTAGATGGGGATTTTATTATAGAGCTACCTGCTCTATGGTAATATCCAGTCACTAAACTCAACATAAAGTAAAATAAGTAGCCTTGCAGAAACCATGCAATGAAGCTAGCGTTACAACATGTAGCAGCAAAAATAACTAGCAGCTTCTTAATGAATCTTCCTATAGCTCTCTCCCTATCTCTCAAACAGAAAAAAAATGACTGCTGGGGTGCAAGATGCACACTTCTTAAACATTAACCTCTAACGCCCAACATGTTTACAGGATGTTTAATCATAAATTAATGCTCTCTCAGTTATTTTCTCCCATTGCCATTATGTTACTTGTCCATCATCAACGATATGTGATTACTTTGGCCTCTCACCCAGCTCTACTTGGAAGTTATTTGTTTCACTGACATGGTGGAGTTCATGCAATAAGTTGTATAGAAAAAATAAATTGTTTTTAAAAAAATCATGTTTTATAACCATTCTTCAAACATGAGTTTTGCAAACTACTTTTTTACATTAAAAATACAGGAAACAAGCAAATGCATTCTGCAGTAATGCATGTACTGTGCTTTTCTTACAGAATCTATGTGTCAGCTGTTTTAATCCAGGGTCTGTCTAATGATATAATGGGTTTTCACATCTAACACTACAATAAACACCTGCTCTTGGCACTCCCTAGATCCCTAATCAGCTTCCAGAGAGATCAAACAGGCATTGGGGTGTATCACACTGTTAACAGTGTCTTTCCAGGCACAGATACACCTCAACAGCCAATTCATTAGGTGTACCTCCTTGTATCTATACTCATTGTCCATTTTATCAGCTACACTTACTGTATAAGTACACTTTGTAGTTGTACAATTGCAGACTGTAGTCCATCTGATTTGCTGCATACTTTCTCCCTTTCACTCTGTTCTTTAATGATCAGGACCACTCCAGTGACACTGACGTAGTGGTGCTTTGTTAGTGTGTGTTGCGCTGGCACGAGTGGATCTAACACAATATGCAGAGAATCAGATAAACTGCAGTCTGCATTTGTAGAACTACAAAGTGCATCTATATGGTAAGTAGAGCTGACAAAATGGACAAGTGTGTATATTCCCAAAGGATACTCAGATTAACACAATTACTTTTTTTGTATCTGTGTTCCATTCACTTATATATTGATTGCCTTCCCATTTTTTGTTTGGAAATGCTAATTGTATACATGTTAATAGTCCAGCTTTATTCATTGTAATTACCTAATAAGGGATTTGTAGTTATGAAAGTTAATTATATTACGATGTATGGACTAGCACAGTTCAACTGTAAATGTAAAAACAGTGATTTTATTGGATTTAGAAAAGTATTGTTGCAGGAAAAGAACTAATGAGAGTAGCTGTAAATAAGTACTTTGCATCTCTGTTTTTCACTATGATGGTTGGCACATGCTAGTAATTGGGAGTAGGTTCACGCTTAACGTTCATTATGGACGTATGGAATGAAGAGCTACAAGGTAATCCGTGTGCAGCTTGCTTATTAAAGAAATCCACATTGGTGCACTTCATGTGGTTTGGCCTTAAGGAGCACTTTAGTTCATTTGTGCAGTACAGTACAATGTTTAGTCATACCTGATCAATTTGCTTTCAGAAATGTTCCCACCTATTTTTTTGTTTTTTACGTACGTTGAACTTCTTAGAAATGAGGATGTTTTCTAGCTTACTGAAATCTCATCTGCTGATCTCTTAACTGATATAACTGTTTACATAGTCATAATGAGCAACTTTCTGGATGGGAAGTGTTTATTCAAAGTAGGGTTATTCAATTGCTTTATCATTTGTGCTCTTTATGCTCTGGCATCGATTACTGAATAGCGTTTGGCCAGTTACAGTATTCGTTATGTTGCATCGTTATATTGTCACCTCTTGACGTTGACGGTAGAGCTGAAGTCCCTGATTTTGGAAAGTTTCCAAACTTATTACAGTCCTGTACCCCCTCAGACGTTAAATGCCCTGTACACATGTATAGTCCCATGATGCATCCGTAAGACATTTAGACTTCACGTCAACAAATAATGTTGGGGATGTGTCTACTGCAACAAAGTTATTATTGGTTGCTGGAGTTCCTCTCAGAGCACAGAGTGGCAGAGAACTTTTTTAATCATAAAGGCTGCAGCATCAATATGAGTGAATAGACAAGTGTGAGAAGGAGTCTGTAGCAGGGAGCAGCAAAATATACTCCAACCTGGGCCACAGATTACCTGTATAACAGTACATCCCCTGCTAGGAATTTTAACACATGAACAAGAGAACAAAATGCTAATGGCTAAGCGCTGATCACGGAAGCTACAAATGAATGATTCACAAAAACCACATCTGAACCGCATCTGCAAACTGCACACAACAAGAATCAAACAGGCCTTAACAACACATAGTAAATGATACTCATTTAATTCAGGCACATAACAGTGAAGGAATTCATTCTACTGTTGTTAGTTTCTCCTGAATGTGTGGCTTTCAGAAGGGGCTGGAGTGAAACGCTTTTTTCTGTAGTTCAACCTTTCATGATGAAAGAATAAATTACAGTGTGCATAAATTTGCCATGTGCTAGAAGCTGTTTGTGAAGTTCTCATAAGGAAAATACCTGTGTAATTGTTCATCCAGCTGCTTAAATTAAATTAAAGTAATTAAATTGAACTTAGTATTAGTGTCAGATTTTTTTTACATGTCCCCACCATCATTTGTACTGCACTACTGTGACACAGGCTGCTGGGATTAGTAGCCTAAATACAAGTTAGCTTAGTTTTACCTACTCCCCAGTTGCTTTGTTAACTTTAAGTTATATGATGTTGAAAGTTCCCATTTTTGTTCCCATGTTTTTATCATTGCATGTACATTTTTATATGTATTTTCAGAAGCTTCGAATACAATTCAGTATTGGTGATGTAGTGCTTTGAGAGGATAAGAACGCAGCTTTATTTAAGTGTCCCATAATCCAGCAACTGAAATGTCTGGACATCAGTTTTTCCCCAACACACACACATGCTATGAGCGGTAGATAAATACCAGATAGTTGACATATCCAACATTCAGTCAATTTTTATCATACAATTTCTATTTTTTTAAATCAATTTCATCTGGAAGAAGGGGAGGGGGCACTGATGGGTGATGAGTCTTGGTTCAGTCAGCATCCCAAATTGTTTGATCAAATGTGTGAAAGTCCAGGCTTTTCTACATGGTAAAACACATCACTTTGGAACTCTCTTTGTGAAGGCTTTGTGATACTGAAATAGGAGAAGACTGGCCCCTAAAGTTGGACACGAAGTTGGAAGCGCACAAACCTGTATAATGTCACTGAAATCAGAAACAACAGCTTCAGGCCATTATTCTTTCTCCACCAAACTTTACAAATTGCACTATGCATTTGAGCTGGTAGCATTATCCTGGCATCTGCCAACCCAAGATTTTCCTGTCAGATCACGATATGATGAACTGTAGTTCATCACTCCAGAGAACGCGTTTCAATTTTTCTAAAGTACGGAGGCACTTTGCTTTACATTACTCCAACTGACGCTTAGTATTATAATTGGTGATATCAGGCTTGTGTGTGGATGCCTGGGTTTTTTAAATCCAATCAGTCAAGGTCTCGATGAGTGGTTTTTGTGTGCTCATATATTAACAGTTGTATCAGCAGTTGAACTTGCTTCCATGTTTATGAAGCTGTTCTTGTTATGTACTTGCATGTCTGACACAACAGTGATTTAAAACACACACACTTCTGAAGTGTTGTCCAATGTCCCAGTGTCAGTGCTACTGGATTGCTTTTTGATTTTGTGATAGATGTGGGAGGGAATGCAGATGTGCTGCCTTCACTTCCACAGCGAGAGAAAAGGTACATCTTATTTAACAACACTGATGGCCAAAAGCACAATGCACTTTGTCAAATAATTTCACTCGGCCTAGCCAAACAAATGTGACTTGTGTGTAGCTCGAGACCTGCATGAAACATCATGGTTATTTGGTGAGGTGTCTGTGCAAGAGCCAATAAGAATACGGCTGATACATTAAGCACATCTACTTACTGCTTATTGTCCTATGAAGTACATTTTTGGTTGGGCAACAAAATGAAATAAGAATGTTTACATTCATAGACCCTTATTGTTGCTTTTTACAAAATATTGACAGTTTTTACTACGGGATGCACCCATATACTGAAAAAGCAAGCTCTGCCCTTTTCACACTGTCAGTGACTTATAGTATGTATTAGTTATATATAAATATATCATTGGTTATGACATCAAATTGGTTGAACGTCATATTGGTTAGCTCTGATTACTAATATTGTGTCCGTGATTATTAATAATCAGTATCAGTATTTCCTCCCTTATTAGCATTCATTTTGATAAACGAACCAAATCAAATAATTGAAGCTGAGTGGGACCTAAAGGAATGTGTTGTGTTTGAAATGTGCTGTTGGGGAAATTGTTGTTCATAAGGGTATCTTTATTAGATCTTGGCATGTTGGAGTGCTTTTGGGCGACAGCATTAACCAGACTAATTGGGTTAATCCCACTAATCCAACACAGGAACCATGCAGCTCAAGAATGAGTGGACACTTCTGTTCTTTCTAATGATAAGGCACAGCTTATATTGAAATCATATCATATTATATACAGCTTTGCTTATTACCCGAGGTCCCTTTTTAATGGATTGGAAGGTCATAGGTTTGTCCACTGACATACATTAAAGTTAGCAACCATGGTGCGAATGACACATTAAACATAGTGCTCTCCTTTTTGTTTCAGCTGCAAATAAAGCTGTGTCTAACGTTTATTTGTAAGGCATAGAATTACCATGCTTTTACTTTTGGAGGTGACAAGTTGCTCATGTTGCCTCAAGACTGTCTCTTGTGGGTCACTTTTGTTGTCTCATGTGGGCATGTACACTGTTCTTCTGTCAAGTAAAAAGATGTACTATATTATTATATTTATCAGCTTTACTTTGTAGAGAACTTTGTGTAATTACAGACGGTTTCTCTACATACTTTATTGTCCATCTTTCACGCTGTTCTTCAGTGGTCAAGGTGGTGGGGTGGTGGATCATTCTCAGCACTGCGGTGACACTGACTCCAACTGGGGTGTTGGTGTCTGTTGTGCTAGTGAGAGTGGATCAGACACGGCGGTGCTGCTGGAGTGTTTAAACACCTCAGTGTCACTGCTGGACTGACAATAGTCCGCCAGCCAAAATATCCAGCCAACAGCATCTTGTGGGCAGTGTCCTGTAACCACTGATAAAGGACTGGAGGAGGACCAACACAAACTGTGCAGCAACAGATGAGCTATCTCTGAGCTATAGTCACTGCTGTGTCTGATCTAATTGTACCAGCACAACACACGCTATCACATGACCCCACATGAGTGTCACTGCAGTGCTGAGAATGATCCACCACCCACATAATACCTGCTCTGTGGTGGTCCCGTGGGGGTTCTGACTTTTGAAAAGCATTGTAAAATGGGCATAGCAAGTATGCAAAGAAACAGATGGGCCACAGCCTGTAATTGTAGAACTACAAAGTGCTACTATATGGTAAGTAGAGCTGATAAAATTGCCAATGAGTAGATACAAGGAAGTGGTTTTAATGTTGTAGTTGATCAGTTTGTGTATTGCAGTTTTGTTTAAAATATGAAGCGCTGTTATAAATCACAACTACAAAATGTGTACTCCAGTAGGAAAGGACTGGTTGCCTGTTGCTTTGTCACCTGCTAGTGTGACTTATCATACTGTTTGTTTACCTCATCTGCGAGACAAAGAAGTATCAACACTTGTCAGCACTCTTGAGGCTTTGGTTTCATGTTCATGTTGATTCAGTGGGGCAAGCATTTTTCGGTTTACATTAGTCTACATTAGTCTAATGACAGTGTAAGGTCAGTGGTGCAGTTAAAGCTGGGCTACACTGTGCAACTTTTAACCTAATTTTAAGCCTCATTCTCAGTCTGGCTGAGTTTGTGCTGGTTGGTTTTAGCCTGAAGATTTTGGGGCATAGTGTGCATAGTGCAGAACAGTCGGAGTATGTTGAAGTACGTGAAGTTAGATTTTTTTAAAATGAGTAAGCTTAATTTTGTATCTTGATCAGTGACACAATATATGTGAATTTGAATACTGTAAGTAAAAAGAAAATGAACTCACGTGTGTGGCAGAGTTTAACACACAAGCACAACTGAGCTCTTGTACAGCTAAAACTGTGAAAACTACCACATTAATCACGTTTTAACAATACGGTATTATCATAACAAGGATATGAGAAGCAATAAATTATTATTAAAATGGTGTCTCTCTGGATGTGACAGACATACAGGCTTTTTTTGGGATGTGAAAATCTCCTTTTAGCAAACAGCAGAATTTAAAATGATAAAAATTTACTGTTCTGGAATATAGAAAAATAAATAAAATACTTAGAGGTACTTGCATCAGAACTGCATCACATTCCTGTTTCATTTTGATTTTATGTAATACTTTATTACATTATATATATTATATTTTTATTTAATTTTATATGATTATAGGTTTGTTGTGTTATTAAAGTCTAATAGTTTTGTGGATGGAGTAGTTTTTTGAGCTGTGCACACTGATGTTCTATAATGGACTGTTTGGCCAATTGGTTAAGTTACTCGTCTTCAGTGTGGGTGGGCAAACTTCAGTCCCAGCACAATGAAACACTCAGGCTTCTAGTTTGTGCTAGCAGTGTAATCTTTCTGGTGCTGCGTGTATGAGGTAATTTGATCTGTTTTGTCATCAGCGCTCTAATTATGTGTTAACGCAAAAACTCAATTATGATAAAAATAGCACTTATCACAGCTTATTTACTGTGGTAGCGGAACCAGCAGCAGCAAGTTGCGTCTTCTAGTAATGGGAGAATGTGTGTGTTCATAAGAGTTTGGTGACTTTGATTTGGTTCTGCAACAACTTAAAAGCTGCATGTTATATGATCCCAAGTTATTTATTGTGTGATCCCCAATATTGCAGTTGGCCAACCAGTCAGAAACCAGTCAAATGCTGTTAGATACCCATGCTTGCATGTAAAGCTGTTTACAATACTATGAAACCCTTTGATTATATTATAGCATCATAATTTTGACCAGTTTATGTAGTAGAATTAAGGTATGACTCACTGTTCAAACTGAATTAGAAAATTTGTGACTAGCGATACCTGGGCGATACATTTTATTATTAGGTCAATGTAAAACCAGACCATTGTCTGATTTCAGCCATGACTCCCCCGTTAGGAAAAGCAGAGTGATTTATGTCCTCCTCCAAGTGAATTGAAGCACATATCAGTCTGTTCAAATCCTTGGACAAAGTCAGAGTTATAGCCAAAAGAAGAAGACGAGATATACTGAGACGAGACACCAAAACATGCCAAAAATATAAAGGCTTTCTGCCAAACAACTAGCCTATATGCACAACAATAACAAAAATTTAAATCTTTAAAAAATCTGTGAAACTTTACTGTAGGATACTACTGATAGGGCTACATGACATCTACATAAGTTTGTCATGACAAACAACCTAACCCTACATAACTCCAGTTGTGAAGTAAGCTTCATAAATTAGCTAAAGTAACCTTTATGACAGATGGTGCCTATTGAAAAAAAAAAAAAAACATTTATGTAGGCTTGTGTCAGTTGTCATGGCAAACATGTAGGTGTCATGTAGCCTGCAGTACCCTGCAGTGAATTGTATCCAAAAATTTCTACTTCTGCTTATGAAAATGAACCTACTATTAATTCAAAGGATCCACATTTCACCACTTGGTTCAATGAAAAAAAGCTGGAGACAAATTCAGCTGGTGTGTATTAATATTCTCAGTGTGAGACACAAGATTTGATTTTGTAATCTCTTCCCTTATGCTGATTTGGATATTTAATGTTTTTTTAGTTTTATAAATAAAACTTTTACAACGTTTACATTGCAGGCTTGGATCGGAATTCACTGTATCACGCAAGTTGGCAGGTGTGAAATGCTCTGAAAACATTTATGGTCGATTATGGAAGACATATGATAAAAAGAAATGACTCCATGTTTGATTGAATACAGCATGGAATGTGAGCTGAGTTTTACTGCACAGCCTGACATCATTTCGTACTTAACTGACATTTCTGGTGCAGTTATCTGGATTACAATTAGATGGATTAGATTTAAGATATTTATTTGTCCTAATTTCCTGTTTTCTGTCTTTTTCTTTCTCCCTCCATAGCCTGATATATTCCTTGCCTATCTGTCTACATTTTTCTGTCTCTCTGGTGTTTATATTTATCTCAGTAGGGCCCATGTTGAATGCAGGATTAAAAGCCTGTTCTGCTTGAACGGCAGAGCGGCTTAACCCAGCGCTATTTATAGATCTGCACGAATCCCGCACGTGCATAACACAAACAAACGTGCCAATTGTTTTTGTGCCCCTCCTCCCCTCCCCAAACCCCCATCCCCCTCTCGCTCAGCTCTGATCCCCCTGCATGTATTTCAGGCTAAAATTAGAACAGGCCTCCACAATATACTCTCGATATGCTAATGCCTGCTGGAAGAGCTAGCACAATAGCTAGTGATCAGCATTTGCTGTTTTTGGGAAACTAAAATGGCTCTATATGGAGAAACACATACTTTCCAGTCAAGTTGGAGCCACCCTGGTGTAAAAAAAAGAATATTAAATAGTTGTCTATGCCCTGGTGATACCTTTTTTCTCACTCCCATGCTTAGATGGGTTATGGTAAGGTTGTCTTTAGCACTGTGAACATAAACCTAGGGATAAGCAACATGTGAATATGTTACTGATAATTTGATAAATTGTGTCACAGCATGCTCTATCAAGTGTACTCCCATATGAAGCTTCGGAATCACTGTACTCACAGATATCTCCAAACAAGCACTCGGAATACTTCTCATGTTGAATACTTCTCAGTGTTTTTCATCTGTGCTCAAGTGAAATGTAAATTCCATGGAGACCCACATTGATCACACTGGTTCCACTTTTTAAAGTGTTCTAGACCATATTTGAAATAATAGTTTATTTATTATTATGTGGTAGGAAGGAGGCTACTCTTTTCTGGTATAAAATGTTGTGGTTGTGGTTTGGTTGCAATAGACAGATCTGCTGTTTAATTTAGAAAAGAAAGGAGTAAATTTGAGTTTAAAGAGGTTACATGGCACAGTTGAGTTGGAGACAGTGTGGATTGGAGTCATGGCTATACTCAAAAAAGTATAACATACATATTATTTATATATTTGAGATTATTCATCGTACCTGTAATTGCCCTATACAATCCTCTTGTTGCAGTTGTTGTAGTGCACATTATTCTTATCATCTGATAATTTAAAGTGCTCCTACATTTGATTTGATCTGCTACATCCCTGCTGACCATGTGGAAAGCAATGCAGTTTGTTGCGGTCTGAAGAGAGGCAACTTGGATGCCTGACATACATTTATGATGCATTCAAGTAAATCAGACATAATTTATTTACTTTTAAAATCTGTGGTGTATTAACAATAATTGTTCCATCTAATCTATGTGTAATAAAATGCCTCCTTTTATAGACTCTAGTTTGGTATGGATTGCAGGTTTCTTTGTATTCAGCGCCTGCTCTGAATGAATGCCACCAATGCCCACTATTAGTTCATTCAAACAGTGCCCATATTGAATTCTCTGAATTAAATAATTAACTAATTCTCACTGTAAATGCATTCAAACAAAGCCTCTATCATGAATTTTTATTTATTTATTTATTTTCTATATTTTTATTCTATTTTATTGTGTGGTACTGTAAAGCACTTTGGGACTTGTTCTATATGCTATATAAATAAAAAAAAACACCATGTTATATGTATGGTAAGAAATGTTTGGAGAAAACCTGCCTCACAGGCTAACTGCGTCTAAAGGGAGGGTGTTATATGTCTTGTGTGGAAGAATAACAGAAAAATCCAAATATCTGCTAGCTTGTGTTTGAATATTATGATATGCTGTGAAGAAAATAGTTTTAGTTTTCTTTTTAGCTAGGAAAAACAGCCAACATGGGAAACTGTCATTCTCCCAAGACAGACTGGTGAAATGTTCTGCTGGTTGACAAGTGTTTTTCATATTCTGACCATAAATAATAGTTTAGGGCCACAATTAACCATTTGATTTGTTCAACTTTTACTCAGGAACAAAAATTAGCCTGTAAACCTGATGATTTAACATTATGATTTAACATTTGTCGTGATAGTTGTCGTTATTGACTAATTATTTTATTGTGATAACATATTTGGCCATATTGCCCAGCCCTACGCTAAGGCTTCAGTTCACTCCGGTTCGCCTTGCCCCAGCCAAGTTTAATCCTTGAGCTACCAGCATGTGCTGGTGACCATTAATATAAAGAAAATATTTTTGTCAAAGAGTAGGTGAAATTGGTTGTGATCAGAAAATAAATTTGCAAAATAGACAGCTGAGTCCAAGACAAGTCAGAGATGTTAACATCTTGATTCTTGAGGCTCGGGTTCTGCAGCTTGTTTGGAACAAAACAAATCTGTCTGTAAACTAATTACTTTCATACAAATACTGTATTGTGAAAATGCCTTCAGGTATTGTGATGTTACCTGTCCCCGATTTGTCCACGTTCAAGCAGATTTGTCAGATATCTGTGCCATTTCTTTTGGGCTTCCAGATGAACTCTGTGATCAAATGAGCCTGCTATGTTAATTTGTCTGCCAGCCTCTGGCATCTCTCGATATCACTGATGGAGCCTTTAGCCTAGTAGTACAAAGTTATTCCTGCTAGAACAATGGGTTTAGCTGGCAGGCCAGGGAAAGGGGAAGCCGTCAAGAGTTGTACCAGGGTATTGCCCCTTTTCTCACTTCACAAAAGGTTGTGTGTGGCTGCGCTAAACAAATGAAGCCTTCATGAGGTTTGAGTTTTGCTTTCAGAGCATGCACGGAAGCGTGCTGATTTTAATTGGAATCAGGGTATGGAGAAAGGAGACTAACAGAGATGGCAGGAGGTGTCGTGGTGTCAGGATCTCTGTGTCCGTCAAGGGGAAGAGAGAGATACTGGATGTTCTGCCAAAGTTCTGACAGCACCAATTACAGTCTACATAGATACTGTCTCTGCCGTCCGGCCTTTGACATCTTGCACTTTTGTTTCTACATCCAAGTTGGGCAGTGACGTAAAGATCATAATGGTCTATATGTTAATTGAAGAGATGATTCATAGTACATATGTCTCTGATTTAATGTTTCTGTGTTTTTCTTTCTTCTTTTTCCTTTTTTTCCTGTCACTCACTGCAAAGTTCTGTTTTCCTGAATACAATGGTCATACAGGAGAATAGAAGTATAAAGTACAGAGAAAAAATGTTTTCTAAATCAAATCATATTTAGTCAAGTTTACATAACAGAAGCAGAAGTTTTTCAAATTTTTGATGTTTAATAGCTATAGACCTCAAACGGAACCTTTCTTTTGGTTTGTTTGATGTTGATATATGGGTAGCTTTTTATGTGACATAGAAAATTCTGATATGAGAAACTTGCTTTATGTCGTAGGTTCACCCGTTGACTACATTTCATTCATGTTTAGTTTGCCTGGGAGTAAATAAGGCGTAGTTCATTTTTGCCAGCAGCTCAATAGGACAGCAGTTCAGAAGAATGTCAAATGTGCAAAATGTAAATGAAAACAATGTAATTATGTGCAGATCATCTAAGCCCTGTAGTACCAACAAAAATGTTGAAACTGACTTTTTCAGTAAAGGCCTTGCTTATTTCAGCAACAACCACATTCTGCATATATTACAACAGCATGACTCTTCAGTACATTTGTCAGGGTGCTAAACTTGCCTGTCTGCAGTCCAGTCATCTACTGAACACATTTAGCGCATTATTATATGACAAAGAAACCCTGAACTGTTGAGCAACTGAAATCCTGTATCAAGCAAGAATGGGATTTTTCTTTTAAACCTACAGCAGTTGCCAAACACTTACAGTGTGTTGTTAAAAGGAGAAATGGTGCAGCAAAATAGTAAACACAGCCTTGTTCCAACTTTTTAAAAACGTGCCGCTAGCATCAAATTAAAAAGGAGGATGTATTTTTACAAAATCTCAGTTTCAACAGGTGATATGTTGTCTTTGTACTGTTTTATATCAATTAAATATAATGTTTACATTATTTGTACATCTATGACTGCACATCACTGCATTCTGTTTTTATTTAAATTTTGCAAAGCGCCACAGACCTTTTTTGGAAATGGAATTTGAGGTTGGTGACCTGTTATATAGCAATTGTACAACTGCTTTGTGACAGTATATTCAGTTATAATGGTGTAGCAAGGAATCCTGGAGTTGAGGCTATTTCTGGGGCAGGGGGATGCTTCTAAGCCGTGTCTCATTAGCAAACCAGAAAATAGCTTCCTTCCCATCTCAGTAGCTTAGTTCCTATTTAAGAGTTTGACCCAGATCACATTTAATTCTGTCTCATATCACTGTCAAGTTATATGGAATGTAGAAAGACTAAGGGCCTTGATATGCTACCACAGTTAACTCAACATTTGTTTTGGAATGCTGATGTAACTAATGGTTTCCATGTTGCTACTTATTATGTCTAGTTACACTGATGGAGACATGAATAGACTCCAGTGAATGCTCTTTTGTATTACTTATACAATACCTATATAATTTCCTTATGACATTGTATATTAATTCCTTGAATTTTGTGTACCTTGTTTCAACCATTACCTCATGGAATACAGATTTTACACATTAATTTTGTCACATTTGTTTCACTGCGTAGGTGGAGGACTTTGCAGCATGCAATAACATAACCCATGCCCTTTGAGGTGAAAGTCAGGTCTGGCATTTGCCAGGTCATGCATTACCTGGGAAGTACCAGGCCCAGGACTTCCTTTTTTGACAGAGCAGAGGTACGGTTTGAATAAATGGATTTTGGACAGTAAAATCCATTTTGAGTGGACATTTGAGCACCAAATTTATGTTGCCCACTGTGTTTGAAAGCCCTTGGTTGGACACTAAATACTTAAGGGCGGAGCCATGATAACCTTGGGATTGTTTATGATGAAAACAATGAAAGTTTTACCCCAAATTACCCCCCCCCCCCCCCCCC
>CM067476.1:15677181-15782290 GCA_034552555.1 Semaprochilodus insignis | reverse complement strand
AGTTTACATAGTGTAATACAGCAGAAAAAACTGCCACCTTAAAACATAGATTGACCATGGCTTACAAATTGTATGCTGAAGCAGATACACATTGGGTACCAACTATGCTGTGTAAAGATCGGTTTAGATGCTGGCTTGGCAAGCCTTTGTGTTGGTGTATTTCAGTTTTGCCTTGGCCGCACATTCCCTGAGAGGTAAGTTGACCTACAGTGAGGGTCCTACAGCCTCCCGTGTCTATGTTTAGCTTCTCACTGGCCTTAATTAGATTTTTTTTTCTAGTTTCTAGTCCAGTCTTTTGTACCATAACCGCGCTTGCACTTGGAAGTTTTTTTGGCCATTCAAGACCCATGAGTAATAAGAAATGAAATCAAAGCTGTTGATCTTATTTCATTTGCCTCTTTCTGTCTTTTTTCTGTCCTCACAAGTAATCCTTTTCTGATTACTCAAAAGGCATACATTTAAGATATTTTATAAATGTCTTTCTCTACTTATATAAGATACTTACTTAACTGTTACCAGACCTAATACAGCCAAATATGCCTGGTTTAGTCTCTGGAGGATGACTTTCCTGCTTGTCAAACACAGCTAGAGTGTGACAGTGACACTTATTACAACATTGTAATGGGAGCAGAGACTGAGGTTCCTCTCTCAGGTTACATTTAGCCAGAGTGAAATTGAGTTTTTTGAAACATGTCTGATATTTTCCTGTGAAAATAAGTTACAAAATCACATGGTTGATTTTGGTTGATTTTGACCTGGTTTCCTAGCTGTGTTTCTGCTGTGGTTGAACAAATAGATTATTCCCAAAAATAAATCCAATTGTAAACTACTTAAATCAATAAATACAATTTAATTTAATATATGTAGCTTGTATAACACCCTTTCCAAATAGTCAGGATGCTTTACAAAATATAACAATGCAACAATGGAATGATGTGCAAATCATTTACGCTGTATATTGAAAATAGTACCAAGACAATATATAAAATGATAAAACTGATTTTATTGCAAATGTATGCTAATTTTTAATTTCTAATTTTTAATTTCAGAAAAGTCAAATCCCAATGTTGTATCACAGCTGTGTTGCATTACCTCGTTTAACGACACTGTGTAAGCGCTTGGGAATTGACGGGACTAGTTGCTGTAGTTTTGAAGGTGAATAGTTTTTCCATTGTTGCTTGACATAGAAATTCAGCTGTTTAGCATTATAGGGTTTCCTTTGCATAATGCACCTGATGTTTTCAATGGATGACAGGTCTACACTGCAGGTAGGCCCATTCAGTACCCGGACTCTCTTACTACGGAGCCATGGTGTTGTAATATGTGCAGCATTAATGGTGCCTTTACAGATGTGCAAGTCACCCATGCAATTTGCAGTAATGTTCCCCATACCATCACTGATGATAGCTTTTGAACGTTTTGCTAATAGCAAGACAGATGGTCAATCACATCTTCAGCCCAAAGAAAGTGGCGTCCACAGTTTCACAAAAGGATTTAAAATTCTGATTCATTGGACCATGGGACACTTTCCACTGCACCTCAGACCATCTTAAATTAGCTTAATCCCAGAGATGGCAGCAGCCCCTCCCCAACTTTACTTCTGAGGAACTTTGAGATATGCTTCATGTTACTGACCTGTTGCCAAATGACCTAATGAGATGAAAACCTGTTGCTGGTATTATATGCTAAATGGGAATATATTTTCAAAAAACAATAGACATTCTCAGTGTCAACATTAGGTATGTTGTCTTTGTACTATTTATTGTGCTATTTTCATTTATGTGTAGGGTTTTAAGGATTTACACATCGTTGCATTTTTTTATTTAACTTTTTTTGCAAACAGGATTGTATATAAGCTTGTATATACATTCTTAAGATGCTTAGAAACGGACTGGAGACTTGAGAAGAATTCCAGAAAAGCTGGTTTAGTGCTGAGAGAAGTTATTTCTTCAGAAACTTCAAAAATAGCAATCCTTGGATAAGGCTGCAGGTCAAACCCCAAAGAGTGTTAAAGAAACATCCACAAGATAAATAAGTGCGACTAAGATAAAGACAGCTGAAAGATAAAGAAAATAGCTAATGGATCGCACAAGCCTTCCTAATCATCTGCATCTTTTTCTGTGTATTGTGGCGGAAAAGTGGCATCAATACTTAGGCTGTGTATAGGTACAAGCAAAAGCCTAGGTACATACTACAAATGTTACAAAGCATAGAACTGTAAATAAATTACAGTGCAAATATTACAGTAAACATGAGTAATCATGGAATGAAATCTGTCACTATTTTGTTAAAAGCAACATCAGTAAAGGAATATGAATGTTCACATGTTAATTAATTTTTTCTGTTCAACCAAAATGTATTTTTTGCAATAACAAACAGTAAGATGTGTTGAACGTTTCAGACGTATTCTATGCTACATGATTAAATGAAATTGGCAATAAATGAACATTTTGTTCTACGTAGTGTGGTGAAATCTTTGGAAGTTAGTGAGCTGCAACAGTCTGTCCTTTTATCCAGCAAAAATGGTGTGTTACTTCTTTATCTGAGGATTGTCTGCATAGTCATCCCACTGAAGCTGCCCTATAGGCACACACATTCTGAGCCATGTCAAACCATTGCTATATTTGTGGAGCGCCAAGGAAAGTTGATACCTTACTGATGTATTGAAATTTCTATGTGCCAATGAAATCGCCACTAAATGTTTCTTGCAATAGGATACCTCTGTTTAAATAGTCTCACCACGTGCCGAGCCTGAAGCTGCTTTGTTTCTCTATATGTTTGACTTTTGCAATGCCCATTGTTACTATCATTTTCATAACTATACAAATCATATTTTGTTTATTGTGTTGTGGCTTACTATGCATGTATCCACTCTAGGACACAAGGCTTGAATTTCGTACAGCATTTAGAGCCTTGGTCAAATGAAGATGGCCATGCAAAGTGGACCCTGCTCTCTTCTTGGAGCTGGTAACCACTACATATCCGTTGCAGATATCAATTTTTAACCCTCCCTGCTCCCTGTGTGTGCACTTGTACACAGTATTTCCAATGCAAATCCCAACAGATCAGTGTCTGTGTATGTCTCAGCCCCAGATTAATTGCCCTCACTTTCTTTCTGTGCACAACCTGCTAGAATGAAGTGCAAAGCTATTCTTGTGCCTCTTCAATTAGTTATTCCTTCCAAGTAGGAAACTTGTTAGGGTTTAGGATCCAAATGAGTGTGGTTAAAATAAAATCAGAGGTTTCTGTAGGAAGCAAGGAAAAAAAGTAAATCCAGACAAAGTCCAGCCCAGCAGTTTCTGTGATTAAGGTGAAGATTTTTGCCAGCAATTAGTAGAGTGTAGTTTGTGACCGGCCCCATCTAAAAGCTTATGCGGACTCCAGCAATTTGACTGCAGCAGTAGCATAAATCCGGTTTTACCTTCAAGGATGAACAGATGCTGGGTGATCCGAGACAAAGACAGCCCCTGGATGGCGTGCTGCTAAAAATAGACACACAGACACATACACACCTTGCTGCTCACTGAAGCAGAAGTATTCTTTATTATCGGGGGGGTAATTAGAACGGCATCACAGTATTTGCTCAGGGATCATGTGTCCTATGATAATTCTCCAAAATAGAACCTGGGTAGAGCATGCGGAGTCCTGGGAGGACGATGTGAAGTTTTCTCTTTTCTTTTGAAAGGGGCTTCCTTTCCTGTTCCACTTTGTTCTCAGCATACATTAACAGAAAGATAAACAGATCGAGCGGGAAGCTATTACAGAGGGGAAAGAAATGGATTATTTTAACAGCCGAAGCTCTGAAAGAGGTTGAACGTCTGCTCAGAGTTAAAATCTTGCACTTGGTGTGTTATTGGAAAGGGACTGATTGTGCGGCTTGGTCTGTATGCCTCCTTGCATACTGATGCTCTCCTCTGTTTCTCTCTCTTTCTCTTGCTTGCGCTCTTTCTCTCTCTCTCTCTCTCTCTCTCTCTCTCTCTCTCTCTCTCACTCTTCGGGTTATTTATAGCCAAGTCTTGCTGCGCTGGGGCTGCTGGGAGACCATGAAAGCCTTTTCATGTTCTCATAGTAATTACCACCGCGGTGCCTGGTCTGCAGGAGGAGGAGAGGGGGCAGTGTTGCTACTGCTACTTCATGGACTTGTGCTGTTTTCTATCAAATCACGCACAATTTATTGATCTCTCTTCAATCCGCCTTTTGATTAGCCTTTGCTATGCTTAGTTCTACTGCATCGCTCTTTCTTTCTCCTCATTAGTACTCAAACTTCCACATGAACCACAAGGAACGGTCACTTTCTTCAGTGACTGCTGGCCACAGTAAGAGCGCTTCTCATTTGCCATTTTGTGTAATTGGCTACTTTTCTGGGCCTGTCTAAACTAAGTGATTTGGACTGAGTGATCTAAAGGTAAGTGCTTTCTCTCTTTCTTTTGTCTTTTCTCACACAGATTCACAGATGGAGCAGCCTGTGGAGCTCCTGAAGCCATCAGCTTTTGACCACATTCCCACAGGTAAGGCTTCATACTCTTGAAAAATGCTAGTTCTGACTCATGGTATATCATGGTATAAGTTTATCATGGTATGAGATTATATTTATGTTAGAATTAATTAATAAAGTGTGAATTTTAACCAATTCTTTTAAAACAATCTGAAGTACTCACAGTATGCAATAAAAGAATATAGTAATTAGTTTGAGGCTTATTTGCATGTTGCAGCCTTCTGTGTGTTCAAAGGACAAACACTGCCAAATTGTGCATCACCAAATATTAAACTGCTGTGTCTGATAGAGAAAAGTTAACTGCATTTATCTAAGAGGAAAGAGATGCATGAGGACTTCTAGCCACACTGACACATTAGAAGTGCTTATGCCTGTTTGGAAAAAGAAGGAATGAACAGGCCCCATGTATTCATTTTATCTCATTGCAATGCCTTTATTTAGCACACTGAATTATAAATGGGGTCTTAAGTGCTAAGCAGGGAGGGAGTGGAGGGGAGTGGGAGGGTAGAAAGGGTTTGGGGAGGCTGGAATAGGAGCCCCATGCAAATGAAAAATTTTACATTAGCATTTCAAACCACCAGGGTGAAGACTATTTTAGCAGCAAGGGCTTGCTCCATTCCATCTGTTCTGCTGTGCCACTGCTCACACTTCCTCCATTTCTGCCCATGTCTGTCTGTCTCCTATTAGCTATTCACTGTGTTTCAGGCTTTTGTTATCTAGTTTATTCATTATCTGTTTTTTAATGCTTTTTGAACTTTTGAAGTTCTTTAACACTTCTTCACTCTCCTCATCTCTCAATTCTGTACTCTGATGGATTTGGTTCAGCCTTTTGGCCCCCCTACCTCTTTCACTACATCTCTATTCAGCATCTCTGAGCCTCATTCCATATGCAGAAGCATCCTAGGCCTGGTTAGACTAGCAAATTCTTTAGGATTACTCCACACTGAGCGCCAAGTTGGGAGAGGGGTGTGTGTGTGTGTGTTTGTGTACATGCACATGCATGTGTGCATATTCAAATTTTGCCTTTCCTTTTTTGGATAATTAGATAAATAGCTAAGTTGCTTTTCAGAACCATGTCTAATTTTCCAGTTTATTGAATTTTATGTAATTAAATTCAGTGTAAATTAGTTAAAATTAGTGCGACATTGACAGCAGTGACAAGGTGTTCTGATGACCTCGCTCATGTCACATAATTAATGCAGTATAATTGTATGTCATTAAACCACCCCTTAGACATACACAGTTTACCATATTAAATTTCTCTGACCGACCTATTGGTAGACATTTTTGTAGCCAGTGGTCAGGAGCCATAAACATTAGGGAAAACAGTGTTAAACACTCAGACTGCAGTCCCTTTCTCATGCATAATTTGCATTGCCCATTCTCTAGCCCAGGAGTCACCAATTTCAGTCAAGCACCAGCACACTTAATTCGACTTTCTTTTCATTCAACTGGTGTGAGTCTTCAAATAACTGGTTAGTTATCTGAGGTATGCTCTTGCTTGAAATGAAAACAATAATGAAAATCTGTAGCTTTACTGGCATTTTACAGATAACGTTGGTGATCTCTGCTCTAGCTCTTTATCATTGGTCAGTATCTGACCACATACCTTCTTTTTGGGTGTTGTACCTCTCTCAGACTAGCAGTGTGACAAAACCTCAGTAAGACCATTGGCCTAATAGACTCTGCCAGTACATACATAGCACTATGCTACTACCGTTGCTGCTACCAAATATCACAAAAATACCACTTATTGGTCAGACTGTTTTTGAGTATAACAACAGGATGGTGTTGGTAAATGCTGGGATTTGGTGTCATAATTTCCCTGAACAATTTTGGGCATGTACGTTTGAGGGGTTAAGGACTGCTGCCAGGGATTTGGACCACATGAAAAGATCACATTGGCCACCACCACAACAGGCCACATCAACTCTGAAAATATAACAGTATGTAAACATGGGTGCAACGTTCTGCATACAGTGGGACTTGCTATTTAATGCATTTTAAACAAGAAATTCCAATAGACCCACTGCAGTTATGCCAACAGACATGTCATTCAACACAATGCTGCTCACCTCATTCTGTTGGGAGTAGGACTGGTTGTCTGGGGGCTGCTGAGTCTAAAGCTGCACCTGTAGGGCCTAGCGCCAGGCAGGGGCAGGGACAACTGATTTAGTATGATTCATTTGCTAAAAGTTTGATTGCATTGCTTAAATGTTGGCTAAATAAGAAACAGAATTTTATCACTTAAAATTTTCTCTGAAGATATTAAGTAATTAATGACAAGTTAGTACTTTGCAAAGTAGTCTATTTCAGTACAGACTACGCTAACACGTTCATTTCCACTACTCACATACTACACCCATCTTTCTTTGTGAAAAACATATTATTGCCCTTTCTTTCTTCTGCTGTCTTTCTTTTCTTTCTGGCACTTAGAATTGTCATAATGCCCCAGCAATTTAATGACTGAGACAAACTAATTAAACATAGAGTCATTTGTGCTCTGGAGTGTTTGTTAGGAGGGAAAACATGCAGCCACATCAGCTCTTCCAGGATAATATTATACACTATGAGACCCATTTTAGTGACCAATCTTTCGCTAGCTCAGGCGAATTGAATCACGTGCTTGACAACGTTAAGCTGTTGACAGCAAGTCAGTGACAAGCATCCAGAGCTGTCATTACAGCAGGTTTAACATGCAGCTTCCTAGCTGTGCTTAGGGTTAGAGACATCCCAAGTAAGAATTAAATGATCACCATTCTGCACTTTCATAAAGCTGTCTGAACAGCTATAAGTTTTACCATCACATCATATTACTTTTGCCATTACAGCTCAGGCTGGCCTCTTGCCAAGTGGTATTTTTTTAATTAGGATCTGCTGTAGAGTTTTAAAAACAAGTTTACACACAAAAAGGTTGTCTGGTCACCCTAATTCGCTGGTGGTGCTATGAGGGCAGTAGTGAGTGAAGCTCAAATTGGAGAAATAGATTACGCAATGAATCCCAAGTTGCCCTTGGTTTAGTGGCACACACATAGTAACCGCTCAGTCACCCCTGTAGTGAAGGAATCTTCATTTGCTGTGATTTTTTTTTTCTTTTTAAGGTGGGAGGGTGTTGAGGGGGCCCTTCACCGTGTTCATGCTGCACAACTGCTGGTGGTGCTTTTGTGTGGCAGCACTCACCCATAAGCAGTGAACTTGTGTAGATCAACAATGGTAGCTCTCGTTATTGTTTATTTGCTGTCAACTTTCCTCTTATTTATTCAACACACTGAGCACTGATATCAACTGAGTGACTTGATACCATTGCAAAAGGAACACAAACTGTAACTGTTCCAGCACATTTTGTGCTTCAAACAGATATCTATCCATGTAGAGATGACCGGATTTGAAAAGAGGGAGGCAGACAGAAGGACGTGCAGGTAGGACAGTTTAGCATCAGCACATGCGTGAATGGTGTTCCATCAGGCGTCAGGTACTGTAGGTCTTGTTCTGACCTGCCTGCTCCACGAGGCTGCTGAGGCACATCCTTCTGCCTTTCTGTACATAACCATGCATGCTGCACGAGTACAACTCGTCTAATAAGTTGTAGACAATATTTTACCCCAATATTTTACCCCAATATTTTACCCCATGTAGCTCATAGAAATGGAATTAAAAAGCAGCCATTTTTCTTTCACACATTTAGTAATTAAAATAATAAGTTTGTTTGTATTCATTTGTATTAAGTTTGGTGTATTCAGGAACTGGCAGTAGCCTCAGCCAGAAGGTCACTGAAGGATTATTATTATTATTATTATTATTATTATTATTATTATTATTATTGTTGTTGTTGTTGTTGTTGTTTTATGTGTGGCTCAATACATTCTATTTTATTTGTTCCAGCCTGTTAGAAAAACATTACAAGGCATATCATAGATTGTAAAAAGGTTTTGAAGTATTATTATACAGTATTTTTGTCATATTGCCCACCCCACTGATATCATATCATTGCTACAGAATGTATGCCATTGCGCCTCAGTGTTGCTTGCTCAACAGTTGAGCCACTTGTTCCCTCCCTGCCTTCCTCTGTCTGTTTCTTGTTGCTTGCCTGTAAACGAAATCCACCACAAGATTCCGGCCCTCCTCCTCCTGGCTCCTTCCAGCATCCATTAGTCTAACAAGCAGCGGCCCTAGCATCAGATGCACTGAGATCATAACAGATCGCAGA
This sequence comes from Semaprochilodus insignis, assembly GCA_034552555.1. Classification (NCBI taxonomy): domain Eukaryota; kingdom Metazoa; phylum Chordata; class Actinopteri; order Characiformes; family Prochilodontidae; genus Semaprochilodus; species Semaprochilodus insignis. The sequence goes on along the minus strand of CM067476.1, from coordinate 15,773,588 downwards.
CATTAAACCGCAGCGCCCGGGCATTGTCTGACTAAAATAGCCCAGTAATATGAAACGGCAGCTCAGGGCACAGTGGGGCTCATAACTAAAGCTCGAGAAAAGAGAGAGAGAGTGAAAGAGAGAATAGGCCAGCAGACGAGGCAGTGCAAGTAAAACAGAGAATGAAATGTTAAAGTTCAAAACACATTCTAAGGCTATTAAACAGGCAGCTCTAATGTGAAACTTGTTATTGTTTGGAGGCAGAAATTGGCCGTCCGAGAACAGTGTTGTTATATAAACAAATAGTCACCAGGAGCTAGCAGTATTACAGAGAAACCTTTTAGATATTCAAGAAAATAGGTTAGTTCTAGCCACTGAAAGCATCTCATTTCAGTAGCAAGGATCTTAAAAGCTCAAATTTTGCTGGGCCACTCAGTGACTTAAGAGGGTCAGCTAACGGTTAGTACTGTGTTCCAGATGCTTATTTAAATTCGTATCCATTACAGCTGCCTGCAGAAAGCATTTTTAATGAAACATTGTTTTTGCTAAAATTTTCTCCATATTATTATATGATGCATTTAAAAATGATCAGTCACAGTAGAGAGAGGAAAATGCCAAAAATTACAGTTTTGAGATTTCACTGCAGTCAGTAATGTGTCAGATGATGAGTAAGAGGTGTGGGGAGAATTTCAGCAGCTGGCTCATAAATAGCATGAGATGAATCATAAATAAAATATGTCTCAAATGTTCAGTGTACCTTTTTTGTCTTTGAGGAGAACTTTTGTTTTTGTTCTCTGACAATGAAAGAGTGGACTAGTACTGTGATGGTGATATTGGAGTAGTGCTAGAGCCATTGCATGTGTGTCTGTGTGTGTGTGTGTGTGTGTGTGAGAGAGAGAGAGAGAGAGAGAGAGAGAGAGAAAGAGAGAGGGGCGCTTTTCACCATGAGAACTATAACAACATTATAACACTATAACAACATGCCTACCTACATTTGAACTGGGACTCATAAATAACAGGGCATATTGTTTATTGTAAGTGTTGAAGACACTGACAGTAGTGAACAGTATACTCATGTACTAGGGATTTTTTTTAAGGACTGACATTGATTATTGGTAATAAAGGACACTGATATTTGGGGCCAATATTAATTTACTATAAATTTGATGTTTGTAAGGTGTTTATTACATTAAAAGGATATTACATTACATGAACAGTGTAAAAATAAGTGCTCTGAGCTTTATAGAGTATAGGCTGCAAAAAAAGTAATATGTTCTTTTATACAGGAAAAATAAATGGCTTAAATAGCTGTTGTTGACATTTAATATTGAAGTTTGTAAGAATAATGGAGTTCAAAAGGGCTATATAAATGTATAGTTTTAGTCACTAACAGTGTTGAAAGGGCACATATCAGGGTGAAGCTTGCCTTTGTATGTGGTTGCAAGTAAGAAAGCAGTAAATTCAGGCTAAAAACTGTATAAATCCTACAATAAAAAAGACAACATAGAGCTGTTTATGAAAAGTAAAATTATGATGGGAAACATCTGAGTAATAAAGTTCAGCCCAAATGTATTTCGTGCACTGCATGATTTGATGGAAACAACCTATTTAGCTTAGCAGTAGTAGTAGTTAGTTGTAGCTGTCTATACTTCTATCAAGTGAAAACAGGAATAAAAATGAAACCAGAAATTATGTATAACTTCCCCACAAAAGAAAATAGCTGCTTTCTGTAGGCTTTGCATAGTTGGCCATGAAGCTGTGTTATAGGCACACACATTTCAAATGCATTCATAGTACAGAAGCAATTTGGGTCTGCACACCATGTCTGTTCCCGTGCACAGAAACCTCACTCTCGCCAAATAATCATAATGTTTCACTCAGGCCTCAAACTGTACAAGTCACATTTATTTGACTAGACTGAGTGAAATTATATGACAGGGTGCATTGTTAAACCTTGACATGTACCTTTTCTCTTGCTGTGGAAATGAAGGCAGCGCTTTTCTGTGTTCCCTCCCGCATCTCTCACAAAAATGAAAACCACGTTTGATTGGATGTACTCGACACGTGATCCACATTTCAGGCAATCCAGTAATGCTTTGTGCACTGACTTAAACTTGTGTCATATATTCGCATACGCAACAAAAAAACACTTTTATCAGCAAGAAAACCAAATTCAAATACTGATTCTGATATCTGAAAAATTAATTGTCTCTAATTATCAGTTGACCCCTAACAGTGGGGGAATGTGAGGTACAACTATTTTTCACTTTACAATAGGAATGCAGTCTGCACATTTTCTCAGCACACAGGCATTTCTCATTATTTTTCCTGCATATCTCAAGATTCAGGCTGTTTTTATACCATGAAAGGTTTGCTTTTAAATTATTGTATGAATAAGATGTGTTTACAAGTACCAGAATTCACACAACTATTGCTTGAATCATTCTCTTGTTACTTATAGCAATGCCAGGCTGCTATAGTACAGTCTGTCCACCCTATAGTACAGCCTACATGCTGTTAAATACAGGGCTCTGCACTGTACCTCAACACATCCCCACGTCTGTTGAAAATTTGAATGATGTGTCATTGCATCTTTGGCATAATGTTACAAATAAGCCTCTAAAGGTAAACAGTGTAAAAACTGAGAGAATTAACCCTGCTCTTGGGTTCTGTTGTATGTTATCAGCTCATGCCACTTTTGTTAGGTACTCAAGCAAAGTTTGCATATTTATTTGTTACGCAAATGTGTAGAAGAAGTTTGCATGTACAAAAAGCATAAATATTTTAAATGGTTTACCAATATCCAAAATATATTAGGTTGTGCTCTGTTCTTCCATACAGGTGTTGTACCTGTTATGTCAAATAGATGACTCTTTTACATAACTCTTTTGTGAAGTTGTGGATAGAAAAATCTGATTTTCTTGTTTAGTGTCCAAAGTATGGCATTCTATTATCTATAAATGTAGTCAGATGTAGGGTACATTGTGATAGTTTCCATTTGTCCATTTTTGTAAATTTCTATGAATAAAAGTTCCTTCCTAGCAACAGAAATCTGTTTGAAATCATCAAACAAATCAGCATTGTTAGAGGTCAGTGTATTGTATTGCAATGTATTGTCTGCCTTGATTGATTGATTACATCATAGGAAAGGAGAAAAGGGAATGTTTCCCTGTCCCTGCTTTTGTTTTGCTGGAGTGCAGTGGACTGCCCATCCCTCCTGTGAGAACTGGCTGCCACTCTTCTCCATACAAAAAGTATTTGTTTGTGTGTTTATTTTGTCTCATCCGAGTATATGAGAGGCCAGGCACTGTTTGATGTGGAGCTCTAGTTCCTACACGAGAGCTTATCAAAGCCGAAGCTGCCATGTCGCTGTCTGTATGCTGTTCTTTTGGCAGCAGTTGCCACTAACCTGGTCCAAGACGCCACTATTATGGGCTCAAAATGTGTTCAAAAGCAGGCAAATGCTTACAGAACTACAGCTCCAGCAGCAGACTTTGTAACATAAACGTGTAACTTCCATGCGAGTGGAGGCTCAAGAGTCGCGTTGCATTGTTGGCGTGAAACACGTCTTTTATCTGCTTCATCACTGTAAACTTAAGGTAGGCTTTGACGTCAGAGCAGGCCGAGGCCGAGATGGCAGATGGAAGAGATAAGCCCAGTGCAGTTATTTCTGACACGTTGCTGACCTGCTCACACGGCGGTCCAGATGTTAGAGTGAAAAGAGCGATCCAGATGTTGGAGTGGCCTCTTGCACTTTAGTCCAGCAAGTACTTAATCACTCATCTGCTTTTGCACAAAGTCATCGGGGATAGACTCCCTGCAAATTGTTTCTCTTCCTCCAGACGCTATACCCTCCAACTGCCATTTAGAGCAATATAATTGATTTATGTCCTTTTATTGTAATAAATGCTGAAGTATCACTGTGGTATGAGTGCTGTGTGAATTGGATTGTGTGTGTCATTAAGCTGCATTGTATTACTGATCAGTTTGTAATCAGCATGCATTTATTGTATTTATAACATTAATAGATGAATCTGTACTGTGTTGAAGATGCACTGACTCTTAGTGTTTGGGGAGCTTTTTGAGTTTTATTTCAAGTGTGAAATAATATTTCCAAACTGTTGTTTTAAGTATGCCTGTCCATGGTGTTTCCTGCCTTGCGCTGAGCGCTTCCGCTAAAGCTCATTATTTGTAACAAAAAAAATTCCCCAGTGGTGATTTAAACACAACAACATTTGTTAGTTTTGCTAAACAATTTTGCAAGAATAAATTAAATATGTTTAAGAGACTATATTCATTTTACCATATAAAAACATTTTTAAAAGGTAGCTGTCTTTTGCAATGCAACATAACATATATATGAGGTAGGACTTGTACTGAGCTTTATTAGTAAGATGCTGTTTTGAGCTCTGTATGCTCTTGATGCTGTTGATGAGAATTAGAACAGTACAGTATTGTTGTGCTGTTTATGCCATAGCCCACCAAATGCTGATCTTCCTAAGAAATGAACTAAAACATGGCACTGTTGTGTGAAAGAACAGGGTTGCCAGGGCTACCTCTGTGTTTGAGAGCAACGCTCTGGTTCTATCCTTGAGTGTGTCTGGAGCGCTCTAGAATAAGATTAAATATGGCAGTCTCAGTGTTCTGCCCAGTCACATATTGACAGTATGTCCTAACAGGGAGAAGATAAAGCGGTCCATCTTTACCACACTGCACTGTGCTTTTATGCTATAGATTAGCAATAGTTATTGACCTCGTTGTCTCTGAGGTTTAAACAGGCTGCCAAATCGTGTTTGGCCAGTTCCCTCTGGCTTGTTGAAGCTAGGCACATGCTGATTCTGTCCAAGTAAAGTATGGGGGCTGATGAGAGCATGCTATATTATAAGAATATAAATTATAATACATGCATAATGTATATTATATGGAAATTGTATGGAAATGCCATATAATACGGCATATCATACATATTGACCTATAATGGCCTATCAGCCTATTATAGGCAAATGTGTAATTGCATGCTGCATCATGTTAGTAATTACCCTAAGTCACATTCACACTTCACTGTAAATACAACTTATGGTGCTGTCTACTGTGCTAACACCTGATGAAAGGTGTCATGCAGCACCCTACTTGGGAAGTACTAAAACTACTATAGGCTCAAGGCCAAAGACATTGCTGTAAGAAAATGTATTTCTGATTTTGATTGTATGATGCTATGTCATACGTGACGGATAGTAATTGACACAAGTTCATGGTATTTGACACAAGGTTCATGTGTAATTGGCACAAGGTTCATGTATAATTGTGAGGAGAAAAGTCCCTGATTTGATACTAAAGGTTATTTTCCTCACTTAAGGTGATGAATAGATCATTTAATAATTGTTTGATGAGCTACATGCAATTTAGCTTCACATTTCATCTGGCAATTCAGGTTGATAACATTGATAAACATTGTTCACTTCCTAAAGTTTGGTTGAAAAATAATGAATTAATTTTTGCAGTAACTATGATTTCTATTTTTCAGTTTGTGCATATTTGAAAGCAGACCGCAGTGGAGGAAATAAGCAAGCGGTGTTTAACACAGCACACTTGAGATGGCAATAAATTTCTTTTGGAGCGTTGCTGAAACAATTTACATACTTGAGAAAAATTATGGATTTACATATTCTTCATCTTCTAGATCCCGTGTGTCAAACAGAAGGCTGGCAGGCCTGATTTGGCAAAATTCTATCAGGCCTGCAAAATTATTTAGATTTTCTATTACTATTAGCCTACAATCCCCAGCATGCATTGCAACGTAATGTGCGCTCCGCCCCCTCCCCCAAGCAACAATCTATAGGCTCCTTGGACTTGGTGCATGCTGGTTAGTTTTATTGTGATGTGACTTGTGATGGTGCCATCAGTGCATCTTAATGATAACATGATACTTTCTTTATCATTTTAATAATGCCAATTCATGTCAAAATTATAATTTTATGTCTTTGTTAAAGCTTTTTATACCTATTTTATGTACCTTTTATCTACAAAATTAATGAATGATAAATCAAACCATTGAATGAAAATAAGTGTTTACATATATTGTAGAAACATAGTTCAACACTTTGTGGTCACCTATACTCACTACTGTGGATTTGGAAAACAAACATTGGGCTTAACCTGCAACAATGATCAAGAATGTTTTGTTTAACCTACAGATGATTAAATAAAGTTGCATCACTTTCACTGCCCTATGCACCACAAATTGTATACCGCACCAGTCATATCAACAAACATGCTAGCTACGTTTTTGCAGCAGATCAACCAGTATAAACACCTAGCTAGCTAAATAATGACCAAAAGAAAAGTGGACAGTGAACACAGGGGTTTTCAGGACAGATGGGAGCTTGAATACCTTTTCACTTCTAATAAGGATAAGCCCATCTGTCATTACAAGACAAAACATAGTGACAAATATGTTGGACAGACAGCAGAGGCAGCAGAGAGTGGCAGAGATTAAGAAGGGCCTTGAGGCACAACAGGCAGCCTATTGTTATATAAATGTAAATGTTTAATTATTTTTAATATTTCATATATATTTCATATTTCATATATACACTGCCTGGCCAAAAAAAGGTCACCACCTGGATTTATCTAAGCGAATAGGGAAGCTAAAGGCAGCCCAACGATATATTAGAGTGTGTGACTGTTTTTGGCCAGGCAGTGTATTATATAAATATATAGCGGCAAAATGTTAGTGTTTGAGTTTGATGCCCCAGTTATAGATGATGTCTGTTCATAATTCCCATTAAAGTGACTTTTAAAGTGATGTTTAAAAAAGCCATGGCATAACAAATCTGATTAATGCTGGACTCGTATAGACCTGGAGTTTCCTGTTATCTGTTTGCCCAAGCGCATGTAAACTCAGTGAGTGGATTACTGACGAAATCAGATTTTCTGCAGTTATCAGATTAAAACGTGCATTTAAATACACTCATTGTTTTACATACAGGTTTTTTTTGTGGAAAGAAAAAACGTCTTTTAGATTCTTCCCATGCTTTTGTTCATTCTGAGCATTAAAACAAACAGAATGTGCAGTCAATACAGATTTCAAATCAAATTGACCTCTAATTCATGGTGTAAGTCACTATGTAATTTCACTGCTACACTGGAACATTTATGAAAAATGAAAATGAAAGTCATAACTGCTCAACTAGAGCAGATGCTTTGTGAGGGTTTGTTTGCAGAAGTAAATGTGTGTGTGTGAGTGTGTGTGTGTGTCTGTATGTCTGTGTGTGCAAGTCTGTGGGACTACTTTACGTAAATGATCAGACCTAGACAGCCCCCTGATGTCATAGGCCGAAAGAGCGAGAGAGAAAAAGAGAGAGAGTGACGAAGGCAGAGCAGTAGGGCGTGAACAGAAAGTGGGAGGGAGTTAAGAGAGTGAGAGAGAGACGAAGGGGAGAGAAAGGGAGAGACTAAGAGGAGTAGCAGTGGTGATCAGAGCCGGTCTGCTCTGAAGAGAGAGGAGTGAAGAGAGAGAGGCAGACAGGCTGTCCCACAGAGGGATTCCCCTACACTCCTCCTCAGCACTGATGGGTAGGTCCACACACTCCACACTCTATTTTCAAAGCTACTCCACTGAATATCTCCAGTGTGGTCTTAATAAAAGGTTTCTGTTCAGGGATTTTACTGAAGAATCTCTGTTTTGGTACGGGTGCAGGAGGGGCTGATGTAGAGTTACCTTTGACACCTTTGGCATGCTTTTTTCTGTTATTTTCAGTTTTTCTGTCATTTTCTCTTAATTCTTCAGCTCAATACATATGCATACAGGAAAATGGTTTTGGTAACTAATCTTATTAGGATCTTTAATATTAATTAATTTATAAGACATATTAGACATTTGATATATTCATTTATTTAATTAATGGTTAAAGGAGCAGTTAATGGGCAACTTTCAATCTTGGGTGAAGATCATAGTAATACATAGCTAGTTTGTTGTGTGGTTCATTTTACATGAAAGTTTAAACAAGATTTGCCGCAAAAATGTATGTTTGCTACATTTATGCGACCATTGTCCTTATCAAGCTAATTAGTTGCCCCCATTTCGGGGGTGCACATTTTGTACTTTTACCCACCTCTAAAATCCTTTTCTTTTGGGGACCATTTTGTGCACAATTTTATAATGAAAAGGTTTTAGTCAGTTGTAGCATCTAATGGTCGCAGCCTGATTTGGATTTTATTGGCTGGTTAAACAAATGCATCCTGCCTTGGGTACGGAAGCTTTAGTTTGTTTGCGCCGTGGGTATGTTACTATGGTTTTAGTATGTGAAATCATAACAGATCTAACTCAGAAATCCTCCACCATGCTTCCAAAACCATGTGCGGCTGTTTGGCTCTCTGTATGCAGCAAAAGCCAGAAGGGTGGCAGTATGCCTGTGTGTGTTTTTATTGCCCAAAGTGCGAACATGGGCTGGCCTCCCTGTTGTAAAAAAAAAGGCAAAGTCTCTATTGAACTCCTTTCGTCTGCACTCACACATCTCTTCTTTTTGCCATTCCCTCTTGATGCTCTCTTTTATCTCTTTTATCATTTGCTAATCAATAATTAAAGATAGCACTGTGTTTCATAAAGCAGTATAATCTGCTTTACTCTGGAGGTTACTCTGGAGTACTGTAGTAAATGATACTGTAAGTATGCATACAGACATTTAAAGGAATTGACGAAACAGCCAAGACAGGTTTGGTCCTTCTTCTGTTTTGCATTGGAGCTACAAGGCTAATGTAGCCAACAAGTAATGGAAGCTTATGCTTTACCTGCATTTGCACTTATACATATACACAGCATATGTATAAATCACCATACATATGCTTCAATTTAGTGATGGCACATTACTGACATAACTCAGTGGTGCAGGCGATTGAATTAATCAAATTTTACTTCATGCTTGGTTTACAATTACAGTGAATTCTTAAAATTATGTTCAGACTAGAAGCGGTAACTTTGCCGCACGCATTGTGCCATACACAAAGCTCCAAGATATGCTTTTAGACATTATGTTATTCCTACTGAACATCTTCATTGGCATGGCAAAAACTAGTGTTTCAGTTCATCATATGAGTCCACGTACCATGTGCACTTAGGACCGGAATTCCTGTATAGCCTGCATCGAAGGTGATTTCGGTGTGTCTCAGCTTGACTCCCTGTGGATCTATTTGGGAATATTTTTGCATTACTTGTTAGCTGCATTAACCTTGTAGCAAGTAAAACTTTAGACACCAAACAAGATCAGACATGATCAAACTTGTCTGATCTGCGGTTATAGTATGGGGAAAACTGTGTGCATTTAAATGAAGACTAAAAATACATTACATGCATTTACAGTAACAGGGTTTCTAAGAGGTTTTCAAGTGAAGTATTTTAAGTATGTCCATCGAAAGTGTTGGATATAGCAGTCATGTTGAACTTCCAGAAGTGCTAAAAATGCATATAATAACAAAGCAGTTTACCTCTGTACTAGAACATCTGCCATGTTGAGTGCATTTGCATTCTGCTGGCAGAGATGCAAAAATTCATTACTGAAAAGAATCTGCTGTTAATGTCCTATACTTCCATGCTGCTTATGCAACTGGCCAGTCGCTCTTGGCCGTGTATTGCTAACTCAGCTCCACTGCTCCGATCTGCGTCTCTGATAATCCGCGAGCGCCAGGCTGCGCCTCATTTATTTCCACATGAAAGAAACACCTTGAGAAGTGCCATGCTGTTAATTTCCCCAGAGCCTTATGGGCTTGAAAAGTACCATGAGCTATTACCACTACGGCCTCTAGTGATAATTTGACAATGAATCATAGCTTCTCGGAGTCTGTCAGTGGTTGTGTATGTGTGTGAGATGAAAGAAAGTGGGAGGGAGTCCGTATGTAAAGAGAAAATGCCATGGAACTGTGTGTGTGTGAGCAAGAAATCATGCACATTTGCATTGTGGCCTGAGGGTCATTAGCAGCAAGCTTCAGACAGAGTTGCAGGTAAATGTATCAGCACCTCTCAAGCTGTTTGTTACCCTGTAAACAAATATTTCCCCCTACCACTGCTATTTATTTAGAGCTGATGTGAAGGAAGCCGTTGGTCTTGGAGTGTTTCCTGATGTAGGTAGTGCTGGACCGCCGGGCCTGTTCCTCAATGGCCTCTTTGTGGCTTTGGCTGGCTGATCTCTGCACAGTCCTACACTGCTCTCTCTGCCTGCAACATGTGGGACCTGCAGGAGGCAGCTTAAATGAAAAAAAAGAACACATAATTAACCAGCTTTAATGAACCGATATCAAACTTTCTCTTTTACCAGCTTGTTCCCTTTCTGTTGTGACCTCTTGGTCTCCCATAGCCTTCTCTGTATCTGCCTTTCTCTGAATGCATTTCTTTCTTTTTTTCACCTGGTCTTATTTCTCCTGAAGTCTTGATTAATTGAATCGGGTGTGTTTCGGGTGCTAATCGATTAGTAGTTTGTAAATAATTAAAATATACTTGAATAAAATAACCATAATAGAGTAGGTTGGAAAACCTCTTTGGGTAAACTGGAAGTTAGTAAACATGTCTTCATTGAAGGGTGCCACAAAATTTAGTATGGACCAAATACTAGTGTTGCAGTTATATCGCTACTTTTTACGACTGACAAAAACTCAAAATGTCGACAAAAACACTCATCTTGAACTGTGATTGATCAACGTGCTTGACGCGTTGGGTGGGGAGCTCATTTGCATATTGCAACCCTCTGCTATACCAATATTGCAAATGCCAGTATCACATAAATGATTTACCAACAACATATTATGTAGCCCTCTCTCTATTTCTTTTTTTCTTTTCTGCAGTTGACCTGAGCTCTGCTCTGCCCCTGAGAGTTCCCCCAGCAGCCATTCCAATGGACCTGCGTGTGGATCAGTCTCTTGGCGCTGGTTCGGGCTCTGGCACGGGCCTGGTCTCAGACACAGTGGACTCAGGCGCGCGAGACCAGCAGCTGCAGCAGGAGCTCCTGGCCCTGAAACATAAGCAGCAGGTACAGCGGCAGCTCCTCATTGCTGAATTTCAGCGGCAGCACGAGCAGCTCTCGCGCCAGCATGAAGCCCAGCTGCAGGAGCACATCAAGGTCAGGACATACACTGTGCTGGTCACTGTACGTCACAGTTTGTTATCATATGATATGGTTTTTCATTGATGGGAAGGTAAGAAATGTAGAAAAGATGATTTGCACACAAGACATTTACATGTACACATTATAATTTTAACGTTACGAGCATTTGGTAAAGTCCTGTTAGCTGTAGAATCTTGACCAACTTGTTTTACTACACACTTAGTCTGTGTAGTCTGTGTAATCACTACATAATATGCCTTAATATGTATTAAGCCAGAGGTTTTAAGGGGTTAAGCAAGTTCAGTCACCTGTTAGGCCCTAACTTCCTCTTTTTACCTCATCTTTTGACTTTTCCACCTCTCTCTCTCTCTCTCTCTCCCTCCCTCTCTCTGTCTCTTTCCCTCTCACTTATCCTCTCTCTCGCTTCACTATTTATATGCGTAGGTAGCTGAGGTAGGGAAAAATTTTATGGTCAACGTATCACCGCCTGGCTCGTGATCTTGAGCCAGCGTTTTACTACGGAGCACAAAAAGGCCTCAAAAGCAAAGAAAACACACCCGAAGAAATTATGTCCAATTAAATGGATCAAATATTGGTACAGGCCTGGCTACTGAAGGCCTCTAGGTGCAGTGTACACTGCAGATGCTCAGACCCATGTTGACTTATGCCCGGGTCGAGATGCTGGCTTGTTCCCAGGCATATCCCTGACCTATTGTACATAGTATTCCTTTAGCAGACTATTGGCACAGCTACTTAGATTCTGCCACACACGAGTGTCTAACTAGTAATTAGCAGTGCATGCTGGGTAAATAGTGATGTTGTCTAGGATTGTTCCTTCCAAAGACACCAGTCGACTAATTAGAGTAGTCTTGGTTTAACAAGATTCTGTTAGTAGACTGAATGCATTTATTTATTTATTTTTGTATTTATTTGTGTGCTATTTGTTGTACTGTGCAAGAATTTTCCATGTGGATATTCTGTGGTTTTTAAATGTTAGACATTATCATATAAATAACACACAGCTGCGGGTAGAGCACCCAGGTCATAGAAAGAGATGGAACAAAAGCATTGCATTTAGAGAGCAGACAGGTGTTAGATAGAATGCCCAAGAGACTGGAGTGGGATAAAAACAAAACATTTTGCATTTTCATCTGATGCAGGATCTTCTGGTGTGGTTAATAACACTAACTAAACTAGAAAAAAAAACCAAAAGAGTGTTTTAAAAAGAACAATTGTTAAACCAGACATTTTGTTGCCTTTGAAGTTAGCACTACTGTCACTATGGCAAGTATGTTAGCAGCCAATCAACACTGGAATAGCCAGCCAACATGGGACCAATCCGCGCCTAGCCCCCCACCCGCCCAAAAAAAAAAAAATTAAACCATACCACATATACCGTGTACGTCTGAAGTTCTGTCAACTTGGAAGCTACAGGTGCTAACTCATCTGGTGTGGTTATTTATAGCACACACCTGAGGAAGTGGTATTCTGCATCTAAGTTCCTGAGGGAATTCTGGGGGAAGAATTAAAACTGTTCCTCTCTGATCTACTTCAGCCTAAGTGCTTTCAGTGTGATCTCATGCAGAGCTTCTTATCACAGTTTAAATGTGTGTAATTATTATGGGTCTTCAGGCTGAAGTGTCAAACCTAGGATTTGCATGTGCTGCATAGTACTCAAAGGATAGTGTCTGAAATTATCCTCTATTTGCTGTTCTGTTGTTTTTCATTCACCATAGTGGAGAATGTCTAGGTCACTCGTAATAATCTGACTCTGCACCACTGTAGGTACATGCAAATAATGCCTGTAATTCATGATCATATGCAACATATGATGTTGTTCACAGTGATGTTAATATATGGACTTTCCACGATCAGCATCAACAGGAGCTGCTGGCTCTCCAGCATCAGCAGGAGCTGCTAGAGCACCAGAGGAAGATGGAGAAGCACCGTGTGGAGCAGGAGCTGGAGAAACAGCAGCGGGAACAGAAACTCCAACTCCTCAAGAACAAAGAAAGGGGGCAGGAGAGTGAGTCTTGTTATATAGTCATAAGTCATTTTTACTTTACCGTTTTCCTCATATTATTTTTTCGAATTAAACTGGTTGTTGCTGTTTCCAAGTTTGCTGTAAGTAAATGGCCTCTATTTGTGCTCCGTTCTGACTTGTTGCACTGTGTTCTGCCTCAAGTACAGAGCAAACTGCTGAATTTGAATTAAAATTCAGGAAAAAACTCATGTCAGTTGTCTGGATCCTGTGAAACAATGCTTTTGCTTCCATCAGGAAAAGCACAACATTTAACAGTTTTCCTACATAGACTAACCGCAATGCATATCACTTCGTGGTCATTGCTCTCTTTTATCAATTGTTTGCTATCTCACTCATGTGAAACTAAACTCTACCTCATTCCATGCCACACTCTCAGAGGAAGATGTCTTTCAGACACTGCATGTCCCTTTTTTACAGGGCCACTCTGTCCCGTTTAGGGTATGTCTCTGTCTCTTGGTCCTGTTGGCATCCACTTTGTCGTTGGTTCCCCTTGTTTCCCTTGTCCTGTTAAAAATTAAGAGATTTTCAGCGCTGGGTTTATGTCTTCGCCGTCACTCGTGTCACTGTCTCCGAATTTTAATGGAGTGGTTAGCTGCCCTGAAATCAGTGGAGAAATCAGTTTTCAAAATGGGCACCCCTCTGGGTGTGGTCATTTCAAGAAAGGTGGTAAAGACCCATGCTTCGCCCTTGGGTTGGGGCACGATTTTCAAGGGCAGCGGGGTAAATGGCATCTAGCCAGATTACCTGCGCTCCCAACACATAAACTTCCTTGAGCTTTTATCAGCTTTCCCATCTTTGAGGCACTCTGCCCCCTTTCTCCAGGGGTGTCATGTCCTTATTTGATCAGACAATACCACAGCAGTGGCATATATTAACCGTCCGGGAGGCACAGGCTCCCTCTAACAACAAGCTAGCACGCAAACTTGTCCTATTAAGCAGCGTACGTTTCAGTTCCCTTTATGGAGACTCAAGGTCACACCCACAGGTGGTGAAACACATTTAGCAGAAATATGGCAGAGCTTCCCTAGATCTATTCGCCTCATGCACAAATGCCACTGCCCTCTCTTCTCGCTGATAAACAGCGATGCACCTCTGGGAGTAGACACACTCACCCACCTGTGGCCTGTATCCCTCCTACTGGTTACCCCACGCTGGCTTGGGAGATCTTGGTTAGCAGAGATTATTTAGCTTTTAGAAGCCTTGACCACTTCTTTTATCCAGAGACTTAAAGTCTGAAAGGCAAGAAAAAATTCTTTACCCAAATCCCAAACGGGATGAGAGAGAATGAATTTGAGTGCTATGGTTCTGCCTCCTGAAGTTACTGCTGCCATCCAGTGCCACAGAGCCTCATCCACACACTCTTTCTATGACTTTTAGTGCTGTGTTTGAGTCCTGGTGTGAGCGTAAAGGTATTATTTCCTTTTGATGCTCGAAGTTGGAATTGCTTTGCTTTTTGCAGGTTCTGTTAGATCACAGGCTTTTCTTTTAAGGTGTATTTGGCTGCTATTTCAACATGTCACTGTGGGCAAACACATTAGTTTGCCATTTCATTAGAGGTGTGCAAAGATTGTGCCCAGTCTCCAAGCCTTTAGTCCCCTCTTTAGTCCCCTCACGGCTTTTGAGCTGCTGGAGAGCATAGAACTCATTATTCTCTCCTTTAAGATGTTTTTTCTGCTTGTGCTGGCACCTGCCAAATGATTTTGTGAACTATACACATTTTCTGTGCATCCAGCCTGCATGCACTTTGATGTGTATGGCTCTAAAGTCACTATACTGTGTAACTTGTTCAGCGTTAGACCATGTGGCTTTTCATCCTCTGGTCTTCTCTTTTGATGAGAACCAAAAAACTGCACTGTGTTGGCCCTGTGCACGCTTTACATGTATATGCAGAACACACTAGGCACTTCTAGGAAAATCTTGTCAGCTCTTCGTTTCTTGACCTCCCTCACACAGGTTTACCCATGCCATCCCAGTGCTTGTCTCATTGGATGGACTGTTTAATCCTCCCCAAATTGTTTTTTCTTGCAAATCATGAAAATGTGCTGTATGTTTATAACTAAAAACAGTGTTTACATTTTATATCAAATCATTTTATTTTAGAAGCAAGCAAATGCAGTTAACATTTCCAAGATATGGGTCAATTCTTTGCACACTTATCAGATATATGAATTTCATAGGCCAATTTACAGAGAAAATAAAGTCAGACTGAATCCTTTCCTTTTCATCCAAAACATTAGTATCATGTCTCACATATCGCATGTACTCTTCATTCCTTTCTGTCGGTGTGGACTCTGGCCAGCCTGTCACTGGTTTGATTGACATTTGTTGTGCCAAGCAAGTGTTTATGGACGTAAACAGTAGCAGTATCTTCAGCGGTAGAAGCAGTAATTCAGTATGGCAGGAGTCTCTCCAGCCTGTGGCCTGTCTCTCAACACTTCCTCCCCCCATCACAGCCCTCTGAGACTCATTTGCAGTCGACATAGCCAGGGAGGCATGAGAGAGTATAAACTCAACTTGGAGACTGATTAAGAAAGCACGAGTAGAGTACAAATAAGATTGAGCTTTTGATGGTGTTAGGGACAGATGCAAAAAATGGTGTGGGAATATAGTTTGAAAACTGCTGTCCCTCTGTTTTTAACTCTGCAGTTTTTAAGGTTTATTGAACATCAGTTAATCAGCAAGTAAATATCTCAAGTCAGTATCTTGTAGTGTTAAACAGTGCATACAGAATCCGTTAGATCCATTAAAGGAATAGTGTAAAGTCAAAACAGTTACACAATTGGACTGAATCAATCATGCACTGCACATTTAGTTTTTTTTCTTATAGCAGTTTATCTGACTCACATTACATGTTAAATAATTTCTGATGTGAGGTACTTTCTAACCTTGTATGTGTTTGCTTTGGACAGGTGCAGTAGCCAGTACAGAGGTAAAAATGAGACTGCAGGAGTTTGTGCTGAATAAGAAGAAAGCACTCGCCCAGCGCAACCTTAACCACTGCATTACCAACAACCCACGCTACTGGTACGGGTAAGAGATTGTATACATATTTAACGGGTGGACTTTTTTTTTACCTTAACAAATTCTAAACAAATTCAAAGTTTTTTTGTTTTATGATTTAGAATTAGAAATTAGTAAAAAAAATAATTATTTAACATATTACAATACAGTAGTATATACAGTATTATATAAATTAATGTTTGATTAAATTCAAGTTTTTTGCCTATCCTTTAAATTTAAAGAAATAAGTACCATATGTTTACAGTCAGACCTTTTATATTCCCCTCACTTTCTGTCAACACTCAGACAACACTCTGAAACGAGTGGTCCAACACAAATGTTCCTCAAACCACAATTTATCTTGTTTACCATTTTGGATTGGCCTAGAGTGATGCCCACTTGAAAAGAGAAGGGTGAGCATGGCAATCTAAACATATACTTTTATAAAGGAAACATTGGCTGTCAAGAGTACAAACAGTGGACTTTGTGAAAATCTGGTTCCCAGTCCAAAACACATTTGTCAGTCTGGCAGAAGGTTTACCGGAGTCTTTGTATTTGACACGACCAGAATGAGACCCAGACTGAGCTGTTTTTTTTAAACACTTCTGGCATGTACTGTTCATGCTTGTCTGAACACAGAGAGAACATTTGGCTCTTTGAAGAGAAAAGACCCCTCTGCCATTTTAACCCTGTATTACTTCCTATGTTGCCAGTAATGCATTCATAGACGATAACCCCCTTAACTAATTAAAATCTGTAAAATCTGCTACTGGAATTGTTGCAACACATGCATGTCCATGTTGGGCACAGTAAAAATGTGGTAAGCGCTGTCTGTATGTGTAATTGCCTTCTGTGTGCAACACTGTATTATGTACGTTGGGAAATCACATTACCTTCGGTATGAGTTGGAGGCTGAATGCAATTGAATCCAACATCTAGTGTGAAGCCTCCCAGAGGAATAGAGGTGGTTACTGCTTTTTAATAGCCTTGATTATGCAGGTGTCGACAATGTCCATACCTTAGATTTGAGAGCCGTCAAAAGCTGAACCTTGACTATAACATTGTGCTAACATGAAGTTATGAACGTGACCGTTTTGAAGCATGTAATTGATGAAAAGCTTGCCAAACATGCATGTCCCTTCCTGACACCTGCCGTTTGAGGTGAGTGTGGTTTTCAGCGGTTGAGCCATACCAAGCCCACTGTAACCTGTGGAAAGCTCAAATGCAAACATTCAATAACGGCTTATTACACGTTGTTGAGAGGATGTTATTTTTCTATAACTCAGCCTTGAGTGCTCTCCGGCAGTTGTCAGTGGTTGCTTCAGGGAAACTAGATTCTGGACATCTGATGTTGTTTCGCCTGCCAGCATGAATTTTGAGGGCAGTGTGTAGACAAAGCCCTGTCCATTGGTGCCAGGGTTGCCTTAATAACAGCATGTTGTGAAACACGAGGTGGTACAGCGGGTGCATGTGGCTTGTGGTGTCTGAGGCTAGCCTTAGCGGAGAGGCTCTCTATGATTACGAGAGACTGTCCTGTGAATGAGAGAGTCGGCCGGAAATGTGGCAAGCTCAGCAAAGCAGAACATTGGTTTGGCTTTGGTCCATTCCAGGCCACTGCAGGCCAGGGAACCTAGGAGCCAGTGTTTATGTGGATCATGTTTACACCTGACATCTTGGCGAGTTTCTGAGAATTGCAGCGATTATTCCAACATACATACATAAAATGTTACATAAAGACCTGGTATATAGGCCTATGCATACATCCATGTATAAATTTAGATCTAATGTCTTCAGTAATTCAAAACAAAATTGGCAGATACATTATTAATGCATTTGCCTTGTAGAGCTTTACAAAAATAATTACTGGAAAAGTAGTAAGAATTGAGACCTGATTATCAAACTACTGAAAAACATACTAGGTAAGTATACTGTTTTACGTATTTTACATTTTTATATGTATAAGCCTGCCTGTAGTATACCTAGTTTTAATGTTAATCTCTTTGTCTGTCGCTTGTCTCTAATCTGTTTATATACAGGAAAACCCAACACAGTTCTCTGGACCAGAGCTCTCCTCCTCAGACTGGTGTGTCTGCCTATAATCACCCAACAGTGGGCGTCTATGACTCCAAGGACTTCCCTCTCCGCAAGACAGGTGTTATACTCTGCCCAGTCATGCACACTACCATATAGATTCATGCTTAACTTCATAGATTAAGCACCTGAAAACTAGATTATACCCAGTACATCACAGCCTTTATTAGATCTGCTTTATTATCAGGGTGGTCATAAGGGGAAATGTTGATCTTCAGACACCAAAATGTGAATCTGAAAAATCTGTGAGTGTTAGCAGTAATCTGACTTCCCCTTCTGAATGGCCTTGTAGCATTCTAATGGAATGTATGCATAGGAAACCATTATTGGGTGGTTAGGCAGTGCAGTGGTGCTGGTACAGTATAATTATTCACTTAGTGGTAAGGCCGATGCGATGCTGTTGACTCTAGCCTTGCTGCTGGAGATAAGCCAGTTTACTCTGGCTGCCGGGACTACATTCCACCCTGCTGGGATGGACCAGGGAGTGGACTACTGTATGTGTGTGTCTGCCTGCATGTACTTGCATGTGTGTGCATGAGTACATGAACGTGTTATCACTCTTGTGTACGTGCACATTTGTGTGTGCTGAGGGTTTCTTAGATGTCAGAGGCTCACTCTCTTACTGCACTGCAGTGAAGAGGGGAAGAAAGACAAATAATCCAAATTGTCCGTGCAGAACTTCATTAAGGTGATGCAGAATCAAAAGGGCCTGATAAATTTGCTTTCAATCAGTGGTTTACAAAAGCAGCCCTTTTTACAGCATAGAGGGTTTCCAAGTAATGCCACAGATAGGGTGAAACTGCGCTATGCTGTAGGTGGGTGGAAACTATCGGCTGTCCACACCAGAAGCAACGGCCCTCCTCAATAACCTAATTCATTTCTCTCAGCTTTTTTTCCTGTGCAGCAGTGACGAGTTTGTGGATTTGCTTATGTTAATGACAGCCTGTTAGTTAGGAACACCTTTATTTCATTCCTGCTCCGTGCCATATGAGCGTCGCTTCCAGTAATGGTCAAATGAACGGGGCCTTCTTTTCTCTCTTAGGTGGATGAATGCAGGAGGTTCTCTGCACAGGTAGAGTGACTTAAAAGTTGCAGTCTGATGTAAAGATGTAGTACATTGCGCTGTACACTACCAGTTAAATTGATTGCATTTTTTCTTTAGCTGTAAAATTTTCATGTGATCTAGGTAATCATTGATTGCATGATCTTTTGCTTGAACTTCTGTCACAGTTAGGGCCATTATCAGTATAACCTGGCTTTTGATGTCCCCAGCATAGTTGTTTAAATTTCAAACAAACACTGCAAACTTTTAATGCATGAGGACATTATTAGGAACTATGTAGTAATACTAACCCTAAGACTGTTACACGTTGAATGTAATATAAATGTGAAATATTCAGTCACTGTTTGGGAGGTGGTTGGGGGTTTCATCATATTTTTCACACTACAAAAAAGAGGGGCTCAGGAGATGTGGCATGAATTGCTGCCTCTCCTGAGCCACCCTCATTATTTTGTGTCAGACTGTGGGTTTAAAGTGGGTTGTGTGCTTACTGTAGAGTGAAGAGCTACGGCTAGTGGTGACCTTGCCTGCTGTCCATGGCTGTGTTTATGTGCCTTTTCTGCTGGTGTAAATACAAGAGCACTTGTAGTGGCAGAAATTATGCTTTCTTTAGGTTCTTCTTTGCCAACTCATTCAAATATATATCAAAAGCTATATATATTGGCAGAATACATATTAATTATTTCAAACAAGGAGTTGGTACCACCTCATTTCAGTAGCCAGAATTTTGTGCGTTCACTCATAGCTGGGATTTCATTTGAGTTTGAGCTGATTTTGGAGATGCAGCTTCACATGAAAGAAGGCACAGGACAAATGGACTCAAATTCTTCAAGTTTAAATAAGATCCGATGCTTTCAGCAGACTGGAAAAACGGTGACACTGGACTACTGTCTACTTGTGACAGTAGCGTGAACAGTTTCATCATTTAGTTCAGAGCCTAAAATGTTGTGTTCTGCATTCAACTTGATGTTTGAGCACAGTTTGAGCTGCTTTTGGACATTCTAAACCTTTTAGTGTTTGTGAAAAACGGAGTGGTTATTTGCAGAAATAACCACTCCATCATATTGGTTGTTGTCATGCCAACAGCAAAGGTGACTCTAATTGTTTTTTCACAGAAGAATGTTTGGGAAATTTGAACAGAGGGTGAATACAATAATGTTGTGTTTCATTGTCCAAAAGTCACGTTTGGCATGTAAGATGCCGTTATGCGTGCCTGAAGTTAATTTCACTGAATATTTCTCACATTGTCTCCATACTTAGCTACGTGATCAAGCTTAAGAAGTTGCCCTGTTTTGGTTAAATAATTTAAATAAGCTTACAGTATTAAAATACATATTTGAAGGCATCAAATGTTTACTTTAGCTAATATAGTCCACCCTTTTGTGCATTTTGCCATGAAAGAGTGGACACATGCATGCCAGGGTGGACAGAGAAATGTCATTTGAAACTTCTGTTTTAACACTTGCATATAATGAACAAAAAAGATAATCCAGTTGTTAATTGCAGTTATTTAAATAACAATTAATCTTTAGCCACATTTTGATGGTCACGAGAGACCTATCTCTGATAAGATGGTTTCCTATGGAATGGAATACCTTAAATCTACCGTAAATCTGCATCACAGTTGTCACATATTTACATTTACAGCTTAGACAAGTCAAATGGTGACAAAATGTAACTGATTCAGAAGAAACTGTTGAGTGTTCTTCCCTCAAGCCTTGTTAGTAGCAGCTACACTTTAGACTGCTAGACTTTGTCCACTTTGTTCACATTACATTTCACATTGATATAATTACTTTCAATCACTGTCCTCGGCTCGGTCCCAGCATTCAGCTATGGCTCACCCGCCGATTATGACTGTTAGACAGTGTGAATGAATGACTGGGGCCACAAAGCCTCTGTATGCTCCATTCACTCTCTGCTGTATGAAAAGATTAATGGAGCAATTCTGTCCTGTACTACTTGTACCAGTGCCCATTCATGGTGAGGTTGTGTGAATGGGGCAGGCCATACATGGCTGGACAGACTCTTTCATCCAGCGTGCGTAAGTGGACGAGAGCCAGCCCAGGGTCACTGACCTTTTGTGGAGGGCAGGGCTGGAATGGGTGCCCTACCCTGCCCCAACCTCCAGTCCTCACACATCCAGCATTGTGGGGGTCACAGCTTTGCACTGTTCCCACGTTACATTCAGCCTGGTCTATAGTGAGCAAAAACATGAGCGAGAAACTGTACTGAACCAGTGTTTCTAACATTACTGTAAATAGTGCTTCAGATATGGCAAATGTTAGACTGTTGAGAGGCACTCCTAGTAGTGTTTACTTTTGGACTTTGAATTAGCAAGACTGATGTCAACATTAGGTGTCTGATGTTGTGAATGGGTCAATAGAGCAGTTATATGTTTTTTAAGACATTTTCATGATACACAACATGTAAAATCTGTTAAACTGGAAAGGACAAGAAAGAAACCGGTGGTGCCACCCTTATAAAATACTGTCAAAAATTATGAGTACAAATTATTTTATTTAGCATTTCACACACGCCACTAGACACGGTGCCCTTAGCATGCAAAAAGGTGTGAAAACCATATAACAATCCCAGAACCCTCAGGAGCATACAGTATGAAACGTTACTACATAAGGGCAGCAAGTTACTACAAGTAAGTTACTACATATCAGGGCAGCATCAGTGGGATTCTTTTGCCTTTGCTGAGAAAACCATGGGTCGTCAACATGTTATCAACTGATCATTAAATCATTGTGAATGTTTGATGTTAATTTCAAGGAAAAGGTCTCTAAACTGATTTTTCCATTGATCTTTGTTTGAGCTTGAATGAGAGATTCGTTTAATTTTCCAGTCTTTGTTATTGTTTTCTGGAAAGAGGTCACTAGGTCAATATTAGCAGCATGGAACAAATTATTTGTGAAGAAAGCATTTAAACAATGTTTTTCGATGATGGTCCTATTGAAGAATAGCTGGATAATTTTACAATATTTTAATAATATTATTTTTCAATGGAGTGTCCAGGTTAGAACAGTAATTTTATTGGGGTGCTAGGGAAAACAAGGTGTGAGGTAACATTATGAGAGAATGGGTAGGTTAGACACTGGCCTACTGTAGTATTAGCAGGAACTTACTCAGCAACATTGGTGAAATCTTGATTTATATTTTATTATTTTAAATATAAATTTGAGACTTTCACTGTATAAAAATGCACCACCCTGTGCATAGGTTTGCTAATGCTAACGTTATCGGTGCACCCCTATGCTACATGTATATGTTAGAGGAAGAATCTAATGGCTGCAGTAATTCTGTAATACACTAATGTGGAGATAACTGCGGTGGCCATAAGGGTGGTACTGGCCATTCCTAGCCACCCCTTGACTATGATTCTGTTGTTGGACCAAACTCTCTTGATGTGACATAAATGTTCTGATCTTGTTTTTTAGCCTTTGATTACCCCTTTCTTCTTTTTATTAGCATCAGAGCCGAACCTGAAGGTGCGCTCTCGTCTGAAGCAGAAGGTTACAGAGAGGCGGAGTAGTCCACTGCTGCGCAGGAGAGACAACCCCACCTGCACTGCCAAGAAACGCTCTTTGGACATGGCAGGTACTGTCCTCACACGTAGTGTAACACTCATTAGTGTTATTGTATTTATTATGAATATTAAGATGTACTGATGTACTGCAATCCCAAAAAAAGTTGTGACAGTATGTGACATGCTAATTAAAACAGAATACTAATAAAAGACAGTGCTGAGTAAAGTCCATTTTTAGTATTATTATACACCAAAGTGGGTGAAATGTCCAAAATCTCTGCAATTGCTTTTTGATTAATGTTGCTTATAAACTGTTGCGTTATTTACTGACCTATTTTTTGTGAGTGGTGAGTCTCGACCCATCCTTGCTCTTACTCCTTTTAACTCAAGCCTGACTGTTACCTGTTTATATTTTTTTTGTTTTGTTTACATTTTTTGTACTGTTTTTGTTTAAGTCCAGGTCCAAGTGAGTTTAGAAATCAGTGCTTGCTTTTTTATATGCATTTCACATACTGTCCCAGCTGAACTGTATTACATAATCCCATCATATCAATTGTTCTTAGCCCTTCTTTGTTCTTGACTCATCGTCTGATCTAAGTCTTCTTTAGCACCTGTAATGAAATGATTCCAGGACCCTATATTAACCTCCCGTATGAGATTTAAGCTTTTAGTTGTGCTTGGTAGGTTTGGCTAATACTATTCACAGACTATAGTATAATTGAGTGCTTGTGGTGCACAGTGATTAGCCAGGGATGTATGAGAGAACCTATGACTGGTAATTTTAATTCCAGCATGAAATCATGACAGATGTTGACTTGGATTGACGTAAAAGTCGGATGTACTTTTGATGATTTACAAATGGTAAATCGTAGCCCTTCTGTTGTCATGCAGAAGGGCACTGCCTGGACTTCCGGGCTGGAATATTTTAACCAACGTAGAGAAAGTATGTGTGAGCTTGAAAAAAAAAAAAACAAGTCTAGGCAAACCTAGTTTTGCCGGACCACCATTGGTTGCATAGTGTTTGTCATACAGGTGTCTCTGGCATATCAGCAATGGGGAGGCAGGGTCCTAAATACATACCTTTTTAATAGATGTCCTTGAGACATAACTCAGTCGCCTCTTCACTCACATTCAGCATAATATTAGTTGTAAGGGGGCGGTAGTGCTGAAATAGCTTTGGTGCTTCATATTAATGTCTTTGTTTACCTGTGGTTTTTATCATGACAAATTTTGGTACAGGAAAATGTAGTGCAGAGCTAATAAATGTAGAAATGAAAAAAATATGTATCACTAAGTTGTAGTTATAATAATTCTGTGATAAGAACATGGGTATTTAAGGTAGCATCAGGCTGTCATAGGCGCTACACTTAATGGAGCTTCAAGCTAACGTAGATATTTTAGCAGAGTTTGCATACAGTTGGAAACCCGTTAACTTCATGTAGAATCAAACTAACGTAGTTACGTCACGGAATTAGAAAATTTGAAGCAGTGTTTAAATACGATTGCGAAGCGAGGTACTTAAGGCATCATTAACCTAACATAGAGACCTCATTGGAGTCTGAATATGGTCGCAAACTGAAGTGCTTAAGGTAGCATCAGGCTAACGTAGGGACATCACTGAAGTCTACTTACAATAATATTCCAACAAAGACACAAACCCACATGAAAAGACAAGAATAGCTAGTCTGAGGTTCCTTCTCGTCTCTGCAACTTTGTGCCAAGAGTAGGGATGGGCAGATCGATACCTAAGTATCGATACTTCCAATCCTGGCGTTTACTTTTAAGAATCGATTGTGGCACAAGAATATCAATATCATTTGTTTATTTATTTATTAGGATTGATGTGTGTTCTATCTCTTTGGGTGGGTTATAATGAGTTGGTTCCTTAGACAAATATATCAACACTGTCGGACACAAAGAACTAGGCGCGAGAGCTAAAGGACAAATGAGCTTTATACAAACCAAATGCTTTACACAACAGCAAAGGACGAGTCAGCAATGAAAATGGGTAATACCTGGTCATAAGTAGATGAGACAAGCGAGGGTCGAAATTCAGGAAGGCAAACAAGAAGGCAGACAGAACCAGAGGGGAAAACCAAGCGAAGTCAAAGGGACAGAAACAGGGTCAAAAACCAGAGAAGCTAACAATGGGCAAACTAGACAAAGGGAGATGGCGAAAAGAGGAGTCGAAGGGAAAACGAGGTCGAAGCCAGAAGTCAGAGATTGTAGAAGAGTATGTCTGAACGCTCAGAAATGCAAACAAGAGATGGCAAAACTTTGCCAAGACTGTGTGTGTGGGGTTTATAAACAGGCATCACTGAATGCAATCAGTATTCTGGAGACCTAGACTGAGAGTGATTGGTAAACGGTGATGGGTGTGACGTCATCGGGCTGTGCACTCTGGTAAGTGGAGTCCGGAGGATCAGAGGAGTCAGACAGATCCGCAGATGTGACAAACACTGCTGAGTTGCTTCACATTTTGTCTGTATGTAAATCCTCATATTGCATAAAAGGTGCCAACTGCACATTTTACATGTTAATTGAAAAAATTCCCAAAACAGTTTCCCAGAATAATTCTATAATGAACTGAGCCGTTGGTCTTTAGGTTCCCAACCTAGATTACTGGTCATGCACAAGTTACCATTCAACTCCTGTCCCATTAATAGCTGGTGAGTTTAGATGACCACATGGTTGCTGTTGTTCATAAGTTATTCAGAACTTGCAGTGACACTTGCATAGTAGTGGCATGGTATTGTGTGGCCAGAAACAGACCATTGATGTACACTAGCAAGGTGGACACTATGCATAGATTTCTTTCTAAACTGCATGATAAAATGTTGTTAAAATACACTCTGTCACAGTTACATCATTTGTTTCTGGGTGCTGTATTCATGTTGTCCAGACTCTTCATGTAGCAGTGCCCCAGGATCAGGCCCCAGCTCCCCCAACAACAGCTCAAACAGCAACCTGTGTGAGAATGGCATTAGCGTGACTGTCTCCAGCAGTTCAGCAGAGGTGAAGATACTTTAGTATTTTTTGTCTCTATGACAAATCAGAGAAGCTTCAGTAACAGGCTAATTTATGAACACATTAGTGTTTCCTATAATTGGAAAAATTTTTTAATGTTTTTTTTTTCTTTTGATGGTTCTTATTTTGTATTTGTCCAGTCATCTCTAGCAAACAGACTAGCTGGCTGTGATGGCTCAGTGAGCCAGCTGTCTCTGTACACATCTCCTTCTCTACCCAACATCACTCTGGGACTGCCAGCCACAGGTACCAATAATGTGAGTTTCTCCTTCACTTGGTGTTTTTTACCTTCCTCTTTGATACATGTGACCTGATTCTTCAACAACACTTAAAACGAGTTGCCAGTTTATTGGATACCTTTTTCCTTCACTGAACGGTCATTTTATGATACTATACATTCCATTAAACGTTAATAAATTATGGATGGACATGAACTCTCTTGACCAATCACAGCTGTCTCTGTCAATGGCATGGCAACAACCAAGCAGACAGGTCAACTGTGTCCCAGCAACTGAACTGACGGACATCAGTAGGATTCGTCTGCCCCGTTTTGTCACAAATGGCATTAGTAGCTCCAAAAATAGCTTAAACAGAGTTCAAACTGGGTTACAGACACCTAAGTTATATGTGGAAGCACTCAAAGTTTTAGCTCCTGCATGAAATGATGAAACTCACTGCTTGTTTTTGCAAAGAATGTGTTTTAACACTTGAAGACATTCCACCCTTTTTAAAAGTGTAAACAATACAGTGAAATTTCAAAAAAAGGGTTTTGATGCAAAATCCTGTTTTGAATACCTTGAATACCTTGTTTTTCAAAACAGTTTTGCAGCTGAGCTCCATATACTGTGTTGCTTTGAAGGTTTGTAAACCCTTTGTCAGTTTGTGAATTTCTATAAATGTGACCTAAAATATGATCAAAGCTTCGTTTATATCACAACAATGAATAAAGACAACCCAATAAAACAAAGACCACAAGCAATTTATTGAACAAAGTGATCCGACATTAAATGTCTTTGTTGGCAAAAGTATGTGAACATCTACAATCATAATATTCTGGGAGATCACAAAAAACTAAGACTCTAAGGATCTGCAGGTCTCTCTTACACTGGTTCATGTCAGAGGCAGAACTTGGTGTGATGTGTGATGTTCATGTAAGAGGTATGATGTTCATGAAAGAAAGCCCCTCCCCGCAACATAACAGTGGTGAAGCAGTTCTTTAAGGAGAAATAGGCCGGGCAAAACAGTTATAGTACATACTTGTTTTGTTTGTTTGCCAACGAAGACATTTAATGTTAGATTACTTTGTTAAATAAATGGATAATAATAAAATGGTATAATTGTTTGGCTATTATGAATTAAATGAAGATCATATTATACATTAAACTTCCATACGAAATGATAAAGAGTTCACAAACTTTCAAGCAGTACTGTACAAAACAACAAAAATTCTGGTTACGTACTGCATCAAACCTTTTTAGTAATAGCAAGATAAGTTTAGTTTTCAATGAAATGTGCCTCTTAAAACCTTTTAGCATATTTATCTAGTGCAGGTGAATGTAATGTCTTTCCCAATGACTCTTATTGCTGCATTATGTTTCTGGTTCCTGTTTCAGTGTTGAAATGGAATCCTGTTCTGTATTCTCAATGACTAATGCATTATCCACTACATATACAACAGTTCATAAAAACTCAGCTGACAAAATCCTTAGTCTCAACAAAAAGAAACGGTGCCACCTCATGGACGGAGACAGAAGTTTTTTACACATTTGGTTAATAATATATTATTTTGGGCTTCTGGTCTACAGTAATATTTCTAAACACAAAGTATTATACTGTATAGCTTTTTTCTTCCACCTTAGTATCATCTGCTGCTGCACAACTGTTAGCCAGCCTCTACAGACAGGAAACAATGGAAAGGTATCACCAAAGGACCTTCATATTAAATAAGATGAAGCACCATGTAGAATGTCTCTAGAGTGTCTTACCATTGCAAAGCCCCTCTATATGGTAAGTTGACAGTGTGTGTAGGTACAAGCTAGGGGTACGTCATGAACTGGTATAAATAAACAATGTACAAATGAAGCCCCGTTAACTCCATTAAAGAGGATCCTGTTAGTTTGGAATGCAAATTTCGGGCACCTAGTCCTCCAGCTCTTTTGGGCCTAGTACTGACTGTCCTTGTTGGGCCATGGCCAATAACTTTCTTACATAACTTTTTGTAATGGTTTCAGTTGGATTTCAATTTGCTTATCTAGGTGACATCTACCCCGGAGGACAGCGACCGTCTGTCCATGACCAATTTACCCATAACCACTCCGTTTCTGGCCACCTCCCATCTACCTGCTTATTTGGGCACTTCTGACTCAACCAGTTCCCATAATGCCCTGCTTCAGCACATGGTTCTTCTGGAGCAGTCAGGCACTCCAAGTCCTTTAGCTACAGGTGAGTATGACAGAGCTGTTCCATTTTTAACAAAACACAAAACGGATAGGTGCAGTTCCAATGTTCTGTTGCTGCGCCAGTCAAAAAGTCATACATTATAGCTTCAGCAGTGTCATCAGCCTTTCTTTAAAACCATGATCTCTGCATGAAAGTGCCTAGCTAAGCGCAACAATATAAAAATAAATTATGCTGATTATGATATATAGACTAAGCCCACAGTGTTGTTGTAGTTCTTTTTTTTTGTTGGAATAACCAGGCATTCTGATATGGATAACTTTACTCAGGAGCAGTGGAAAGCATATGAGCTTAAGTGTCATCATGATTTGCTTATAATTTATGCGCATTCTTAAAAACCTGCTAACTTCTCTGTGAATGAACTCTGCTTTAACCTGGCTTTGTGTAGATAGTGTCTTATCTCATCCAGTCAGAACAGAGAAGGCTTCTAAGGCCTTGTTTTCTTTATAACCACTAAAAAGACATTACATAAATCTTCAAATGTGTAAACATCGCCACCCAAGACTGTTGCATGGTCCCATGTGGTGTGGGTGGGGGGTTCACTGTCCTCCTCAACCCCCTCCAGTTAATCAGATCAGTGTTCCGAGGCGGTCCCAGCAGGCGGTCCTAGTTTTGGAACACCATGTGCCAGGCCGAAGGGAGGAGCAGTGGGGGAGTCGCTCTTCCCGCCAGCGCAGCATGCCAGTCAACCTCGCTCTGCCATGCTCTCATAAGCCCCCGAAGAATGGATCTCTAATTCCCTGAATGGGAGCCGGCAGGGTGAACAATGTGAAGGCCCAAATCGGTGCAGTGACCCGGGACAGTGTTCCTAGTCTTCCCAGTGCTATTTTCAGCTGCCAGTTTGGCCATTTACTGAGCCAGTCATTGACTGCTCCTGATGTCTCTGGTTGGGTGAGGAAATCGGGGGATCAGTGGATGTTTTGGCAGAGTGTCTGGTACAGTTTTTTTACAAAGTTCAAGGAGGTTGCTCTGCAGAGAAACTGGTTTAACTAAGCAACTCTCTTAAGGAGCAGGATACGAAATATAAGAACATGACTTTGCTGCACAACAGAGTGTACATAATATATTTCCTCTGTTGTTGAATTGGTTTAAAGATGTTATATATTTGTACTGAGCAAGACAAAAGAACTAAAGGTCTGCTGAAGTTTCTGTTGCCTTCAGATACTAACCTGTAGTGTGATATTTTCATGACCATAGAATGCATTCCAGATTTTTGTGAAACACATTTTCATGGTAAATTTTACTGTAAAAACTTGTAACATTAGTAATGACAATCAGTTAATCTAGTTGGAAAGCATGGACATTTATTAAAAACATATTTATTAATGAGCAGTTTTGATGAGTAGTGTACCTCCTCTCTCTGATCTTTATCCACCATTGTGCTCTCCACAGGCATTGGTGCCCTTCCACTGCAATCTCCTACCCTGCACAAGCTGAGACAGCACCGGCCGCTGGGTCGCACCCAATCTGCACCTCTACCCCAGAGCAACCAGGCTCTCCAGCAGCTGGTGGTCCAGCAGCAGCACCAGCAGTTCCTTGAGAAACATAAGCAGCAGTTTCAGCAGCTCCACATCAACAAGGTAACCATACCTGCCTGTGCTGCTCATGGCTTTATATGCTGTGCAGTCTGATGCAAGGGTTCACAAAGATATCAGAATTGTATCGGTATTAGGGGCTATTTGCTTACATAAGTATCGGCATCAGACAGATGTTTTGGTTTAATTGATTATTTTAACGAATATTTGATGAATAGTTTTAGAAGAGCAAAATATATAGGCGATGCTGGACTGCTGCAATAAAATATCTGTATTTTATGTCTTTTACTGCATTTGCAACCATCTACCAAAATTTTACGTATCTCTATGATCTAATCAAACAGGATTTAATCCTAATTTCTTTATTTTATGAATGTTTATGCATTGTTAACAACACCAGTGTATGTATATACAGTGGGGAAAATAAGTATTTTGCCGATTTTGCAAGTTTTCCCACCTACAAAGAATGGAGAGGTCTGTAATTTTTATCATAGGTACACTTCAACTGTGAGAGACAGAATCTAAGAAAAAAATCACACTGTATGATTTTTAAATAATTAATTTGCATTTTCTTGCATGAAATAAGTATTTAATACAATAGAAAAACAGAACTAAATATTTGGTACAGAAACCTTTGTTTGCAATTACAAAGGTCAGATGTTTCCTGTAGTTCTTGACCGAGTTTGCACACACTGCAGCAGGGAGTTTGGCCCACTCCTCCATACAGATCTTCTCCAGATCTTTCAGGTTTCGGGGCTGTCGCTGGGCAACATTGAGTTTTTAGCTCCCTCCAAAGATTTTTTATTGGGTTCAGGTCTGGAGACTGGCTAGGCCACTACAGGAGCTTGAAATACTTCTTACGGAGCCACTCCTTAGTTACCCTGGCTGTGTGTTTCAGGTCATTGTCATGCTGGAAGACCCAGCCATGACCCATCTCCAGTGCTCCTACTGAGGGAAGGAGGTTGTTGGCCAAAATCTCGCGATACATGACCCCATCCATCCTCCCTTCAATACAGTGCAGTCGTCCTGTCCCCTTTCCAGAAAAGCACCCCCAAAGTATGATGTTTCCACCCCCATGCTTCACGGTTGTGGTGGTGTTCTTGGGGTTGTACTCATCCTTCTTCTTCTTCCAAACACGGCGAGTGGAGTTCATATCAAAAAGCTCTATTTTGGTCTCATCTGACCACATGACCTTCTCCCATGCCTCCTCTGGATCATCCAGATGGTCACTGGCGAACTTCAGACGGGCCTGGACATGTGCTGGCGTGAGCAGAAGGACCTTGCGTGCCCTGCAGAATTTTAAACCATGACGGTGTACTGTGTTACTAATGGTCCTCTTTGACACTGTGATCCCAGCTCTCTTCAGGTCATTGACCAGGTCCTCCCATGTAGTTCTGGGCTGATTCCTGACCTCTCAGAATCATCCTTACCCCACGAGGCGAGATCTTGCATGGAGCCCCAGACCCAGGAAGACTGACAGTCATCTTGTGTTTCTTCCATTTTCTAATAATCACACCAACAGTTGTTGCCTTCTCACCAAGCTGCTTGCCTATTGTCCTGTAGCCCATCCCAGCCTTGTGCACGTCTACAATTTTGTCCCTGGTGTCCTTAGACAGCTCTTTGGTCTTGGCCGTGGTGGAGAGGTTGGAGTGTGATTGATTGAGTGTGTGGACAGGTGTCTTTTATACAGGTAACGAGTTTAAACAGGTGCAATTAATACAGGTAATGAGTGCAGAATAAGAGGGCTTCAGGTCTGTGAGAGCCAGAATTCTTGCTGGTTGGTAGGTGATCAAATACTTATTTCATGCAGTAAAATGCAAATTAATTATTTAAAAATCATACGATGTGATTTTCTGGTTTGGATTTTTTTTAGATTCTGGATATGGACCTCTCCATTCTTTGTAGGTGGGAAAACTACATTGCAAAATCGACAGTGTATCAAATACTTATTTTCCCCACTGTATGTGAAAAATAACATCAACCCATGCTTCCCGTATCTTTCCCTTTTTAGTACTGTGCATATAAGTCATGTAGAAATGTACATGTCCTTCAAAAATAAGCACAATAGTAGGAAAGAGAGGGGTACAGCACAACAAAATACCTACCTTTTATGAACATTTGAGTAGGCTTCAGCATGACTGGAAATAAGCAGAGCTAATTGTAGGAGAGCAAAGCTTCAAAACTAACTACATTTGCATGCTCTTAAATTAAAAATTAATTTAATAATTAAATAAATAAAGTAATTAAAAAGTATAAAATGTGAAATTTGTCAGTAATTAAAACAAAATGAATTAATACATGAATAAATGCTTTTATTTTACAAAAATTGTGAATCTGGACAAATGTTTGCAATATAGCTTTAAAAAATCTCATATGATTACGGGGATTCAAGAAAGTGTGCTCTTGTTGAAGAACCTGTGAGTTCATAAAATCCATTTTGCTGATCTTAGGACACACTAACTGTGGAAAACATCTAGGCTCTGTGATGGTAACACTGTAGCAGTGCCATGGTAACCTAGAGGAAATGAGACCCCTGTTTGGTTGAGTAGGATGTATGTTCCAATGTTAGTTTGTAGTGACTCAGCACTGGAGAATGTCTCAGGTAGACTGTGGACAGAATTTATCTCCCTCACTTCTATTTGCTCTGCCGATGGTTTGTTTTATGTGGTTAACAGTGCAGGCTACACAGCATAGTGGACATTTTCAATATTGGCTAGAAAATGTTGCCATCTGCACATAGGAAGGCACTAAGATTTAGAAAGGAAATATTGCTCTGTTTTTTTTCAAGTATGTATAAAAAAGCAGAGCCAACAGTGTCAGCCACCTATTCCACTGTAAATACATGTAGATTTCCCTATTCTCATTATATCTGACTAAGCTGACTAGCATACTAATACTGTTGACATCTCATCAATCTCAGAAAAGTATTTGCCAAAAAATAGCACTACTAGACCACTAGACTAAGACATAATTTTTTTTAATCAGTTTACACCAGTTAAGTTATTTATGTACCATTCTTTTTTATGCAAGTCTCCAGCCATGCAACTGTACAGGGCCTTTATTGTTGCATATTACACTTCATAATGCACCACATATTTTAATGAAAGACAGGTCTGGGCTGCAGGCAGGCAGATATATCACCCACGCTGTCTGATTATGCAGCCATGCTGTCAGAGCACATACAGAATGTGGCACACCTGGTCCAGGTAATGAAGACTTTCAGGAATATCTCAATATTAAAGCTGGTGTGGGGTGGTAGATCTCCAAATCATGGATTGAGCACACCCCTGGTCTCAATGGTCCTTTTCTTCTTTACCCCAGAGAACACATCTAATATTTTCGTTAACAATCTGAGAAGTTAACTCATAAGGCCACAAGTTTTTTTAGAGTTTTCCCCTGTGCATGTCTAGTCTGTTACAGATGAGCGTGATTCCAGAGAAGTTGGCGGTGTTTGTCATTGTTATTGTTGTACGGCTTTAGCTCTTGGTACATTGACATGTAGTGATTTAGATCAGGTTTTCTCAACCTGACCTGATGGTTAAAATCAAATTGATAAGCCAATGACAAAGTTTATTATTATTTATGACTGGGGCAACACTAAAAACCCAGTGAGTGTAGCCGGAGTGTTTTTGGCTCAAATGAGTAACAAAAACCTTAAAACTAATGAAACATCCTGATGACAAACAACCGGCTCTTGTGGGAAATTGCTCCAAATCACAATCAGCATCATCCATTTTGATTATCTGTTTTTTCCCTTTGTCCCCCTTTTTAACATCACTGCAAACATATCAGGTCTTTTAGTTTTTTAGTTTTAGTTTTACTGTGGGCCGCTATGCTTTGTAGTTAAAAACAGGTGGCCCTTGGGGTGGAATAGGTTGGGAACACTTGTTTTAGATGACACTTTGCCAAAGTGTTCCTGAGCCCATGTGATGCAGGTTTTTAAAGCAGTGCTGTCTGAAAGATCTAAGGTCATAGTCATTCAGTTGTATTTTTTCAGCTTCACCCCTTGCAAACAATATTTGCCTGAATTGTGTTTTCATTTTATTATACTCCAAAGGGGTAAAATACCTAAAATCCTTCCAGTTTATCATATGTAAGGAGATATGAAGAGCATCACCATAACATCTGGTGTGCTGATCTATGAGTGACTGTAAGTTTGAGGGGCGAAAGGGACACATGATTATGAATACAGATCTGGGTCCACCATCAGAAAGACTGACGTAAGGCTTCTCCACAGCATCACCATAGCAAGCTCTAGCAAGCCTGTCTTTGTTGTCTTTATTTAAGCACATAGCACTGAGCATAAATATTTCAGCAAGCAGACTTGGATTCCAACCTCCCTCTGGCTCAAAGCGTGAGAGAAGTATGGTGAGGCAAAAGGGGGGTTGGGGTGATGGATAAAAAAGAGAAGCTTGTTCGGAGCAAGGGACACGGATGAGGCAACAGGTGGGGGGTGTTTCTGACGTCAATAATGTTCCTCTGGCATCATGCCAGGACCTCGTTTGTCCGCCAGCACTGGCACTCGCTCAACAGGCGTCCGATGTGGGCCACAGAGACTGTAGGCATAGCGACTAGATAGACACTAGGGCTGTCAGGGATATATGAACATCTAATCTGTGCTTTTGAGTCTCTTCTAAATTTTGCCCTAGATGTTTTTGGTTTGGTTCATTTGACCCCATATGAAACAAATGATATGTATGTCACAAAACCAAGTTGTAAGTTGTAAGTTGTAAGATGTGCCGAGGTCAGCTTGGTGCAAAAAGGGTTAGATATTTTTCAGCTGCTTTTACTGTGTTGAAGCCCACAAAAGCATGTCTACATGTCATCTGCATTAGTCCTCGGCCTGCTTTTTATATACGCCTACTATCTGCACCATTTGTTTCATAAAGTTTTAGAAAGTGGGGAGCATATAATGAATCACCTTGTCTAATTTCATAAAGAGAACAGTGACTTGAACTATTGCAAGGCTTGATCATCCCTGGTGTTTTTCCTCATGCGTTAGATACTAACAAAGCCTGGTGAGGTGGGAAGGCAGCATCAGAGCCACCCTGAAGAGACAGAGGAGGAGCTTAGGGAGCAACAGGACTGTACCCAGGAGGCAGGTCTCTCACTGAGTGTCATCATCAAGCAAGAACCCCCAGACCCCCAAGAAGACGAACAACAAGAAGAGCAAGAACTACTCTTCAGACAGGTTAGATAGAAAACGGATAAGTAAGTGAACAAAACTGAAAAAAGACAAACTCTAAGTTCCTCATTAGTCATATTTTGTTTATGAATAATCAAATGACCCTTTAGCACCCCTCCCCCAAAATGTCAGAATTTATTATTTTGAATGCAGCTCAAGTCTCTGTGTTTGTCACAGTATTCCAAGCAGAATTCATTACTTGTGTCATGAGTATGACTGCCACCTGGTGGATGTTTTTGGTACATCCTCATCAAAATCTTGTTTTTGCATTTAATTGATGCTGTAATAAACATGCCTGGAAATTTAAGATTTGAAGAGCAGCAGTTCTCTATGTTTACAGTACGTCTTGTGTTTGTATTTGAGTAGCAGGCGCTTTTGCTGGAGCAGCAGAGGATCCATCAGCTGAGGAACTACCAGGCCTCCATGGAAGCTGCTGGCCTGTCAGTCAGCTTCCCTGGGCATCGCCCCCTCTCCAGGGCCCAGTCATCACCTGCATCAGCTTCTTTCATCACTGTACAGGAGCCACCTTCTAAACCTCGGTTCACTACAGGTTTGGTTGTGAACATTAGTTGGGACTGTTGTGGTTATTCCGATGTACAGATAAACCTACTTAAATAGGTTTTCTTCACTTCACTGGGCATAAGACATAGAAGTGTGGAGACAAGCAGATATTGAATCTCTTGTTAAGCAAAATTGTAGTAAGCAAGTGGAAGGATAAAATATATATATGGGACAGTAGTTGGGACAGTAGTTGCAGTTGTGTAACTGCAACTTATTGTTATGCAGGTGAACTGTTAGTATGTTAAATCATCTCATACATATCTCATAGTCAATGAATGTTAAATCTTAAGTGTTTTTTTATTAATAACAAGCTAAAATATTTCCTTAAAGGGTTTATCTGTATGTTGGTATGTGTTATATAATACACATATACATACACCAAGCTTAACACTTAAGTATACCTCCTTGTATCTACGCTCTTTGTCTATTTAATCAGGTTTGCTTACCATTCCGGTACACTTTAGTCCTAGTCAGTCTGTTTCTGTATACTTTGTTAGCCCCATTAAACCCTGTTTTTCAATATTTAGGACCCAAGCACTCAGTGGTGGTCCTGTTGTACTGCTCTCTGATTATTTGTCTTCTAAAATGGTGTAATTTGAAAAGGATACAGCTCAAAGCACCGCAGAACTATTTTTCATCTTTTTGTCACTTCAGCACCAAATGTTCACATTTGTGTTCTCATATACGAGTGGGAGGCGCATTCGTTTCTGTCACTCAGACACCAATCCATCAAGTTACATCTTGCTTGTATGTTTTTATCCTCTATACTTGTGATAACAGAGCACCAGTTAGTTGAAACAAACCTGTACTGGGGTGGTTGGATCTCTTTAGCTAAGCTAAGTTAGCTAGAAGACAGGAGCATGCTAGCTTTACCTGGCTAGGAGGCTAAAGCTCCAAACACTACAGAAATGGTTTCATTTTTGCTTTCTGTCCCTTCAAGATCAGCCATTCCACGTTCACTTTTCTCAGAGTTGAACAGTTATTATCTAAATTTAAAGATGTTTTGTAAGTCAGAATCGAACTTTAGAATCATAAAGAACCAAAGCAGCTACATCGTTACATCATCTGAGCATACAGTTCTGTTGCCCTGAGTACGGTTAGCTGACCATGTCGGAAGAAACAGGGCTGAGCCCGTTTTTAAGTGGTATGTGTCAAACCGTGGTTGTGGGGAAATTGTACTGAAATGGTGACCTTCCGTGCTCCGAACCGTTCGACCCTGCAGTGGAAAAGAGCCCTGCATTTTAAAGCTGACCTGATAAGATGGCTACAATTAGAAAATAATTCTTTCTTCATCTAGTGATAATTCATACCACATGCATAACTGCATATGTGTTTGAATTCCACAGGTCTTGTGTATGACTCGCTAATGCAGAAACATCAGTGTATGTGTGGAAATACCAACACACACCCAGAGCATGCAGGCCGCATTCAGAGCATCTGGTCTCGTCTGCAGGAGACTGGTCTACGTGGGCAGTGTGAGGTATTCACAGCATACACTGTATTAATTAGGTATTGTATTCAAATGAGCTACTTTCATGGTAAATGTTGTAATCAAGTTGTCTAGTTGTTCTAGTTGTATATAGACATACTATATCAATATAATTTTTTTTCAGTACTCACTATATGTCAGTGCATTAGAAATGTTGTCACCAGGGGGTGCTGTGTCTTCTAAATATAGTAAATATAGTACCAGCACACAAAGCCTCCTGATACAAAGACCAATTTTTTCTCTCTTCCTGTCAGTGTATTCGAGGTAGGAAGGCTACTCTAGAGGAGCTGCAGACAGTCCACTCAGAAGCTCATGTCATGCTGTATGGTACCAACCCTCTGCGGCAGAAACTAGACAGTAAGTTATATACAAATAATACATAGTATACGTTATTGTTCAAAACTTGGAAGTCAGTGTTTTCAATACAAATAAAATTGTTATAGTTTCCATTACATTTATTTTTGTTACCATTAAGAAATTCACATAGAATTAATTGTGATGTGTTTTAGAATGAGGACTGAAACTGTAAATAATTATAATTAAAAATTATTTTAAAAAGAAGAATGATGTGATAAACTTAACATGCCTAGTATTTTCAGAGTGGGATAGATAATGTGTTAAGTAATGACTATGCATATATAAGTTGTTCTAAAAAGCTACAATAAATGCTCTCACAAAGTATGTCCTGGCCTCTAGTTTATATTATTTAACCTACACTGTACAAGTTATTGCTTGATGTAATAGCATAGACTACTAAGATGTGACTCTAAATATCACAGTGATAATGTTAATAATGTTACAGCAACACTTGGCATTATATGCCTTGGAAATTAAACTACTTTTACCATTATTCTCTCTCGTTCAAAGGCTCTGTCATATCCATGTTTGTCAGGTTGCCTTGTGGCGGGATTGGGGTAAGTGAAAAGTGTGTGTGTACATGCTTGTGTATTCTGTATATGTCTGCAATTTGAAGAAACACTGTAAATTAGACAGTTATCTATGTGTTTATTTATTATATTGATGTAAGGTGGACAGTGACACTATCTGGAATGAGGTGCATTCTTCAAGTGCAGCACGTCTAGCTGTTGGCTCGGTGGTTGAGCTTGTCTTCAAAGTGGCATCAGGAGAACTGAAGGTAGTCAACTATTTATCTTGTACATTGCTGTACATCTGCAGTTTTTCATGACTCCTTGCTCTCAACCTGTGGAAAAGGGTCAGTTCTTCCACAACAGCAAATGACCAGATTTTCCCTCTGAAATTGCAGAATGGCTTTGCTGTGGTACGGCCTCCTGGCCACCATGCTGAGGAAAGTACTCCAATGTGAGTGTCATTTCTCACTCGCCTCTCTCCCTCTCTCTGTTTCTATCTTTCTTTACGTCTTTGTTAC
This sequence comes from Semaprochilodus insignis, assembly GCA_034552555.1. Lineage (NCBI taxonomy): Eukaryota > Metazoa > Chordata > Actinopteri > Characiformes > Prochilodontidae > Semaprochilodus > Semaprochilodus insignis. Next base: position 15,735,145 of record CM067476.1, on the reverse strand, counting down.
TTTCTGATATTGAAGTAACTCTATGAAAATATATGACCCTGACTTGACTCTCACTCTCCTCTCTCTCCCATCACAGGGGCTTCTGCTACTTTAACTCTGTTGCCATAGCAGCTAAGCTCTTACAGCAGAGGCTTAATGTCTGCAAAATACTGATTGTTGACTGGGTGAGTATATTTTTTAAGGAATTCTTTCTTTCACCTGTTCATGCACAATTCCAATTCCAAAAAAATTGGAACAAGTATTTAAAATATCAATAGAACAGAAAGCAGTGATTTACACTAACTAAGCACTTTATTAGGAACGCCTACTCATTTATGCAATTGTCTAATCATCCAGTCAAGTAGCAGGGATGCAGAGCTTAAGTCATGCAGACACAGGTCAACGGCTTCAGATAACGTTCACAGCATTCATCAGAATGGGGAAAAATGCAGTGTCAGTGATTTTGACCATGGCATGAGTGTTGGTGCCAGATTTGAGTATCTGCTGTTCTTCTAGGATTTTTATGTACAGAAGTCTCAGTTATTAAAAATTGTGTAAAAAGAAAACACATCCAGAGACTGAAATGCCTATGCATGTATTAATGAGAGATATCAGCAGAGAATGGCCGAACTGGTTTGACATGACAGAAAGGCTACAGTAACTCTATCTAAGATAATCATTATGTACAGTTGTGGTGAGCAGAAACACATCTTAGAATGCACAACACATCAATCCTTGGATGGTGAATAGGCTACAACAGCAGAAGACCACGTTGGATCCAACTTCTGTAAGCCAAAAACAGAAAGTTGATACTGCATTGGGTACAAGCTCACAAAAAACTGACAGCTGAGGAATTGGAAAAAATGTAGCCTTGTCTAAAGAATCTCAATTTTTCTGGAGGCACACAGATGGTAGGGTCAGAATTTGGTGCCAACAGCATAAATCTATAGGCCCAACATGCCTGGCAAGAGTTCAGGGTGGTGGAGGTGGTGCAATGGTGTGGGGGAGGTTTTCATGGCACACATTATGTTGTTAATACCAATCAATCATCACTTAAATGCTGCAGCCTATTTGAGTATTGTTGCTGACCATGTGCCTCCCTTCATAGTCACAATTTACCATCTTCTAATAACTACTTGCAGCATGTCCCAAAGCAAAGTCTTAAAAAGTTCTTAAACATGACAAAAGTTCTTCGTTTAGGTAGTATTTTAGCTTAACAAAGGCCATAAATTAGGCCATGTAATTGGGAGGGGACACAGAGGACATCGGGTTTCTCTGACATGTGAGCAAGGAGCAGGAAATAGAAAATCAAGAGGAGAGCTGGAGCAGAGTGATTACAGAAACGCTTTGAGAGGGGAGTGGAAGTGTCTGCCACTCCACTCACATGATCTGGGTCCAGCCCACAAAAGTGTGCAGGTTTGTGGATGCTGTTGACATAATTTCTTGTATTTGTGGATACCGCAACAAACAGTATTCCCAAGTTTATGTGGTGTTGTCCATCACAGGAGCATTCTCGACTTTAATGCTGTGCCTGTGTTTTCATACTTTCTTTATATCTTTTCAAAATATTATACACTGTAGAGCGTGACAAACCTAAAATCCTTGCAAACGCTCATTGAGGAACAGACTATTTGCTCATTCTCAATGTGGTGAGCCTTGACCCATTCTTGTTCATAAGGCTATGCCTTTCCTGGGTGCTCCTTTTATACCCAGTCATGCCTTGGCCCATTCTTGTTCATAAGGCTATGCCTTTCCTGGGTGCTCCTTTTATACCCAGTCATGATTACATAACCTCATTTCACAACATTTCTAGTCTTAACTTGTACCAGCCCCTACTTTTTTGGAATGTGCTACAGGCATGAGTTTTAAAATGAGGGTATATTTATAACAAACAATGAAGTTGAATATCTTGACTTTTTACTGCTTTTGTATACTGGACAAAGTATATTTACAAATTGATGCTTCTGTTTTATTAACATTTCACATCCTGTTCCAAACTGTGTGTTTAATCAGTGTTTTATGATTTGAATGCTTAAAGGATGTGCACCATGGCAATGGCACTCAACAAGCTTTCTATGATGATCCCAACGTTCTTTACATCTCTCTCCATCGCTATGATGATGGTAACTTTTTTCCTGGGAGTGGAGCTCCTGATGAGGTAATCACCAGTGAAAAAACTCAGTATCAAGTGGGTGGATAATAATGAGCGGTGTTTTCTTAACAAACCTTTGTAAATCAACTCTTTGTAGGTTGGCAGTGGCCAAGGTGTGGGCTTTAACATTAACATTGCCTTCACTGGGGGGCTAGATCCACCAATGGGAGATGCTGAATACCTGTCTGCTTTCAGGTAAGATCATTTTTTCTTTTTCAGCACACATGGTACTAGGTGTGTAAATCTCGTCCTTACAGGTAACAGTTCAATACACTTTGATTCATTACTGAGCCAGTATGATTCTGTTTAGCTTGGTATCTTTGGTCTTATTAGGTATCTTTAGGTATTGTTCAGTATATTTTAATTCAACTGAACATGTACTGGTGTGTCCCAGACTCAATTCAATAAGGAACAATAATTTCCAAACATTTTTTCACTGACTTTATTTTGTCTGTCAACTGGTACATTCTTTCTCCTCCTAATCTCCAAAAACAAAGCCAACTCAACAAGCAATGAGAACACCAACTTTTGAGGTTAGCTATTTCTTAGACTCAGCAACAGGACAGCTTAGGAACATATATGTTTTGTGTTAGGTTTTTCAGAAATTCTGCTGTTTCACATTCTTTTTAGGAAAGATTAGCTGGTCTGTGTGTACAGCCCTGAGTCCATTTTTTAAAAATTCTCTCTTACTTGCAGCTCATTCTCTGTCTCTTTGTAAGAGAGAGTGTGAGGAGAATGTGTCCTCTCTGTCTTTTTTGGTCCACTCTTGTCCAACCTTTTTTAATTTAACACGATTATGCCATATTTTAATTATAACATATTTTAATTATATTTTTTAACATCTTTTTAACATATAACATTTTTATAGTTAATAAAACTATATTTAAAAGTGTAGAACAAAACTATTCATTAGAACATGTCAGATAGTCAGCCAAGTAATCTGGTATGGTCTTTTTATGAGAAATCCACTACAGAAAGAACAACTGCCACCTCTGTCTGTGCATTTTACTGTGTACAGTTATACATACTAAATTCACGGGTATTAATAAAGGAGTTGGCCCTCCCTTTGTAGCTATATCAGCAGGTTTGCAACTTCCTCCTGCACCATTTAACAGAGCGCTCGCTGGTTTTCAGCTTCCTCAAAAATCTGTTAAAAACTGAGTACACTGATTTTTATTCAGTGTTTTTTGTCCAGCTAAACAGGACCAATTATGTTGTCATGTACTCCAGCCATTTTCAAGGCAAAGCAAAGCCCTATACAGCTATACCATTTGGGTGCCCTTTTTGAATCTCTTTTTATTGCAGCATGCTTTCTTCAGCAAAGGGTGGTGGAATTTTTTGTGACAACATCATTGTACTGTCCACCCCTGGTTTCATTGTTATGTATGTCATAAATACCATGTGTCACTTTTTGAGAGCTTGTATGCTCGTATTTTGTTCTATGCTTTTTTTATGTTCTTTTTAGTCTTATGTATTTTTGAAGGTTTTATAGAAAGCAATGCACTCACAACATACACCAACACATGATGTGTAATATTTCTGGAGCAGCAGTGGGAGGAAATATTGATTTCAGCCTCTATTCTCCAATCCTTTGTACAGCCCCATGATAATATCATATATCCTCTGGCTTTAGCTTGTGAGTACATGGACAGGAACACTCCCCAGGACTAAAGTCTTGTTTCTATTCCTGTACACGATCAGAGAAGGGTGTGGTTGGCCTGTCTATCATATCCATGTCACCCCATCATGTTTCACGCTGAGCCAGGTCAGATTCCCTCTGGCAGATTGACTTTGCTCATGTGGTATCAGCGATGGCAATCTGATCTTAGCTATTGAGCAGAATCAAGACATTGGCAAGAGAAGAAGATGGTGTGAATCATTTGCTCCAACCACACTTTCTCCATTTGAAGTTGTGCTGCAGTAAGTCCCCTATACTTAGATGCTAGTTTGTAATCAAGGAAAGTCTGTGTGTGTCTTACCGTGTGCCCATGTAGAATGTAAACGTTAGAGACTATTAGTGGTTGCTTTATTTTAGCTGAATAATTGAGAGGTTCATTTCTACTGAGTACATATTGCAGAGGTTTAAATATGCACACCAACCACGGTCTGCATCTGAATCTAAACAGCAAGTTTTCTTCAGATTTTAGTCTGATTTTACATATTTGGCAATAAGCTTAAGCATTTTGCATATTATGATTCACATGTATTTAAGGCAAGAAAGAAAGCACAACATACTGGAAAACCATACAAGATTAAACTGTGGTTTCAAATCGTAATGGTAAAAAAAAAAAATTGTGTGGTAAATCAAACGCAGCTTCTTGCCACAAGAATTTGATCCAGACCAGTTCTCTGCTGATGCCAGATGACAGGGCTTTGAAGTCTTTTTTTCCCCAGCTCTGTTCACGTTTTTGTTCTCTACACTTTGTCAGGACATCCATCTGAACACTCGGACAGTCTTGCTTTAACCCTTTGTTGGAGTGTATGAGATGGAGGGCTCTCAAACACAGTATATTGATATAATACTGGCCTATTTTAAATTTTGTGGAGCACGTAACAGTTTTTTTTTTGTTGAGTTGCTATTTCATGACCAGAAATTAATACATTTGATATTGATTGATTGATCTGATAGTAACTTAACAATTGCTCTGCTGTTCATAAGGTTGCTTCCTGCAGCAACAAACATGAAGTATCAAGATTTGCCACATATGTACCCTTATTTTAGTATTGGCACTGTGATCACAAATATAGATTTCAAAAACGTATTCTGCCAAGTTTCCGTTTCGCATTACGATGTCCACATTACCAGTGAGGTACCATATTGTGAAATTACTTCAGACAGAAAGTCAAAAAAGTCAAAAGTCTGTATGGTATTATATCTCACATCTGGAGACATTATTTAAGACATTAAGACATCTGTGATTATGATATTGGTCTCTTATGACAGAACATTTTCTCTTATCTATAAGACACTGAAAAAATGAGAAAAATAACATCACCTTTTTTCTACACTACATTCTCTCAAACAGACTGTGACGCCAATGTAGTCTTCATAGAAGTGCCCTAAAGTCTGAAAATGAGTTTAGTCTGGGGGATGCATTCGGTCGTCTTAAGTTGTGATTGGGCGGTGCAAGTTTAGCCAAGTTCAGTCCCAGTGCAAGTACAATAGAGCTTATTGTACTTGCACTGGGTCTGAACTTGGCTAAGCTAAGTTTTAGCTGTTATGAAAGTCTGTCAGAAATGTCAGAGTCCTCTGGATGTCTTTAAATCTTTTTAGCCTGTTAGTTAACGCCTCTGGTCATCCTGTGATATCTGATTGCAGTATAGTGACTTTTGTCTACCTCTAAATTGTCTCTACATATCCATGTTCTCCCATACTCTCTCAGTAGAAGATGTAGTAAAAATGACAACAGAAGCATTCCTTGAAAATGTAAACATACACAGATAACTATTGCATTGTGACTTTTGCAACAAAGAGCAAGAGTAAATATATTGTAATAATAATAATGGTCTAAGAATAAATTGATTGCCATGACGAAATGTGTGTATGTTTGCATATTGAAAATGCTTTTAAAAGCAGACCTTTGTTCTGGATAGTATGGTAGTATGACAGGAAACTTCAGTCCGCTTCACTGATCAGGCAAGTTGGAGGAAAAATGAATGTTGAACCGTGTATGTATTGGAGAATGTTTTACCTCATATCTTGTACCTACTGTGTACTATTTTGTCCCTTTAAAATCATTTTGGTTGTTGTCATTTGTTTGCCTTTGTTCTTATTATCTCTGAACTTTTTCTGTAGGACGGTGGTGATGCCTGTTGCAAATGAGTTTGCTCCAGATGTTGTGCTGGTATCTGCAGGCTTTGATGCAGTGGAGGGGCACCCGCCTCCACTGGGAGGCTACAAAGTCTCATCCAAATGTAAGTTGTCAAAAAATGATGATTTGGATAAAAGTAGTTAGTTGCTAAAGTAGTTGATAGAGCAGGTTGATAGGTTTCAGGTCAAAAATAAAGTCTCTACAGATGGATATGGTCACAACAAGCAAAAAAGTAAATAGTATTCCAGCTAAATGTAATATGTTTTAGGTATATTCACCTGTGTTGATGCATTGTTAAACCTTTTTTCTAAATGACAAATACATTTGTATTTTTATGTTGGATATAGCCATAATAAGACTTTAAAAAACAGTAATATTTTCCAAGAAGAATGTTTTATTCATTCACTGTCATACCATAAATAAAATAATGATCGTAAGTGGACAAAAAAACAACATTAAAACAGTGTGAAAAAATGTTAAAATCACGTTCAGTTTAGTATTGTTAATTCTATAAAAATGTCTTGGTCATACTCTTATGTACTGCAGGTTTTGGTTACCTTACAAAACAACTGATGGGCCTGGCTGGAGGGCGTGTGGTGCTGGCACTGGAAGGAGGTCATGACCTCAGAGCCATATGCGATGCCTCAGAGGCCTGTGTGTCTGCTCTACTGGGAAAAGAGGTAAGATGAGGAACCAGAATGCTCAGTTTTGCCTTTTGCCCTGTGACAGAGCTGTCTAGTTTTTCCTATGGGGTGATAATGTTGTGGTTTACTCTCAACCACTATCATTTGTGTGAAAACTGAACAAAAGGTGTGATTTGTTTAATCTGTGCTTGGTGTGGGGGTGTTCGTGTCTGTACGCGTGTCTTTGTGTGTTGAAGTTGGACCCACTCTCCCCGGATCTTCTAAAGCAGAGGCCTAATGCAAATGCTGTGTGCTCCATGGAAAAAGTTCTAGAAACACAGAGTAAGCACTTTCTGTATTATTAAGTATCTCCCTATGCACTGGCAAATAAAGCTTGATTCTGATTCTGTACAAAAGTGCAAACAGTGTTGCTAGCTGGTATTCTGCAAATGTGTTTCCTTTAGATTTAAGACTTTTAAGCTTCAAATATGTGTATATCTGTACAAATATGTGTTTGTGTGTATGTGTGGGTTTAGGTAAGTACTGGAGGTCAGTTCAGCGATACATATCCACAGTGGGCTACTCTTTGCTGGAGGCTCAGCGGTGTGACTCAGAAGAGAATGAGACTGTCAGTGCTATGGCCTCACTGTCTGTAGCAACCATGGAGAAAAGGTGCCCAATGTCTCGTCTACATGATACACAAGTTTACACCATATTCCCTCTAGAATACTGCTAGGATTTGCATATACCCGCAAAAAATGCAGTGGCGTGTGTTTGTGTGTAAAATTTTGACACAGTAAAAAAAAAGTAATGAATTTGCACTGAAAGCCCGTTCTGAGCAGTCATGGAAAAAAGTTCTCCCAGAAAGACTCAGTCTTGAAGTGTTCAGGCAGAGCCTGCTCCCTGGATAACAGAACTGGGACCAAACTGGTGGTGGGGGAGGGGGAAGGAGGAGAATGTTGAAACATCAGCACCTGAAAGCAGCAGAACAGGAATCCTTTTAAATCCTTTTAAAGCTAGGTGGCAGACTGCGATTAGCCAGGGTAATGAATGAATAAGTAACATAGCATTGGAGTCTTCCTGGAAGAACTTTCACCCTCACTGCTTGTCAAACACTCTGTTGAATTGAAAGCAAAACTAAGTAGGAGTGGGTAGTGTTGTTTTTGAGACTAGTACTAATACTGATTACCAATTTTAATACTGAATACCAATTTTTTAATACATTTTTTGATACTTTCCTTCAAAACAGAAATAGGAAACTGTAAAAAATTTGACTTGAAGCGAGTAAGCAAGTGTAAATGTTTCTCTTCTAGGACTGAGGATGAGCCCATGGAGGAAGAGCCACCGCTGTAATGTTGCAGCAAACTGGATCCAAGCCTGATTCCTTCACTACACCTGTGAGGTCCTCAGGGTCTCTATGTGTTTCCTTTTGTCTCCCCTGGCTGAGGGCAGTGTTAGACAGCCCAGAAGGCAGTGAGAGGGGGGCACTAGGGCAGAAAGCCTAACTGGAAATGTTAGCGCTCATAGCCCACTAGCACTGTGGCCCCACGCTATGCGTACAAGTTGCAGAGACTCGAGATGTTTATTGGAGGTGCCTCTGATGGTGACCATAACCGACCAACAGCCTGTCGCACGTGTTGTGGCCCATTATTTTCAGCCAGTAGTTTATCATTCAGAGAGATAAGAAGAGAGGATTTGTGGACAGAGGGATGAAAGGTGAGATGTACAAGAGAGGTGAAGGGTCTAGCTACCCTTCTGAGGCAAACCAGAAATCGTTTTACTCGCATCACTAGACTTTTTTGTGCAGCTCTTGCTTGTTAACCTCTATAGTAAAGCATAGGGACTGCACATGAGTGAAGCATTTTTCACCGCAAGATGGTGCTGTGTTTAATTGCCACCTCTAAGGTTCCGAAGTGGTTTTCACCACACAAGCGTGTGTGCCTTTATTGAGAGCTGGTGGATTTTAGGAAGAAATCTAAGGAGCTCTGCCTTAAATCAGTTTTTTCAAAGTGAAAAAGGACATTATCCATCATTCGGGTGGATTTCAGTGGATGGCAAACAAGCTTGCAAATGGCAGAAATCCTGTTCAGCATGTTTACTCGGACAGTGGTGTTGACTCTTAAGTCTACCTGAAAAATGTCTAAAACTGACTTCACTTGTTCTTATTCCTCAGTGATGTGCTGTACAAATGCTTTGAACTGTAGTTGCCAGTAAAACAGTAGAAACCATGGACAAGAAGTTTATGATATTGAGCCAAGCTCAGTAATTATTCACTCAGTCAAGCTTTTGCAAGAGAGCCGTGAGATGGCCTTCATTTTCCAGAAACAATTTATTACTTAACTGGCATGTGCATCGCAAAAGAAAAGTCAGCTGCAAATTTAGAACACTCTAAAGACTAATCGATATGAAGAAGAAGAAAAAACTAACCAAAGCATGGGTTTGCAACACTATTTTAAACTCAATCTTGTGAACTTGTTCCTGTGCTGTCACAAAAGACTCTGTGGGTGAAATTGAGAGAGAGACTGAATGACTCATTTGGTCACAGAAGGAAAATGCTTTCGAACAGCATTTCAGGAGGAAAGGTCCTGGATCTGCTGTAGAACGTATGGAAAAAACAAAAGGACAATCAAAAAAGTGCCGGTTTGTTCTGAAGATCCCTGAGCATGAAAATGAAACTGTCATAACAGGTTTATTACAGCGTGCATGATTAAGTATCTTTTAAGTCTAGAGTTTGCACTCGAGTTTGACTTCCTTTGAGCCAGCCACGACTCCCCACAAGGGGTTGTCCCCAAAAGACTGAACAGGTTGGCTCACTACCATCAATACAAACTCCTCATACCTTGTACATTTCAACTTCTTAGTTACATTAGAGTCATGTTGATATTGTTAACATTATTACCTTCATATGTTTTGTACCTTTATTTGCAATTATTCCTGTTTTTTACAACATTCCAGTTCAGCATTTTCCCATTTGTACTTTGCATTGTTTTTAATATATTTTTTAACTTATTGTTTGTGTAGATGGATTCTATTTTATTTTGCTGTTACTTGTACAGTATACATTTGGTACCATGTACTTTAACATCATGTGATGAACACCTGGCTTATGATCTGCTCATGGCCATTTCTATTTTGTACATTTTCTCACGAGGACTGACTGTACTTCATGTTCTGTTCATAGTAGATTTCTATATGAAAGAAAATATATCATGAATATGAAGCAAACTGACTATTCTCATTATGAACATTCATGTAAGTCTTCTATACAAAGCATACTGAGTATATTTTTAACAAAGCATTACTGAGTTCTGTATTCAGCTAAACTGTGAACAGTGCAAACCCACTTTATTCCAGCGTAAGTGTAAAAGTTCACACACACACACACAAACACACTTACTGTGCAAATTTTGACCCTTGTTAAGTCTCCACGTTAGTCTGGAGAGCAGTTCTTTTAACATGTAGTTGGTAATAGGAACATAAAAAATAGACTCATAATTAAAGGTTGATTCTGATCTGTGAATCAAAACTTGTATGAATGGGCAGTGCGTTTATGTAACTGCCAGGGAGCATAGTAGGTCAAAACCAGTCAGAAAATATATCATTTTATATCACATATAAAATGTGTTACATGTGCAAATAGAAGGCACTAACAGTGTTTTTGAATCACAGTTTTATTATAAACCACACTTTTACTGAGAAGATAAAAGCATGGAAAACCTAAAACAAACTGCCTTCAGAAAACAAAGCATACACTGCTGATTGTTAACATCACCAGATACATGACACAAAAGAGGCGACAGTATACAAGACATCCTTTACTGCATGTACACTGAGAAAAAAAAATCTATGGCACATCTTGTTTGAGACGTTCTCTCTGTTCCCATAAAATCATTATTACCATGTAACAGTTACCTTCTTTGAGATCAGTTTCCGCCCCTGCGTGCATAAAGCAGGCTGTCCTCTCTGAAGTGACGTAATTTCAGTGGCTTAGACATGGAAAGATTGCCATGCTAAAATTTGTCCTTGGCAGCTTTGTGTTTGCACTGGTCTACAGTGTTCTCTTAAGGTTACCGCCTTTTCTCTCCTTCAAACCCCAGTCAACAGGTCTTTTTAAGCTGGTCTCACATGAATTGATCTCCCAGGTCCTTTACGCAAACAGCTGAGGTAAAAGTCACAGTCACAGGCTGTGACAACGCAGGAGGTCTAAACACTTTGCCTCAGGCATCACAGTTGTTGCCATTTATTATACAATCCCTGTCCGACCTGCGCTTACCTTGAGGCAGCACAGAAGACGTTCTCTAGCATAACTGTGGATCTGTCAGCAACTGCCACTAGTTGGAAGAGGACATAGCCCATGCTCCCTCCATCCTCCAGACGGAAAAGGCGTAGCTTAGTCTCTCCTGCACAGCATAGCTGCAGGCGAAGCCTCTGCTTTCTGTGGTGTCACTCTGGAGCACTTGGTAGAGGAAATCGATGTATCTGGAGGCCAGCTTTAGTGTCTGGATCTTGCTCAGTTTGTCTGAGGGCAAGCTTGGGATCATTTCGCGCAAAGAGGCGAAGGCTTCATTCAGGGACTGAGTCCTCTGTCTCTCTCGAACGTTGGCCAGCACCCTCTGCTTCTGTGTGTCCTCAGACGGCAGCCTGCTGACCCCATTTGCTTTTCTGCTCCGTTTAACCAGTGGAGAACTGCCCACCCAGGCTGGACTTGAACTTAGTCTCTTGCTCCTCTCTGCGAGTGTGCTTGTTCTGTTGGAGTCTTCCTCACTGCTGAGTAAACTCTCCACTGGGGACGGTGGGCAGCGCAAGTACTCCTTCATGGTTTGGCATTAGATAGCACGCACATGCAGAACACACCCTTTATAAAGGAGTGCTACTCTTGGGGGTTCATGAGAAGTAGATCACTATAAATCCAGTCTTCAAGGGGGTTTGTTCTCAGAAAGGTTCTACAGAGTTTTTATTGGCAGGCTGAGAAAAGGAACCTGCTCTCCACACTCTCTGATTGGTCAGGAGCAAGATGGCTCAGGTTACAGTGTGCCATGTCCCATACAGTATCCAGAAGGAGATGTTGAGTTATTAACTTAAAATGGCCTTTACAAGGATTTACATTTAGTGTGGATAAGATCTTATAGGTGAGATCATTTTTAAATATAAGTGACTGCAGACACTCTTTAGCATTGCCTTGCTTGTACTTTTTTAATTCATTTACATCTTAATGAATTCATTCTTTCATTTACCAATATGACATTGTTATTTTCTTTTATTTACACGTAGAAGTACAGTAACTCAAAATGAATCAAAATACACAAAGGGAATTAATATTCTGGATTATTATGCAATTTATATTTTCTTATATTTAAAGATGTTTATTCATTTCTATTGCAGTAACAAGTGGCGTTAACCCCTTAACCAATTTAACTACAGCCTAAATACACAAAAATCCCAACAATGCAAAAGTTTAATATTTGAAACAAGTTTAAGGACGAGCACTAAAACCTGAAGCTTTCCTTCAGCCAAACTCTTAAAACATAAAATGGTGGTATGCTGAAGCTCCAGGAGCAAGGTTGGTGAACACTTGCTTCATGAAAGTAAAGCAATATAATTATTAAAATAAGGCATTGTACAAAAATGTTTGTTCCCTCATTGGGTAAGAAGGTAGGGGGTCGGGAAACTTTGTCATGGCTAAATCAAATATTCATCTTTTAAAAGGAAGACGGCAGCTTCTTTCTTTTAGAGACAGAATGAGTAAGTGGACATGTACCATGTCTGGAAATGATTTTCAAAACTCTGCACCATTTCCCACTGCTCATTTTGACATTTAGGGCAAACAACCAGGAGAACGTGTATGAATCACATGATGAGAATTTTCTCATTCTGTTTCGTAACTTTGAAGAGTCCCAATTTGATTAGTCCAACAAGGCACATATTACTCCATCACTTGTTCGCTGCTAAACGTTTTATTGTTTCAACAGAGATCAGTGGTGTGAGACGGGGAACTTAAAGGTTTCACTTTATTTTGACTGTGGTTATGTCACTGGTGAACAGTGGTCAACAGTTTACTCCGACTCTTGTTTGAAGCTGACGGCAGGCTAGGTAAAAGTGAAGTAAACACGAAGCTGGCAATGACAGCAAAGTGAAGCAGCAGCTGTACACACAGCAAGATCTGTGTCATGTCTCACCCCCTTTACACCCATTTGGGAAATAAAAGAGAGGTACCTGAACTACTACATAACAAGTCATTTGCTAACTGATATGATTCCACAAGGTATTCTAGTTATGGTTCCTCCTACCTTCTGGACTTGCTTGTCAACACTGGAGCCATTGGCATATGCCGTTTGCCTTCGTGCTGCATTAAAAAGCATCACCCAGATTTTAATAACCCACCATTAACTCCCTCTGCAATGTTTTTCATTTGTAAGGAGTGGCATGATGGCCAAACCCTACAAGAGCTCCTGACTTGTTTCTGAAACTAATAGTCCTGCCGTACACTGGGATTGAACTCCTTATCCACCACATACCTATGTCTGCAGACAAGTAAATGTCTGACATGATCACCACTGCACCAGATCTTGGTCTAAATACATTCTAATGTATGTTAAATACATTTTAGGCCAAAACTAGCATGAGTGTCCCAGGCATTAAATGATTTTCATGTAAATAGACGCATTGGAATGCTTTAGACGTCAAGCCAGGAAGTTGTGAAGGAATATCAGTAGAAACTCATTAAATATCATTGACCTTTGAAATGTACAATCTGAATTCTTCTTTTTAATCTTACTGGCAACTTGTACTATTCAGGGTCAAGAGGAAGATGGCTCCCCTTTTAAATCTTGGTTCCTCTCAATGTCTTTTCTTTATGCTCTAGGTTTTCCTGCCATTATCTGCAAAGTTGCTTTGTTCAGTAAATCTGCTCAAAGTGGTGCATGAACTTATTTTGGGTGAGAAAAAACTCCAAAGCATTGGCTTTGTCTGAACTGTTTAAACTTCTTTTTCTGTCGCCTTTGCTTACTTTTACCTGATCTATAGCCCATGGCCTCCTGGAAATACTGGAAAAGCTGACGAGCATGTTTATCCCCATGGTTAGCAGATCAGGAGAAATCAATCCAAGTAGATAGGAAATTTCATTCATCATTCATATGCAGTTGGTCTGTCAAAAATCTGGCATTCCAACGGCTACAGTAGCTGTTATTAGTTAGGAGCTGTCCATTTCAGCACTAGCCTCAGTGCAGCAGCGTTGATCAGTGGCCCATTTATGACCCAGTCTGAGACTTAGGTGGTAAACACATATGAATACATGCTGAAAACCCCTGAATGTCTCTTTAATGGGGTAATTGGTGTAAATATAAAGATATAAGTAAAAGGGGAAAAAACAGAATTTCCATCTGCTGAGCTTCCATTACAGGAACTGTCTGTGCCTCTTTTAACTCGGATCCATGACTTTGACTTATGTCCATGAACATAACCGGAAAACACACAAGAGTACGATGATAAATACCAGATCGCTGATGATGGCTCCAGCAGGAAATGGGAAATATAAACTCATCCTTCAGGTCTGGAATGCGCCTCCATCAAACGCAGCATCAGATCTATGAATCACAGCGTGAAATCATCAAAAGCTGAGGAGACAAAAGCCCATCAGAACGCCACAGGAAGCATGCATCTCGGCAAGAATCTGGTTTGAATAATAGCAGACGGTTCTTCTGTCTGAGGCCTGACCTCAGCACATGAAGCCAACGTACGTTATTTACTAATTCTTAGAGAGAACAAATAAAAGGTGTTTTGCAAGTGGCACTGCTTTAGAAGATGCTCTCAAGTGGTTCTCATCTTACTTAAAACCTCTCTTTGATAATAACGAGGCAGCCACCCAAGCAAGCGATTCTTTTCCTCTCTCTTTTATAGAATGTCACAGGGATTCCTACAATTCATGTACCAGAAATTCCTCAGGTGTAAAAAAAAAACCTAAATGCTTGATGAAAGAAGAACCTCAATCAAAGGCAATGAAAAGCACTTTGGTTTGAAAGCTATTTGAGTCACTGAGCTATCATGGCTGCATGCATTGTAAGTCTTCTCGACTGATTGTTCTGTGTGTGAGTGGAGGAGACTTGGCAGACGGACAGACGATGGGCCTGTCTATAGGAGATAAATCAACCATCCCATCCGTGACTTCAGAAACCACTATAAACCACAAGGTTTCAATATACGCCAACAAAGCGCTCACACGGTGCTAGATCTCCTTCACTTTATCACGCAACAGGGCCCCCCTGGATCGTCTGAGGCCTGTTCACTGTGATTGCTGTAGCTGTTGGTTGTTCAAAGAAAGATGATACAGAAAGGATTCATAATCACATGTAATTGTGATGTTTAAACAACTAGGTCTAACTATTTGGCTCAGTTTTGGTATTTAATGAATGCTTCCAAGCTATGGAATAAACAGCAGTGGAGGATCATAAATCAGTTCTGAAATTCAGTGGTTCTGAAATTGTATACATTGCTGTCAGGATAGATTAGTCTTTGCAAGACCCCAGGGCATAAGAATCTTTAGAGGACCTCCACACTCCAATTACACATAAGACAAATGAGAAAACAAAGTAACAACTTGAAGCGTGAGAATCTTGTTTATGTGAACAATGCAAATAGGTTTATAAAAAATGTTAGTCTTAATGTGTGATCCATTGTGTCTAGTTTTGTATTTTCTTGCAAGAGTTGGATCATAACTTATCGCTGTATCGAGTAGGGGGTAAATGTTAACACTACCTCTCACTGTCAAACACATACCATTTACCAGTCTAAGGCCCCGCAGGTTCCATGGCAGTCATAAGTCCCTGGGCACTGGCCTGGTCAGTAATCCTTCCCTGATCTTGGTCTGCTATTACATGCATTTCCTGTACCGTTCAAATATGGTGTATAAACCAATCAAAATACTTTACTTATTATTAAAATAAACAAAACCCTTTCACTGGTAGGTTGCCATTTTGTTGCCATATCAGATGGTTGCTCTCTCTCTCTTTCTCTCGTCCGATGAGCAAGGAATATTGAGCTAAATGTTTCATTTAACTCTAATATAGCATTCAGCCTTTATAGCATTATACAAGAGAACAGCTTTGTTGTTTATCCTACATAGGACTGAGTCCACTGCAACTATGGCATCATCACAGTCCAGCAATGGTGGTCTACTAGTAGAGGAGTATTACCTTTTTTATTTGTTTAATAATTAATATAATATTGCATTTGGTTTATATGTGTTAATGGTATTGAATATGTGCATTGTTTTAAACCATACAAGTCTACAGAGTCAGCGTTTCCTATAGTCTAGGACTAGGCCCTTATTTAGTGTAGGATCTCTGCTGCCACCATCTGTTCTATGCATGAAATTACAAGTTAAACATGGAAATGGCAGGACTGAGGACTGAGAGATAAAAAGCACACTTCACTCCCATAGATAAGTTTGGAAATCTCTCCAAGATGTTTCCAAATTGCTACAAATATTACATACAACAACCTATATCAGGTGTATGACATATATCTTTGGGCCTGACAGATAATTTACAGAATACTGTATAATAGTCATGCTGTGTGCCAGAGGGCACAGACAGACTACATCAGTAATCAGAGACTTATTAGTGTGTGACTGAGGGAAGCAGCCCATCAGGTTTTTTTTTTTTTAAAAAGGACACAGATCAGCTGCGGATGCTGAAACTAAAGCGTGAGTGAATCATAATGCATGAGAGAGTGACACCCACACACCACCACTACATGCATGAATCCAACAGCACCTAGCAACAGCGCTTGGAGTCTCTTGTCTCCATGAATGCATTCGCATGAAGCAAGATGCAGGCTTCCAAAGAGGCCAACTACCTTATTTCACCGTCACATCTTCTCTGTTTATAAAAGCTTTAGTGTATAGAAAAAAACATTAAAAGTGAAGTTGCACTGGTGGCTTTTAATGGCTTTTATTTGGTTTGAGGGCATCTAAAAATGTGAGCAAGATCCTACAGTTCAGCCTGCACTTCTCAGATTAACAGAGGCAAGGCATGCACAGGTCCTTATCTGACATTCATTCATTTGTAATTTTGTACATTAATGTATGCTATGTATAACATGATCATGTACCGATTACCCCAGTATTACCATACCTTGATTTTTAATTATGTTCATTATCACAGCTCTGCATTTTATATCATACTGAAACATATCCATAAACATGATATATATATATATACAGCACTGAGAAAAAGTCAGAGACCACCTTTGATTTATTTAATTTCCAGTCAAAAAGACTTTTAAAAATAAATAAATAAATAAAAAATAAATAAAAGAGAGAGAGAAAATCAGACTCTTACCTGCTGCCCTTGGTAGACCACCAAAACTGATAAACAGTACTTAAAGGGGAAAATTTCATCTCACATAATTTAACAGTTAAGATGTAAACAGAGTCATTCAGCGTGGTTCGGTGTGTAATGCTCATTCGTAAAGAAACGTACAGAGTCAGATCTGTTCATAGTGGTGGTGACAGGAACCACACATCCATCTCTATAAACTCCTTCTGGGAAAGCTGTTACATACATAAACAGTTATTTATTTATTTAAATTGTATTTATTTACTTACTTATTTAGAACAGAACATTATTATTAATTAATCGCTATTTTAATAAAATAAACAATCCAAGTCCAACAATGGGAAGGAAAAACTCCCTATGAGCAAGAGGTAGAAACATTGAGAGGAACCAAAACTCAAAAGGGGATCCCCTCTTCCTTGACACTGGATAGCAAAACAAAAACACAAGAGCAAAAAGAACTTTGAAATGAAACGACTTTCCAATGAATATACAATACTGGATACAGAGAAAAGGACAAATAAAGCAGCCTGTTATTGGACAAAAGTACATAGATTAAGCCAGTCTGTTCATCAAGATTTGTTAACACTGTAGATGCTGCTACTGTTTTGAATAAAGATTACAAGGTTTTGATATGACAGGTTCATTATTGTTTCAGCGAGTAATTACTATATTACCAATGAAAGCGCACACACACACAGGCTGTGCAGTCAGAAGTGGTGAGAACAGCTCTGTGAAGAGATAAGAACAGCGGTGGTCAGGCAGCATTTGCTCTTTGGCAATGCCTGGAATGCTAGGAATGCCGCTGATCCCGCCATGTCCCAGGACGCCTCTCACGTTCCCACTGGCCTGAGCAGAAACTGGAGCTACCTGCCACAGTGAAAGTCAAGTCAAGTCAACATTTATTTATATAGCGCTTTTTACAACAGATGTTGTCACAAAGCAGCTTTACAAAGAGTCTGGTGTCCGAGCCCCCAGTGAGCAAGCCAAGGGCGACAGAGGCAACGAAAAACTCCCTCAATTCAAAAGGAAGAAACCTCGAGAGGAACCAAGACTCAAAAGGGGAACCCAACCTCCTCGGGTCAACACCAGATAACAAGTCAAGCAAAGGAAAGCAGCGTTCAGTGTTTGTAAGGTAGAGGAATAAATGTCTGATTAGTCTGTAATTAAGTAGTTGGGTCATCGGATGGGTCAGCAGGATGCAAGCCAAGCTTGCACGGTGCAGACAGTGGCACCCAGTCAGAGCAGATGTAGCAACAGCATCAGACCACACAGGATGGGCAGCAGTTCAACTCAGACAAAGAGAACAGACAGACTGTTAGCTCCGACAGAAGATCTGAACACACTATACAGTGTTAACAGAGTGCAGCAGTGACCCTGGCAGGCCTGGCTATCACAGCATAACTAAAAGGGAGAGCCAGGAGGTAACAAAGACACGAGGGCTCCCTGAGAAGTCAGCGCCCCTATGCTCCACCGTCAACAAACCTGAGTGAACATGAAGAACAGCGGGATGACAGCACCAACATTCCCAGCTTACCAAACACTCTCTGTCAGTGGACCCCTAGATCTGCACCTTTTATCTAGCAGAAAAACTAATTACCAAAAGCTCGACTAAACAGGTAGGCTTTAAGCCTAGACTTAAAGATTGAGGCTGTGTCTGAGTCCCGAACACTGACTGGTATGTTATTCCAAAGCTGGTGAGTTTATTATAGACAGAAGAGGCTTGGTTATTTCTGGCAGAACTTTCTTGAGTAAACTAGTTGGAATTGGATCTAGTATGCATGTGGATGATTTTGAGGATGAAATTATTTGAAATAGCTCAGTTTGTTGGAGTAGAGTAAAAGATTCCAGCCTCTCTGTAGTAGTTATACTGTGCTCTAGATCGGCATTAGCTGTACAGGGCGGTACACTTGTAGCTGTTAACTGTGCATTTTGTATTTTTAGCCTAATCATTTCAATTTTATTATTGAAGAAATTCATAAAAACATTGCTACTGTATGCTAACGGTATCTGGGGTTCAGTCGCAGATTGACTCTTGGTTAATTTAGATATTGTGCTAAATAATAATCTTGGATTATTTTTGGTATTATCAATCATTGAAGACAGATAAACTGAACGTGCTACAGTTAGAGCCCACACCATGTGCCCAGCTCTAGCTCACACACACTGCAGCCTCAGCCGTGGGAAAGAGTTCTGCAATCATGGATGTTTCTCTCGCTGTAATTTGATGACACTGAGTACTAAGACAAAGAAAAGGCTGTAGGTGTAATAAATGGATGACTGGTACTGAGGCACGCACACACTCACACCTTCCCAGACATATTAACACACAAGCTCCCATGTTGAGCTGTTAATACCATCGTTCAAAGGTGATCAATATGTTGATATGTATTGTTATTGTGATCAATTATATTACATTGGCTCAGCTTCTCCAGACAGAGACTGACCTAGTCTTGTACATGGGATTGTCAAAAGAGATTCTGCACTGGAAGGAAAATATAGTCTTGGACTACTCTCTAATCCCTATCTGGAAAGCTGCCTGCTAATATCACAGTGTGCTATTCTGAGCCTATCATTGACATCATCAGTAGTGCAGTAAAGATGATATAGATGATCTACAGATAATACAATTATTTTAAAAATGTTCTGATCATACTCCATTAATTATCAACACCATTGTGGTTAGGGCTAGGTTTAGGTCCTTTCCTGGGAACTATCTATTGGCATGACTGATGTTTAACCCTACTATTATGTTATGGGTCAATTTGACTCATATATAAAAATACTGAAATACCGGTTACCCTCTCATTTTCTCCATGGAATTTGTTCACTTTTTGTTATTTATGGTCATGAACTTGCACAGTGTGGTCACACTGATGTGTTGTGGAAGGTCTGTACAATATTTGTGTACAAAGATGTTATGGATCATTTTGACCATGACGCTTTTATGCACTGACATGGTTTCACAGACCTAAAATAAATGTATAGCAATTGATGCATGTTGGTGTCATGACTGATTCTGATTGCCCTGGAAGGTTATAAGGAGCTTCTCCACATTACTTATACATGCTCCAAAAGACTGACAGTCCAAGAATTTGAACTGTGATACCATACAAGTAGAGTCTATATGAGTAGGGCCTATATGAGTAGGTCTTCACAAGTAGAGTCTACATGAGTAGGGTCTATACGAGTAGAAGTTCACATGTAAAGTCTATACGAGTGTAACGCTCCTTTAGCTTTAGCATGTAATGGGAATGCTGTGAAAGCAGGGTTGTGGACCAGAGTTCTAGGTTCTAGGAGTAGTGATTTGTGTAACTAGCTTAAAATGAGGAGACTTTAAACCCCAAAAATGAAAATATTATTGCTTTGTATTTTGTCTTCAGCAAGATCTGGGCATTAAATAAAACATAGAGAAAACCAAAAGAAAACAATTAAGAGCTTGTACAATGAATTTTTTCAAAAATAAAATACAAAGAGTTCACCTTTCAAAGTTTACCTTGCTTTGGCACGTTACGTTATTCTGTAATTAACCCCTTAATGCAAATGTTCGGAATTATTTGTTCACTTTTTATTTAATTCTATTAAAAGAATTGACCTGCATTCAACAGCGTCATATTAGAAAATAATGTCCAAATATACAAGTTAAAACCATTTATAGCAGTTCTAGTAATAATTCCCCCTTTGGTATTTATCTAATAAAACACGCAATGACTCTGTGTAGCTTTTACATACAAAAAGCAACATGGCAGGTTAATTACACCGAATCCTCTCTGGTTTCAACTAGTTCGCTCAAAGCAAGTAAAACCACAAAAAAAAAAAACAACCCACAAACAATTACACAATTACTCTTTAAAATAGACCAATATGAACTTTATACACCATTTTAACCCTTTTTATCACATAAACTTAACTTTTTACCACAGTAAGTTTACTTTTAAGTTGCAAAAGTTGTAAGTCTGAGAAAACTGTTTTAGCAAAGTTTATTTGCTAATAAAATCTGATTTAATTTATTTCCCTTTGTTTCTGTCTCTCTCTCTCTCTCCCACTGCAGCTCTCCTTCTCTATCAGCTTCGCCTTGTCAGCTACTTGACTCAAGGTGGGGCTATGCTAATATGGTAAGAGTTGCTCATTGGTTTTAACGGGTGCATTGAACTCTTAAAGAAACAGTAGCTATATTTACAAGTATAGGCCAAAGTGACCACTGGGTTACACAAGTAGGGTCTATATGAGTAGGTCTTCACAAGTAATCTATACGAGTATGGTCCATATGAGTAGGTCTTCAAAAGTACAGTCTATATGAGTAGGGTCTATACAAGAAGGCCTTCACAAGTAAAGTCTATACAAGTAAGTCTTTGCAAGTATAGTTTATAAGAGCAGGGTCTATACACATAGGGTCTATACAAGTAGGTCTTCACAAGTATGAGTAGGGTCTATACAAGTAGAATCTATACAAGAAGGTCTATATGAGTAGGCCTTCACAAGTTAAGTCTATACAAGTAGGGTCTATAGGAGTAGGTCTTCACAAGTAAAGTCTATATGAGCAGGGTCTATAGAAGTAGGGTCTATATGAGCAGGTCTTCACAAGTATAGTCTATACAAGTAGGTCATTGCAAGTGAAGTCTAAGAGTAGGCTCTATACATTAGGTCTTCACAAGCAAAGTCTATATGAGTAGGGTCTATACAAGTAGGGTCTATTCGAGTAGAGTCTATACACTGACGTAAAGTCTATACAAGTAGGGTTTATACAAGTAGGGTCTATTCGAATAGGTCTTCACAAGTCTATACAAGTAGGGTCTATACGAGTAGGTCTTCACAAGTAGAGTCTATATGAGTAGGGTCTATACAACTAGGGTCCATATGAGTAGGTCTTCTCAAGTAAAGTCTATACGAGTAGGGACTATACAAATAGGACTTCACAAGTAGAGTCTATACGAGTAGGTCTATATGAGTAGGCCTTCACAAATAAAGTCTATATGAGTAGGTCTTTGCAAGTTAAGTCTATGAGAGTAGGTCTATACAATAAGGTCTTCACATGTCTAAGTCAAGTGGCTTTTATTGTCATTCTATCCACGTACAAGTACACAGTGGAGTGAAATTACATTGAACAACATGGAACAATAGAGTACAAAGTGCAAACGTGCAGACACAAGTGTGTAAACAAAAAATTAAACTAGAAAACAATACAATAAATACGATAAATGAAACAGACATTAGACACAGTAAACAGACAGGACAGTGCAGCACCGACACAGCACTCATTTCTGGACATGAGGTAGTGGAATAAGGTGCAGAGAGATTTAACATGCTGTGATCTGTGAGTAATAACATACATAAACATAGCGGTGACTGAGGTAGTACTTTAACAGGAATAAACAGTGTAAACACAGTGTTAGCAGCAATGTTCCAGATCAAAAGAGGTGTGTGTGTGTGTGTGTAGAGTATGTGTGTGAGGGGGGGGTTTCAGATCAGTCCTTGTGAGTTTAAAAACCTGATCACTTGAGGAACAAAGCTGTTGCAGAGTGTGGCAGTGGTGGCATGGATGTTCATGTACCTTCTGCCAGACAGCAGCTGTGAAAAAAGTCTGTGTGAGGGATGGATGGGGTCGTCCACAATGCTGGTGGCTTTGCGGATGCAGTGTGTGGTGTAGATGTCCATGATGGAGGGGAGAGAGACCCCGATGATCTTCTCAGCAGTCCTCACTGCTCAGGATGCTCTTCACAGTACCCCTGTAGAACATGGTGAGGATGGGAGGGGGGGAGATGAGCCTTCTTCAGTCTCTGCAGGAAGTAGAGGCGCACCTGGGCTCTCTTGGCTCTGGAGTTGCTGTTGAGGGACCAGGTGAGGTTCTCTGTGATATGGACACCGAGGAACTTGGTGCTCCTGATGATTTCCACAGCAGAACCAGTGATGTTCAGTGGGGTGGTCACCTCGCACTCTTCAGAAGTCCACAACCATCTACTTAGTTTTGTCCACATTCAGAGATAGGTTGTTGGTTCTGCACCAGTCTGTTAGCCGCTGCACCCCAGGTGGAGTGTAGTGGAGATGGCGTCGTCTGTTGAGCGTTTGGGGCGATATGCAAATTGCAGTGGGTCCAGTGAAGGAGGGAGCTGGTCTTTAATGTGCCTCATGACAAGCCTCTTGAAGCACTTTATGATGATGGGAGTGAGTGCAACGAGACCGTAGTCACTGAGGCAGAACACTGGAGCCAGTGCCCACTGCAGCCTTGGCTTTCTGTTCTTGGCTGATAGAAAAGATATGCTGCTGTAGCCCAGGACTCCACATGTTGTGCATTCATGTTTTTCTGCTCACCACAATTGCAGAGTGGTTGTTTGTGTTACTGTAGCTTTTCTTTCAGCTCAAACAAGGTTGGCCATTCTCCACTGACCTCTCAGTCCGCTGCAGTAAAGGAACACATAAGATGCTGATAGTATATGGCCTGCACTTCCCATGAGTCTTGTGTGTGCAGGGGCATAAAGACCTGACAGATAATGCTGCTAAAAAGTCTAGATGTGAAGGGAGTGAGTAACTGGGGGTGGCAGGCAGTAATTTGAAAAGATATGCATATGCAGAAGCTCACACACTTCTTACATGTTACAAGCCCAGGAACCAATGGCACACAGAGTCAAACCACCAAACTGTCTAGGGTTTCATCAGGATATCCTGACCCTGGCTGTAACTAAGACACACTG
The DNA here is from genome assembly GCA_034552555.1 of Semaprochilodus insignis. NCBI lineage: Eukaryota > Metazoa > Chordata > Actinopteri > Characiformes > Prochilodontidae > Semaprochilodus > Semaprochilodus insignis. The sequence goes on along the minus strand of CM067476.1, from coordinate 15,711,559 downwards.
CCCTACGTGTTGCAATTTGTCATGAGGCGTGAACCTACATAAAGGTGTGTGCCTAAAACTGGTCGGACCCACTGAGAGACCAACTCACCTGATGTCCGAGTCTTCAAATCACCTTGAAAGGGGGGGCAGCTCAGTCCATGAGCCCGTGGTCGGCCAGCTCAAACTGTATTCATAGTAGCATTCAGGTTTTATTTGTTAAGAGAAGAGAGAGAGCGCCAGACCCAAGGAGAAGCCAACCTCTCTCTCTGGAAGAGTCCAACGTGCAACGTTCAAAGCACCACCATTTCCCGCCGTTGCTCCAGCCAGCCATTTCCGACTGAGCCCACAGTTTATAAGACCCCAGTGATTGGCGCCCCCATGTGGTCCAACATGAAAATCAGTATCTGCCCCTAGCCAATAACTTTCCTTAACATACACCTTGAGGTGATTTCTACAAATCTGAAGGTATGTTTTACACCACAACCCCAGATATGTAGAAATGTTGAAACTTCCTAAAAAAACTGAACCTCTAGGTCGTGTGACTGGGTTGTCACCGTTTTTATCTAGCTATGCTAATGTAAGTTGAGGTTTGTTAGTAGTAATATGATAACAAATATAATGTTAAGACTTTAAGGTTAGTTCAATATGCCCTTGAGGCCTTTGGGTTGCTGCGTAAATGTGTTGCTAGTAATTAGCTTTCCGGGTAACTTAATACTTCTTCGTTTCCACTATAAATGTTCACGTCATACACTTACTCACACTTTCACAGGCACCACAATTACAGGTCCTGGACAAAATGATGCACTGACGTTAACGTTGTCTTGTCATGCAGGTATAGACGCCATACAGACTGTGCTGAAGTGATACAGTGGTGCGGTGTTACAGTCTTGCACTGATGGTTCCTAACATTATGTAATGCATCAGTAAACGGGGGACATTAGGAGCATATTTGAATTCTGGGGAGGTGGGAGGAGTAACATGTCCTCTTCAGTATATATAGATCATTGTCTTGGTTTGAGCGGTTTCTTTGCAGGCTTCTGCTGTTGTTTGGATCCAACATAGACTTGTTCACAAGCTCACCGACACCGTCATAATAAGCAGTACTGGAGAGTCTGAGGCCTCCACCTCTGGACTAATGAAGTCTGGTCGGAACTACTCCCCAGGCTTTCTCCATCAAAGTGCTCACTTTTGGTGTATGCTGTATGTCCACTAACCGGTTCTGGACACCGTGTTTGTGTTGCAGGCTCCGTGGCTGACGTGGCTCTTGCAGCAGGCCGGACGCACATGGCCGGTGTTTATCCAAGTCCCGCGATCACGTTTCTGCACAGATTTCTCCGGTGCCGCTCGGACCTGTTTGGCGCACGCGCCGAGGGGGAATTAACAGCCCACGCTTACTTTAACGCCGCTAATTACCGACAACAACTAATATCTGTCAGCCCACTCTCCGCTCCGGTCAGCCCGGCGCGAAAAACGGACAATGACGCGCACATGCGCGCGCACACGCACAGCTGGAGCGCGCTGGAGAGCTCCTCCTCCTGAGGGAACTGAGGCTGCAAACACACAGGTAGTTTAAATGTAGTCCGCACATTCACATCCAGGCAGTGAGTGGGAGTTTGATGACCCCGACTGCGAGCGGAGCCGTGCGATGAGAGGGGTCCTAAGTGGGGGGCTCTGTGGGCTGTGTGTGCGGAGAGGCTGACTGAAGAACACTTCAAACCCTCATCGCTTCAGCTCTGCGCGCGTCGCCATGGCAACAACGCCGTTCCTGGCGAAACTTCTCCCTCCAGCATCATCCTTCGCTCTCCGGCCGGCTGGAGGGATGATGGAGGGAGGGATGAGGTGCTGCTGTGTGTCTGTGTTGGGATCTGTATGTTTTTTAAAAACAGGTCCCTGCTGAGAACTCAGGCCGACCTTTAGAGCAGGGTCTCCTACAGCCAGCACAAACACCCATGAACCAGTGTAGCTCAGTGTAGTCTCCCTAAACCTGAACACACTCAGATACAGCCTATATTTATTATTATTGTTATTATTATTATTATTATTATTATCATCATCATCATCATCATCATCATTATTATTATTATTAATAATAATAATAATAATAATAATAATAATAATAACAACAACACTTTGAGTTCCATTAATGCTCAAATATCAATCAACCAACCGATCAATCAATCAATCAGTCTGTCTGTCTGTCTGTCTGTCTGCCTATCTATCTTCATCTATCAACCATTCAGCGATCCATCCAGACAAATGCAACTGCTGAGTATCGTCATTTTTGAATATTTTAATTCTAATACAAGTACTATTGTTTTCATTAGTATTGGTGCTATTATTGTTATTTATTAGGGGTCCATGCACAAAGATAATGATAAAAAATGCTTAATTTTTACTCAAAGGGTCTCCATCTGTCAATTAACCCTTACAGCAATGGTGTTTCTAACTTAATTTGCTATAAATCAGCAGCAGTTGATCTGATCATCCCAATGATATAATGAGGTGTACATATGAATACTTGGTCTCATTTGATTTAGTTCTCTACCATGAATAACTTTGTAATCACATGTCATATCAGAAACTGCACTCCTTGTTTGCTATTTCGTCTTATTCTTTCAAGACTACAGCCAATCTGAACAAAACTTTAGCATACACCTTTTTGAAGGCCCCTGATCATTAATCATAACATATGGTGACCTTTTTGGCAAATTCTGACTCACTTTTACTGAGCTCCTGTATGCCAGAAATGCCCTTATGGGTTCATTATGGCATGCATATCAACGGGGCAAACCTTGAGAACCAAACAGTCTGTGTACAAACCTTTACCTGCATGTCCCAGAGGGGCCCTAGACAAAATAGCAATGTTGAACCAACTTGCAAAGACAGCTTGGACCCTGCCAATTGCTGCTTGTGGCTTCATTTGTATTCTGTATGATTGTTGGAATCCATTAATTTATTCTATTTTTATTTCCTTTTTCTTATTAAAACCTGAAACACTATAAATGAATGGAAAACATTACTCATTAACAGATGTTGTGATGGCAAGTAACATGGGTGATTCTCTCCCAGCCTGGCAACCTGGCTGCTGAGACTGTGTCAGTGAAGAGCACTCAGTGCATGGGAGCAGAGGAAACAGCATCTGCTTAAATACATTGTCTTAAATACTGCTAGCAGTTTTTGGTTAGCTCTTGTCAGATGGGGAGTGATTGTTTTAGATTCTACATAGAAGTTTTAAAGACGCTCAGAAACAGCTGTGTAGCTCAGAGCACTCCAAGCAGGCCAGGTTTCTTTCTGCTGCAGGCGGATGGCTCTCTAGCCAGCTTGCTGTCACTGATTCTCAGAGATGAATGTAAAGGAGAGCATGCTAGCACACTGGAGCAGTAAGAAAGCATTTGGACAGAGGTCTGCAACTAAAAACCAACATAATCTCCATAAATTAGAGCTCTTATACAAACATGACATAGGAGTGGAATGCTTCTACTGTGCATTGCTTTCTAATTTAATTGATTCTTGTATCAGCATAATAATTTGCATGGAAATCTTGAATTTCAGAATGTCTGACTATAGATGTGTCTTTTTTGCTTTAATGACAGTTTGCACTTAAAAAGGCATAGACTCCATCTATCTATCCATCTACCCAATCAAGCCACTGATGAGCAGATCAAATCCTTCTGAGAGTGGTGTACACACTCACTTCTATGGAAAAAAATCTAACCCCAGCATGGATAATCTCCCAAATTTACTTAAACCCGAGTTCTTAAATAGACATAGTTTAGGATTGTGAATTTTACTGATCAGAACTTTTCCTTGTTTTACATTCAAAATTCTAATAAACATTTCAAAGTGGTCTCAGATGTCTGGACCTAAGAAATTAGCAAATACCACAAGCCAAAAACAGTTTCTCATGACCCCAAAGAACCCGCATGACCTTTATGGACAAGGCTTAAATAAGCCTGTTACATTAAATATGTTCTACAGCGAGTGTCACCCAGTCTTTCTGTTACAGAACCGATGTTTCAGTGTTCAAGATGTAATGTTTAATGTAATTTGCATTCAGCATTCTATCCAGTCTGCATTTGAATTATATACAGCTTGGAATAAACAAATTGTTTTCAGGTTTCTGTGCATGCACAACCCTGATGTCTATGGTTTATACTTTACATCCAAGAACTGAATCAAACAGTACTTTTCTCGACTTTCACGAACACACTAGCGCAAGCACACACACAAATGTTTTGTGTAAAAACAGCTAGGCAGAGGGTGTTTGGGTGCTCCATTCCAACAGCAGTAAGGACCATTTGCAGAGGCGTAGGCTGCCCTCATGACTATTCATCACCACTCCAATCTCGCCAGAAAATTCTAATGACACCACGAATATTCTCCCCCCAGTCTTCCGCATGAAAACCTTCTCAACGTGCAAATATATGTACCACTTCCATCAATATTCTGACACAACAGAGCCTGTGTTTCATGTTCAAAAGTCTGCATGCATGCGCAACCTCTAGTCACCTCCAACTTGCACATGAGTAAAAAGGAAAATCCTGATGTCTCTTTCTTTATTTTTAACCCCCCCCCTTCCCTCTATCTCTCCGCTCTGAGTAGGTGTGAGGTGGGATAGACCATGGAGAAGAGGACGAACAGAAGCAGCGCTGATAGAGGATAAAGGAGAAGCCCACTCAATGCTCTGAGTCACAGCTCTGGAGAGAGAGAGTGAAAAAGAGATGGAGAGATAGAGAAAGAGAGAGAGAGCAAGCACTTTTGAAAGCAAAATAGACCGAAAATCAGAAGGACCTTCACCAGGGAAGAAATAGTACTTAAATTAGGAGAAGGATAGGCAGAGTTGTCTCTTCATAAAAGCTTCTATAGGAGGGCAGGAAGGAGAACACTGTCTCCTTCTCCAGTCTATCTGCAATAGCAGAGTGTGAACTGAGCTTCATTTGTTTCATTTGCAGCCCAAACACCCTTTCAGTACAGGTTATTGATTTTTCAGCATTAGGAAAAATATCTAACACAAACACAAAACAGCTCTTGAACTAAACACACTTCACCTTCTGCCTTCATTAGAGCTTCCATTACTTCCAGGAGTTAGTTTTTCATGTTCCCTTAATTCTTAATCGTAAAAACATGAAAGAGCTGGGAATGTGCAGAGTTGGTTCCATGAGAATTAACTAGGACAGAAAACAAATCGTTTTGTACATGAGTAATACCCCACAAACAACAATTCTTTATATTCAAGCATGAGTGCATTATTGCGCATGCTTCTTCAGATGGTTTTTGAACTAGGGCAACATTTCAAGTCTTTAACTCCCTGTCTACATTTTTGTTGCAGGCAACAATTTCAGACTGAACATGTCCACTAAAAACAATGATGCTGATAAAGTAATCTTGTCTTTGTGCTGTTTTTATTTAAATACAGGACAAATAATTACTTTCCTCAATAATATATGGTTGTTAAATAATTTATTTCACACACTGTCCCAACTGTTTTGAAACTGAGGTATGTATTTGTCCCAATATTTATGCTCCGCTGAAACTGGAGGAGTAAACACAACAAATAACTTTTCACAGCAGCATATTGGTTATGAACTGTATAATGTATTACATTTTCTTTATTGCAACTGCACCACTTTGAGGTTGGAGCTAATCCACACCTAATTATTTCACTGAAGCCATTTTTGGGTTCCTGAAAGAACCGTTCAGTTTTTAGTGGTTTCTAATGAATTCTTTAAAGAGTCACCCATTAAAAGGTTCTGTAGCAGTGGTTCTTCTATGACATCACTCCAAAGAACCTTTTTGACACCTTTTTATGGTCTAATTGTAAGTGTTAATAGAAACTGGAAGCAGGTTGAGTCACTTCTCTAGTTCTTTAGCTTTTAATGTCACAGAGAGTTGGCAAACTGGGCTTTATGGACGACAGCCGTCACCTCAGAGCCTCTTATGCTGCTGCCTCAAACCCCCTTCACCAACAATAGGCCGCCCACAGCTCGGCCCACGCACTCTCCCACACACACACACACACACGCGCACACTGCCAGTCCTGTAGCTCACACGGCCCGGCACGCTCCCTCACTCTCTCGTAAAGACTTTCTAAACAATCAGAGCAATAGATGGATGCAAGACACAAGAAAAGAGAGAGAGATGTAAACACTAATATGCTCTTAATGAGCCCTGTTTCTCCTATAAACAGCACAATGTCTGTCTGAATCTCTTGCTCTATTGTTTCAGGCTCAGTGGGCATGCAGACATGCCACACTGCAGCAGGAGGGTTAGGTAAACACATTAATATCAGCAGAGAGACATTGCTGCATAATTTACATGATTATAGTCCTTGACAGGAACTACCTCCAAGATGTGCCCGGTGCGCAGACAAGAGGCTGGCCAGAACGCTTACGCTGCTCCGTTGCCTGGTGACAAACAGAGGACCAGGCTCTCCAAAATGCCCCGACAATCGTTTAGATATGAGTGATCAGATTTTTGATGCAAATGAAGCTTGCTAAACCAATTAGAGCTCCATCTCACATGCTGTCCCTCAAGAAGTCTCAGTTGGCACTGAATTCAAGTAGCTGACTGACAGGGCCAAATTTGAATTTCAGTGATGCATCTCAGCAGCTAACCAACAAAAGGGTTTAAGACCTGCAAAAAAAATGATCAACTCAACTTGTTTGGTTTATGACTAAACAGGACAGCACTTTCTCAGCATTCTGTGGGCTACCCCTGCCTCAGCAGTACAATAAGGAAGAGAGGCTGATTCTGGTGGCCCAGAGGGACCCTGGAACGTCCCAAGGATCAAAAGGTAATATTATGGACTATGAATTATAGGCTGGTGTAATCTTTTCTCAGAGCGGCCAGGATTTTACTCCTGCACTTTTCCGACGTTTGATCCCAACGTGTCTGACTCATCAGCTATTGCAGCTGTTCTCAATGTTTTTTGGTCACAATGTTCCACGCAGTTTAGGGCTTGCAATGTGGAAAATGTTCAGGAATATTTCTGTTTTTGTAGCATATTTAGATATTGTTGACACACATAAAACTTAGCTGCTATATAAATATACTACAAGCATGCAATTTGCATGCACAAATAACATAAAGGGAAAATCATTAAGAAACTAATAAATCATTCTAAATTGTTGCAAAGCAACCAATCACATCAACAACACATGAACTGTATTTCTGTGCTACAGAAAGAGCAGAGCCTTTAGACAGCCTTTAGGCATCTCTCACATATGCAGTTATTGTCAGTCATGATTAACTCAGGAGAAAACAATTTATTTGTGAACAGAGCATGTCAAATAGTTGATATCATTTACACTCATACAGGATTGTGGACAGGAGCAGGCTGAAACGTCTACGTGAGACAAGTTCTGCGGATTTTAGGGGAGTGCAACAACTTTACTGGGTCCTGTGCTACCGCCCTTACGTAGCACTATTGCCTCTGATCCAGCCAATCAAGGGCTTCTGAAGAAATCATTTAGCTGGAGCAGGTTTAGCCAAGTATACTTGGAAGTAGGGATTGCACAAACTTCATACTCACTGATGATGTCATGAATTGAACAAATGAAGAAGGGAATGTTTTCTAACCAGTGACTTTAAAAAATAATTAATTAATTAATCTTCTAAACCTCTTATCCTTCTGGATTGGTGCTGGAGTCTATCCCAGTGCTCATTGGGAAGAAGGCAGGAAACACCCTTGTCAGTCCATCGCAGGGCAAATCCAGACATACACATTTGCACACACACAATTACACCTAGGGGCAATTTAGCATCTCCAATTCACCTGACCACATTTGTGTTTGGACTGTAGGAGGAAACCAAAGCCCCCTCAGGAAACCCATGCAGACACAGGAAGAATATGCTGTAACTTTGTGAAATAAAAATAAAAGGTTTATACAGGATTATAGGGCGTTATGCCCCCTCTCCAATCACATGTGATTTTTTAAAACTATTTTTTCTAGTTTTGGGAAAACAACATTTATTACCGTTTATCTTTGAAGCACATAGGCAGAGAAATGTTAGAATGAAGCCAAACTCCACAGGCCAATAGAGCATGACCTTTCCAACAAGCTATGAATCGCACACTAGCCTTCAGAAAAATGATACAGATCCTAAAATCACCACGGTGCTCACCTTTTGTGTTCTCTGAGACGTCCATGTTGTTAGTGCGATACTTATGTGATCAGCAATGAGTCGACATCAAGCTTAGCTGCCATCATAATTTGCCAAGTCAAATAGTCTGTGCAACTAGTTGGAACTAGACTCCAGGAGCAAATCAAAGTAGTTGTTTCATGGGATTGTTCCAGATAACACTTTTAACACTACTTACTTCACCTTACTTGCAACAACAAAGTGATGGGAGAATTTAAGGGGGAAAAAATACATCAATTGTCCTGTGACCTACAAATGATATTCTTGAACATAAGATCCAGAACCACTGATTAGCAGGTCTTTCCTAAGTGTTGGAGCAGGGGAAATATTAAACTATGCAGGGCAGTAGTATCACAGCACCAAGAGTGAAAACAAGTCATATAGGACACTTATGAAAGAGCTTATCAGAGAGCACTGGCTCTCTGACAAACCCAGCTAAAGTCCTGACACTACAACACTCATTTCCCTGTGGTTCAGACCCTGCACAGCACTGAACATGGAACACAACAGTGAATAGATGGCTGCTACTTCAGTTGTGAATCATGTAAGCTGTGAATCTTGCAAGTGTCGAGGCTGCTTTAGGTTCATCGGCCCATCTCACACGGCTTGGAAAGTGCATGTTTGCCCTTCTGCATTATACTCCATCATTTACACTCCTTTCGGTTGTCATGGTTTCTGGAGTAATCTTTCAGCAAGTCCTGCCGTTCTCTGTCAATCAAGGTCACAGTGTGACAAAGGCGCTTGCTTCGGAGGATGACTAACTCCCATTCAACGCAGTAGCTTTTTGCTTCAGAGCTAGCTGTATCAAAAAGATGAAAAAATGTCTGCTGAGAGTGGAATTAAAAACAGGCCAGGTCTACAAAATGGAGCACAAAGTAAAAAGTCATTTACTGAAGACTGTTAAAATGTTTTTAATACGTCTACACAAAGGCGACGCAGAAATGCTTTCTATCTTAAGGTGCATATGGCTTTTGAAATGTGCATGACCAGAAAGTCAGTCTTAACATGGCACAGTGTGCAGTGCCTATCCCTGAAGGAATGTAATTACTGTGAGTTAAGTATGTGAAATAACTCCAATAAATGCAATATTTTAAGACCAGTTGCGCTAGTGATGTTGCTGTGCATCAACGAAGTGATTTCTGTGTACATTCGATCGCAGTGGAAAGAGGAAGCCCTCTGTGAGCCCACCACTACTGCTCTTTCTCTAGCCTTGAGGGAGCGATAGGCTTTTTGCCAGAATACACCCACACAATCCTGTGCCATTGCTGCTCTCGCTCCAACACACAAAACCCCATCAAACCATCAAAAAAGCAAGAATGGAACCAAAGATCTTGTGATTAAGCACCACTCTGGTCATTTAACCACTGATGTGATTGATAATCAACTTTGTGGCTGATTTGGCATAAAAGGAAGCTTGTTTTTAAGTGGACCCTGGGTAATGCGCTAGCTGTTGTTTAGTTTTTGTGTTGTTTTGCCTCTCCACCAGACTGAAGCGTGAGTCAGGTTCACATGACGCCTACACACTCGCCCACACACGCCCACAGGCCGTATGCACACGTACAGACAGATACACAAACACACGTACACACACACACACACACACACACACTCGCACTGCCCTTCAAGCCATCTGAGAAGCAAGTCCCAGGTGAGTCCATCACTCACAGCACCAACAACTGAGAGGGAGAAAAGGAAAGCAAGTGTGAGTGAGAGAGAGTGAAAAGGAGAGGGAAGACAGAGAAATGAAAAATGTAAATTGTTCTTTTGCCTTTAAAGCAGAAAAGCTACTTTTATTTTGACCTTGCCTTGTGCAAGCTCGGCTCAATTTAAACTGAAGAATAGTAAGAAAATTCTCCTGGACAAAAAAAATATAAAAAGAAGACAAAAATTATCCTTTTTGTACAACTGCTATAATTCTATCCATCCTATTTGGATTTATAACATTATTTTGTGACAAAAGATTATCACTTAAGATGAAAGTTAATTGTACATTATCAATACTTTTATTCCATCTGTATTTGACTGCAATTACAGCTTATACCTGACCAACCAGTCATCTCCCTGCCCACCATCCCCCTTTTAACATGTTTAACCATAAAAAAGGGGCAGTGCAGAAGCATGATCAGATGGTTAGTATGTGGGACTTAACAAGCATTGAATATAAGGCAAGGCATCAGTGGAGACCCATATTTATCAAACACACAACTAAAAACACTCACACCAGTTCACACAATTATCTTTAATGTTACATAGGTAAAGACTGATCTCAGATCCTAGCATTCTTACTCTTAGAAGTTTGAGAATTATGGATCTTGGTTTAGGATGAACTCTGGGTTCTGAAACTTCACAGTTTCTGGTGAAATCAGCAAAACTCACTCCAACTTTTATCTAAACAGTGCTTGCAATTCTAATAGCCCACTGAGCAGCTTTGGTGTCCACATTGTTTTGCACATATATCTAAAAATTCTGGCTCCTCTGGGAGCTTTGCTCTCCTGACACGAATGTTGCTGGTAATTATTTAATAGCGAGTCTGAGCAGTCAAGCTGTGCATGCTGGAGAGCGAAGTGACGCGCGTTCTCCTGCCTCTCCACCCACTCACCATTTTAATACTTTAACCAGCACCACTGCATCAGCATGCTAATGATTACAGCTGCTAATCTGTCTTGCTAAACCCACTCCAGAGACCCGCACTTAACAGCCTGCAGATTAGCTCTATACATGCCTACTGGACATGAGACTAAAAAAGTGCACTTTGCAAATTTGTAGGGATGGTTGGCACATAAATGAAATGAGTAAGGACTTTGTACATGCTGCTACCTGAAAACAATGCATGAGTTCTGTGTAAAGCACTTCATGGAAAAAGACATGCTGCATGCATCATACCAGTGTAATGTTGCATGCATTATGCAGTAGATCTGAATACTCACTGGCTCACTTGTTTTGTAGATGCTATACCTTATATACAGTAATATGATTAGGATGTATCTAACAATGTTGAATACACTATAGACTGAATATCCTATAGGCTGAAATGATTATGTGGTTATCAAATTGAACCTGATTGTGTAATTGAGGGTGAATAATCACTGGCCATTTCGCTCAGTAACAAGCATGTTAAATCGTGTCACTCCATGATTGGTGTGGGTGCTTCAAAGAGGAGCGGACTGGGAACAATGAAGTAAAAAAATTACAGCTTGTGTTGCCAAATGAGCTATTGGCAGCTTCTGAGAAACTGAAGTAACAGTGCTGCATTTATGGATGGCAGTGAGCGCAGAGGAATTAGATTTGTAATATGAATATCTGTCATTTCTTTCCTAGCTCCTGATGGATAATTAATTAACTAGTGCTTGAATGAGCATGTTATTTAAATCAATGCCTATTACTGTTTATCAGTATCACAGAATTCATTACACCCCTTCAAACCCTGATATGAACTGAAGTATGACTTGTAAATGAAATATAATAATAGAACATCAGTGCTTTTATGAAATAGATTCTTAGTTTATAATGTAACGATCAGACAGGACATCAGTGTAAGTGTAGTGCTTCTGTTCTTCATGCATGAACTGCACGAACTGGCATTGCTGTTGATTTTAGAACAGCCAAAAAAATGGGGCTGCTAGGATGCTTGGGATGCTAAAGACAGTTCAAAGAGGTAGCTCAAAGATTAGACTCTCTGTCTATACATATACACCTCATGCTAAACAGGTGGAGAGATGCTCTTTTCAATTAAATTCAGACTTTTCTTATATATATATATATATATACACACACACAAGCGCTTTCCATTCTGACTCCTGCGAAGCGAAGTATGCCTTAGAGAAGAGTTTGAAAGCAATTGGAGCAGTTTTGCAGACTTGGAGAGGGGTGGCATCATAGGTATACTACCATAGCACGCAGCTGGTGGCAGTGGATAGAAGACAACAACATGAACCACGGAGAGAGAGAACTTGCGAGTTGTCCAACATTGCACCCAACAGCCACAATTGCGGACATTTCTGGTTATTTAGCATCTTTGGTTACGCATCACCACAAGCATTTCAATACATGAGTGTCCTGACAGGTTGTGCAAACATTAAAACATTCTTTTAAGGTCTATTCACAGATTATTAATGATGTTGGCAAAACCCTCAGCTTGTGCCTCTTAAGGTGGATTTGCAGTGTGTTTAGGACCGTTATCCTGTTGAAGAAACCATCCTCTGTGTGATGTTTGCTTCCAGATTTTGCCTGTGTTTAATTAATCCATTCTTCTCTCTACCAGTGAATTGTTCCCTGTGCTGCTGGCTGCAACACAAGCCCAAAGCATGACTGGTCCACCCCGTGCGAAATAGTTGGAGAGATGCTCTTTTCAATTAAATTCAGCCTTTTCTTATTTGAAGAAAATTTTTGAAGTTTCTTCTGATAACTCTTCCATGAAGGTCATGTTTAGAACAGTGCACCACCACTGCACCACCACTCCAGAGTCTGCTCACACACACACACACACACACACACACACACATACACACACATATATATATATTAATTATATATATACTGAACCAAAGGAAACAAAGGTTTGCAATTATGCTTTACAATTTGCTGCAGATTTTTTCACATAGAGATATCATTTACAAAATACAGTCAATGGTAACTTCAGCAGTTAGGCATTGAGAAATGCTGTTCTGTCCACACATTATATTGTCAAAGAAATACAAGTCTTTTTCACATAAACCGCTGTTACGCTAATGGAAAGTGATGCTTTTGAAGTGAAAGGCACATGAATGAACAGAGGTTTGCAAAGCACTGACTTTAATCGAACCTGCACATCAAAAGTTGCTCAAAAGATTGCTTGAATCATCTGCATTCAAGCAGGTCTTGCCAATATTACACATAATTTTATGCACATAGTATTTCAATATTTAGAATCATTTGTCATTAGCATTTTTTATTATTCTAAATACAGTAATAATGTGCACCACATGGATTTATGTATTACAATCTATTTGCCAAAAAAATGGTTTATTTCATATTTCAAATATTGTTAATTATATATAATATAATATAGATATATAGATATATAATATGCTATATTTTATCAATTCCAGTTCCCAGGTCCCAGTATTTACTTTTGAAGTAGTGTCATGTTTTCACTTGTCTGCAAATATACAAAAATCTGTTAGTGTTTGCAAAAAAGGCAATTATTGATACACAATAAAAAACATTGTTTATTCATGACCAAGGATCCCAAAACACAAGCATATCAAATGAAGCAGCTGAACTGTTCTCTAGTCTTACCCATGATTTAAACAGTAAAAATGGTTTATTAACTCTAAAAAGTAAGCAACGTCTTAAAATGTTCATTGAATTTTATACAGCAAGTGAACAAAATGTAACTGCTCTATTAATTTACTATTTGACCTTTAATAAAGCAAAAATTAACGGCACATGACAATGTTTCTTAGGTCCTAGGTTCCACAGGGAAGAAACTTAACAGCCTTTTAGTAAACACCACTGCCATTCCCAATTATTACATACCGTCAAATGCAGAAGTCTGGACACCCCAAATTATGTTTTGTTAATTTTCAGTGAACGTGCTCTACAAACAGAAAACCTTATTTCTAGTAAATTCAAATTCTAGTGCACATTTTTAAATGATTCAATTTATTTGGTTCACAATAAAGTAGATAATGTTGCTATTGTTCGAATTAAAAATCTTAGATCTACATTTTTGTCATTTTTGTTTTTTGACAAAACAGATCTGAGAAAATTAATGTACCTGTTGGTCTTCACATTATGTGCATATTTCATGATAACTGAATCAAATTAAATGACTCAGATTACTTGGAAATAAATTCTGATTACATTAAAAGTAAAGTAAATTAGTCTCCTGTACAGTACTCATACTGGAAATTCCAAAATACTGGAAATATTTTATTCGGACATCAGCTATGTGTTAACCCATTTTCACTTAGAAAAACATTCAACAAAACATGTAATCTGACCTTTTGCCTTTGACTGTTTAACACAAACTGCAAACTGAGATCCACTCAAAAACTATACCATGAAAAACTATTGAAGTCAAATGCCAAATTCTACATTACTAAATGTACACTTTTTTAATGTACACATTTTAGAACTTCATTTCAGAATAGTACCAGGCTTTGCTTCATGTGGTGGCTTATGGTTAATGGGTTATGACATAACAGCTTACTTAACATGATGTGGTTGTGTTTCTACAGTATTAACTGCATTGGACTGACTGGTCTGAATGCATTGGAGGGCTGCCATTTTTTCTGTCTTGACGCTCCTGTTAAAAAAACAAGAAGGAAAAAAACAGAGCAGAGAAAAGCAGAGACTCATCATTGCAATATTTTTAGTTTTGTTATCAATTTTAAATATGCAAAAATGCTACTACTATACCAAACTGCAGACAGTAAGCCAGATGATAAGAAAAACAGTATATCACAGTTAATGACTTAATTAGTGTATATTTATCAACTTTTTTAAACAAACCACCCTATTAATTGATTAGTTCCATGAGGTAGCCTCTGTTAGAATCAGAGGATGGTAGAGGGAGTACACCATGCATGTAGGAGTACGCTTGTGTAAATGTTCTGGTGTATATGCCGAGGTGTGTGTGAGGGTGTACATGAGTCAGGTTCTATGTGTGTATGCGTGTGTGTGTGTGTGTGTGTGTGTTGGGGGCTGAGAGCCCTTGAGAGTTGTGTAGGCAAGGGTCCTCTGCGTGCACACACGCGCGCCATGTGGGGGGTGGAGAGGTATTTGGAGTTAAGCCTGTCAGTAGCCTCCCGATTGACAAAGTGAGACAGACTGATAGATATATAGCAGGGAGACATTAGAATTCACCTCGGTAGAATATGCAAAGAGAAAATCAGCTGCAGAGAAACAACAAAAGAAGGATAAAAAATAACTGAAGAAATCTAGCACTTCAGAATGAAAGAGGGCACATCAGAGGATGTTTCAAACTGAAGCTGAGGGAACCTGGTCCTGGGTAAGCTCATGGTCTTCATCACTTTGAGATTTTGAGAGTGAAAGAGCGAGGAGGAGCGAGAGAAGGAGAAGGAGATAAAATTGCCAAGGAGGGGAAATCCGGCAAGGAGATGCAAACCATCTGGTACTTCAGGTTGAACAGGGGATGGTCATCTCAAATATAGGGGGGAATTACCTGAGCTGCAGCACCTTGTCGTGTTCAGTCGGACTATAGGAAACACCTTAAGCAACTCAACGAGACCGTTCTATCACAGTGGGTGTAGCCTAAATAGCTTATTTAAAGCACAGCCCAGTGTATTAACAGCCACACTGTGCAGATGGACACGGAGTGGTAGCTGCTGGCCAGGAGCTCTCAGCTCCACTGTGAACATCTCACCTGAGAACCTGACAACATTCCTCCGACTCCAAGCGGTTTGTTGCACACTGTGAGAGTGTGAAGGGGTGATGTGGTTATAGAGGGCTGAGTGAGGCTAACGCGAGGTTAACTAGCGCTGTTAATGCAGCTAATGAGTGAAGAGTGGAGGACAGTTGAGGAAAGAATTGAGCTGGAATCCGGAACCGAGGACGTTTCCGACTGACACATCGGTATGCGCGACACAAGAGCGAGCCGATAAGGGGAAAGGGGAAGCGGGGACGGACGACGGACCGGGCGAGGAGAGCGCTGAGAAAAAGAGGGAAAGTGCCGCTGTGTAGGACCGTCTGCCGCCTGAACCGCCCGAGCGTGTGTCTCTGTAGCAGCCAGAACATTAAACCGCTGTTTTTGTTCCTCTTTCTGTTCTGGAGCAGCAGAAGAGCCAGGAAAGAGGAGAGCACACAGCCCCGCGCCGGGAGCCGACTCGGAAGAGCCGCCGCGCAGCTCCGGGGACTCGTTCGGTACAGCGCGTTGAAAGGTAGGTCGGTCTGAGCGCCGGTACCCGCCAGGTGTTTTAGCCGGTGTGTTTAATGTCGTCTGTCGTGTATTTTAAAGACTAAACGACTCAGAAACGGGGGGAGTGTGTGAAAAGCAGCAGTGCTCGGTCTCTTCTCTAACGTGCTCTGCTAACGTTTCCGTCTTTGTTGTTGGGAAGGAGAGGCAGAAGGGGGGGGCCACAGCTAGCTGTGGAAGCTAAGTTTGGCGCTGGTGGGGAGAGTTTGGTGGTGGCCCGAGGCGAAGTGTGTGGTCTCGGGTTTGGATCGACTGCAGAAGGTTGCAAGCGGCTCAGCGGCTAAAGCTAACGGGAGGCGCCTGTAGAAGCACCCACGGGGCGCGGAGTGGAAGCGCGTCTCTTTTAGCCTTTTAGCCATGGGGTGACATGAGGGGCAACATGAGTGGGCCCGGGTGGTCGAACACGGTTTGAAGGGGTCTCTACAGGCTACCGAGAAGGCTGGTTTTCCCCTTTCCAAAGTCACGGGAGGGAGGCGGGAGGGGGAGTAATTCTGGTGTGCTTTGGAACGCGGGCTAGCCCGTGACCGAGTGAAGGAGGTGGGGTGAGGGAAAGGGGGGGATGGGATGTGTGTTTCTGGGAGAGGGAAGAGGAAACGAGGGAGACACTGGACCTCGAGTCCAGGCTGTTCGTGTCGGCCTTCGAGGCAGACAACCGTTGAGCCGCTCGTATGGAGCCGGAGAAGTGATGAGCTCTCTCTCTGTTCGGGCCTTTAACAGTTTAACGATATTTCGAACGAGCAGTGACGTCATGCGCGCTCCGTTAACATGACAGGCAAGTAGAATGGATCACTTTTTAGTGCTCTGGGGTTTCTGGCAGGCACAGCTCCATGTAGCCTTTGGTTTGTACTCGAAAGCATGTGTACGGTGTTTATGGGGAGAGTGAAGGTCTCTGGGAAAACTTTTTGGGGCACATCTCCGTGAACAGGTTGCTATAAATAGAGTAATAAGAAAACCGAGAGGCGAGCCAGTAAAACGGAGAGGGGTGTTTTATTAAACAGGCACTTGCTATGTTTGATATGAGAAATGATTCCTCTTCAGTTCAACCGTTTTTAAGGTAACATGATTAACGTGTCTATTTTCGGATGTGTGGGTTTTTTGCAGGTTCTAGATTAACACTCTGTCTCACTGAGTGTGACTCTTCACCCTAACTACTGGATCCCTGAGTTTTTGGGGGGGCTTTTTTTCTGCTTTTATGGCAGATCATCTGTTCTCTATAACTGGCCTTATTTCTTTAGGATTTGAATTTGAAGGAGTAAATTTGATGGCCATGAGTGCAGGAAGACCCTGTTTGCGGGTCAAGAGAATTGTGCCTGCTGTGTCTTTCCTACCATCTTCCCCATGAAAGAACTGTGACAGTCTCCTCCCTGTCAGAATTACAGCAGCTCTTGGCTCGTTCGCTGTCCAGCTGTAATATGACTTAAAGAAATATTAGTTTGATGGTCAGATTATTTCCTGCACTGTGTCATTTTAAGATTATTTAAATGCTGTGAAAAGTTTGCTATTTGTCTCACTCTTGGTTATCTGCATTATTCAGGGCATTATCATTATTCAGAGGAGATGTTTTTTGTCTTTTGCATGATTGATGGCTGATTATCACAAGCTTAACAAGACTAACCTTAATGTCCTTCATATAAGTACATTCTCTGGATTAGATAGGCTGTGTACTTTATCTGTGGTTAGTTTCTCATTCCTTTCTTATTAACGCGAGAGGAATTTTCCTCCGCTTTTGTTTAGTTCATTGAGAAACCCAAGCAATTTTAGATACAATGAAAGGCATGCCTTTTTCTCCCTCAATGAATCAATGAATGACCTGTCCCTGACCCACCCATTCAGAAAAATGTCACCGAAAAGACGGCCCTCTGGAGATGATAGGTCAAAACAAAGAAGCCCCACCCACCTCTGCTCCCACCTCTCTTTTAAAAGGTCCGCCCGGCAGCATGTGACTCAATTACTGCATGGAGTTAAACAGGGAATGTAGCAAAGAAAGAATAAATACTGAACCAGAAACAGAGAGAACGACAAAAGAGCACACAGCATGAATATGGATATCAGGAGAAACAAACAGGAGGGATTTAAATGACTCAAGCTTCGTAGATCCCATATATGCGTGGGGTGTGGACAAGTTCTGTAAGTACAGCTTACAACGTTAGTATTTGTTTTTGTATGTGATCCAGTTACAGGGTAACTTGCAGTAGACATTTTGGTGGTGGCCTCTCCTAACTAAAGAAACAAATCTAAGCATGAAATCATCAAACGTGACAGCAGTCACTCTGTCTCAATGTATAAAAATGCCTGTGAGAAGATCGAGAGATTGAGAATGAAAGTGCCTTGGGATTTGGCTGTAGTGGGTAAAGGTAACGTGTGTGAGTGTGGGGGGTGGGGTGGGACTGATAGAGGCCCATTCATGTGCACCTGTCCTGCTGGCGGTCCTTTGAAAGTGATTACTCATTAAACACTAGATGGACACCAATGCAGACCAACATTAAAGCTGTTTCTCATTTTCCTCCACAGGAGCGGGTGACAGGGCGAAATTCCAGTACACTCCCTCAACGTTCTCCGGGGTTAGAGAGGGTGCTCCTCTGGGACTCTCAGGAAAAAAAAGAAAAGTGAGTCAGTGGAAAAGTGAAGTATTTAGAGGGGGAGTTGTGATGGGTGGGGAACAAGGGAGGGGTTGTTAACAGGTATTTCATGTCACCTTAGGATTGTGAAATTGTTTGCCAGGTTATGTTAGGCAAGTGAGGAACAGGTTTGAGGTCAGGTGGGGAGGGGGTTAAGATATGATTTTGATGGCTTTAAACCACTGTACTCTTTACTCCAAATGGATTTGTGAGTGCTTCTAGTGTACCAAAAGGAGAACTCTCAGATGCACCAAGTGCATATGGTGCTAACTAACAGCTATTTTTAGCAAACTTAAGGATTTAATTTCGATAGAACAATCATTTCACTTAATATGCTCTTCCTTGTTAGTACTTACTATGGCTTACACAATCTGATTCAGACATGTCTGTGTTTCAGTGGACATGACACCATTGCCACGCTGCCCTTGTTTCTCATGAAATGGTGAGTATCTGCTAAACCTCAACAGCAGTAGTTATGAGAGAGAGAGAGTGCATGAGAGAGTGCATGAAAGAGAGTGGGAGGGGCTAAATGAGCCATGCCATGTGGGTGAAGGGTAAAGCATGATTTTATGAATGGACTGTTTAACTGTGCCCTCTGATTGGCCAGTCATGTGGGTCAACCTGTCTGTAGTGAAGTGTGATACTTTGCGATTGAGTGGTGTCATAGACAGTGTTTTTAACATAACATTGAAGATGTGATTGACCTCTCCATTTATGATGTGGAATTATATGTATGAGTCTCTGAAGAGTTATTTAGATATTGTGTTTGTTCTTGATAGAGTACATATTTAAATACACACTTTCTCTTTACCAGACTGTGCCTGGCTAAGAAACTCATGCTTCACACACTAACCTTATTCCCATTATTAGAAGCAGGAAACGCACACTGACAATGGCAGAGCTAAATTTAGTGTACAAGGCCACTTGTCACATGGTGAGACAGACAGACAGTGATGAAGAAAGAAGCCGTGTGTGTGTGTGTGTGTGTGTGTGTGTGTGTGTGTGTGTGTGTGTGTGTGTGTGTGTGTGTGTGTGTGTTTGGGATTGGGGCAGTGTCATTAAGTGCAAACCTTACTCATTCGCCTCTCAAGCACATCCTGTTCTTTTCTTTTTTACTCTCTCCATTCAGTCTGTCCTCTCAGATTTCCATAGCTTGGGGTTCAGAAGCATGTCACTTGGAAATGGGCCAATTTCTACAGACAGAGCTTGGAGGCAGGGAGAAAGAGACACAAAAGAGAAGGAGATAAGAAATAGTGAAGTGTGAGTGTGAGAAATGGACTGTGACCAAGGTCACCATTCCCACATAAAAGACGTGTTCAGGTGTGTCCGCGTGCCCTTGGTATTCAGTCAGGTTTTGATTTTGATCTCCACCCTTTCTTCGTTCTCCGCAACGAACTCCCTTTTGCAGCAGTTCACGATCACTAATCCTTATCAAGAGTCTATGAACCATGAATGTAAAACGAGCGCTTCAAGACTTCTACATTGTAGATTACACTATTATTTTTTTGTATATATATTACACACATTTGAGCCCATGATCATTACAACCTCCTCTGCCCAGGGCCTTTTTGTTGATTCATGGAAAAACTTGATGTGTCATGTGTTGTCACACAGCTTATGACATCATGGAAACAGGCGGTCCAGCAGGCAGCAGTGGAAAAAGGGACGCAGCAACTCTCAGTTAGACAACAAAGTGAGGGAGACTGAGAGTACGAGAAAGAGAAACAGAGATGGGGAGAGAGATTGAGATGGCTGAAACTCACTGAATGATTGACGCTGGCCTAATTGCAACATTCTATGAGCCAACCAGTCTTGCTGGTCTGGAGCTATTACAAGCTATTACACTGCGTACTGAAATAATATAGTGGTGTAACCTCATGCATCCTGGGGTGGCCAGGTGACCAATTTTAGTGATCATATCTTGAAACAGACTTACTCCCACATCCTAGTTCACAATTGGTTCAGTTATGTAAACTGTGGCCACTCCTTGTCAAGTTACATGTGTTTTTGTTTATCCCAAGGGAAAATAAGTACATACCCTCCTCTGCACATTTTAATCCATAATTACCGTTTATTGTTTACTGGGGAAAACATAAAATATAAAAAGAAGCGTGTGCAAAAGTTACAGCACATTTTATATTTGATTTATTCCAATATGTTGAACTCAGCAAAACTGTACAGTGACATTTGCAAAACTATTCCAAAGTATTCCAGTAAGACATGTCGTTTGACTGGAGGTGTTCAAACTTTTACATACAATTGTATCTGCATGCTAATGATACTAACAAGCATTTTTCATGACGATAACTCGTTCCTTTGCACTGCTTGCACCTGATGGGCACATCAGTAGATGTACTATGTTTGATCAGTCCTCTTGGAGGTGAAGGTGTGTGTATGGGTGATTGGGATTGGGGTGGGGCGTCCATAGAGTCTATATATATTTTTTTCCTTCTTCTTACCTGTGCGAGATGAGTCAGCGTTCCTAATCTGAAGTGGGTTAAAAATGGAGGTAAACTCCTGTTTAACTTTCCACTGCCTGAACTCAAGGCCAGCGCATGTGTCTTGTTTGATCTCCTTTTTCCACGTCACATCAGCCTGGCACCCTTATAATACAACATTAGACAGATGACACTTCTTCAGCATCTCTGTCAAGCCAACTCACAATTTCATTCTTTCTTACAGGCTTGCTGAACAAGAGACGACTACCAAGGATGGTACGCCATTATTCATTTTATCACTGCAAAGACTAGAAGATTGAGAATCAAACTGATTAAACCTCCATTATGTCTGACAACGATTTTTTCCCCCAACAATGGCGCATACAGAAATCAGAAATCCATGAAAATCTAGTGTTTACTTGTATAGCCCAGTGTCTGCTGGTTCAATTCAAGCACTCACTCTACTCTCTTTTCAAATAAGTCCAGCTAGTCAGTTTCCAGGGGGCCTCTTGGTTGCTCAGTAGTCAGTGTAGGTCCTGTCTGCCTGTCAGCAGCTACATCTGGCTACTGGGTCTCTCATGGGCTTTATCTACTCCTTGTTCTGAGAGATGCTCCAGCTTCATATGTCACTGAATGGCAGGTGCTCCCATTTTCTTTTGATTGATGCTTTTGTTATTAAAGAATGAAAGGGGGCACCAAATGGAGGAAAAACCCCCTTGAATTACAGAAGGATGGGGGTTAAAAGAGAACACTTCAGGACAGGTAGGAATTAACCTAGGAAACAGGACTGATGAATCTAAGCCAAGAGGTGTGAGAAAGAGGCGCTTTGAGGGGGTCCCGAGATGGTTTTGTACCCGGCATTCAGTGTAGATATCTGTGTTGGTTACCCTACAGCTACATTGTCTGCTGGGTTTCAGATCCATCTTCTAAACGTCTGTGTCAAATATACAGAAGATGAGTACAATGCCAAGATACAAGCAATGTCATTGTCAATGAACTTTAATAAATGAACTCTTAACCAAGCTTCTTTTGTTGGTCATTTGAATTGGATGATTGAGTTTTTGCTGTTTGCTTCAGCATTATTCAGGTTCTTGCATCAAACACCCACTCTTGATTATTAACTTGTGACTCCTGTGCTCACAGACCAGGATGGCTCCCACTGCAGAAAAGTTTTTACCCACATGCAGGAAAAAAGGTGCAGAAATGTAATAAATGAGAACAAATTACGAAATTTTAAACACAGCTTTTTGGTAGACTACATTGGCTGGGTGGGACACGCGTGTGCGCTATTGTTTGAAAATGTAACGTTTATGGAACTGGCCAGGAGGACTTCTGATTGGCATTTCCCAATTTCCAATGAAACGTTGATCAGTGATGACTATTAATACACTCCTACCCATCAGCCTTTCATTCTTTCAGTTCAGCAGAAAGACTTCAAAGCAGGAAGGCTTCAGAAAGATGGAAAAAGACACATTAACTACTCAACAGTGTGTGATGAAAGATGGTCAACACTGATGCCACTACTCAATGCCACTAAATTTATGGGTTTTAACCATATATTTTAAACCAGTTGCGAAGCTGACAACCCAAGACACCTGCACCATAAATGTCAAGACGTCTGCACGAAAAGGTCCCTGGACTTTAGCATAGACTAAATCAACCAGACTCAAATCAACTATACTAAAAAGGTTATGAAGTAAACCAGTGCTTAATTAAATTACTACAGCAGGGACTGGTCTGGGGGGAAAAAAAAAAAAAAAAAAAGCATTCAGAAATTTTGTAAACATGGTTTTCCTGTACCAGTTCACTTCACACTTGCAATCCAGAATATCCAGATTTACATGGCATTATTTTGTATACCCAAAAGTCAAATCCAGAGGTTACATCAACACAGAGACAAGATCATCAGACACAGCATTCAAATAAAATGTGCGGACATGTTGTGAACTTGTTTTAATAACTCGTAAAACATTCTTCAAACAATAAAACAATTTAATGGTTTCTGTACAACGCTTGCTAAGCAGTTTATTTCTATATAGAAAATGCAGGAGTAAAGTTTAAATGACAAAACTCCTTCAAATTTAATGGCAGGTACTCTGGGAAAAATAACAGCATTCCATCAACAAATATCTTCAAGCAATAAATATGTATTTATAAATAGTGTAAATGTACATCAAGATTAGAAACAACCAAAGGGGGGGGAGGGAAATCACAATTTAAACTTTATTCCTTAGTCTATGTGCAATCCATTTTTCTTTGTGACTTGGCTGTTAATTTTTTTTTTCTTTACTCATTTTTTTCCATTTTCTTACATAATAAACAAAAATATCGAACATCATGGTTTCAAAATAACGAGACAAAACTTAAAAGCAGTAAAAAATTATATCACCTAAATCTTCACATTACAAAGTTTTTTTTTCCTTATTTTTGTAGATTTTGCCATCCAAAGAAGTCGTAAAATTGCTATCTACCATACAAAAAGACCAGCTAGGCTAGTGCTCCCTTATGTAAGGGACGACCTTTGAGACACAAGGAAAAGGATCATGTTTCAGCCCATTAACAAAATACAAAAAAAGGAAAGGAAAAGGGGGGATGGGAAGAGGGAGAGAATGTCTCAAGTCAGTAGTCTTTTAAGTGACGATGCCAGTTGACAGACAATATGTACAAAACATTTTCCCATAATTTTCTCCCCCATGTTTTGATTTAATATCTGTAGAGAAGCAGAGCCGAGCCATGAATAAGGGAGAGGTCCGTAGAGAGGAAGTGCATCCACTACCGCCCCCTATAGGCCGAAACGATGCGCTGCAGTTTATCAACAGGTTGCATAGACACACACAGCTGCTTCAGCTGGCAGCCCTGGGCGGTCACCATGGTCACCAGCCATGCACCAGACTGCCTCAACTTTCCTGAATATCAGAAATGGTCCATTTTTATAAAGTTCCTGTAATGTGATACTGTCCACAACTACAGAGTCTTAATGTCAAGATGAAGATGAATGCAGGGGAGGAGCCTAAAAACCACAGAAAAATACAAGTTATTTCCCACTTCTTCCCCGAATTCAAACAATGCATTGTGACAGTTCTGAAGCCATAACTATGATCTAAATAAGACAAAATATAACACATTGCAGATATATTACATGCCAAGCAATATAAACAGAACTTACTAATGAGAACTGGTCATAGACCTGCATGAGGTCCTCCATCCTGTACTGTTCTAACACCACAAAGCCATCCAGGTCACTACTGCCCTTCCGTGCACAGTCCTGGCAATGAACCACAAACGTCTTCCGGGCATAACTTTCACTTGTGATGAACAGAAGATTGAAAACCTCAACCTGTAAAATTAAGTTTCATTTCATGTAACCAATTTCCCAGGCAGTACAATAACAGTGGATTATTATTATTATTATTATTATTATTATTATTATTAGTAGTAGTAGTAGTAGTAGTAATGATAATAGAAGAATGACCCACCTCACATATGGTGCAGTAATGTGCAGGTTCATCCCTGCTTCTTCCATGCCAAATTGTCTCCTTTCCTGCTGTCACTAGTGCCTCCTTTACTGTTTGACACTGTTTCAATGTCCGCAACAAGCAAAACCTGCAAACCACAGTCTTAGTAAGACTCTAGAGATACAACTAAAGGGAAGTTAATTCTTAGGCCATGATCAGGTGTTGCAGCGTACAAGCACACTCTGATTTTCCCCACAAACAATAAATAATATTCCCTAATAGGGCAACTATACAGGACAGAGCTAAACCTTCTTTAACTTTAATGTAAGCTGATGTAAAGATATTCCATTTCAAACTTTTCTAAAGCATTTCTGTTGGCCTACTCATCATGACATTTCCGGCTGCTACACCTAAAAATACTTCAATAGCAACAATAACATTTCAAAGCAATGCCAAGTTTTTTTAATCTGAACATTTTATTTTGTTATCCAAGTGAGAAAAATATGATTTGATCTGTTGATTTATGGCTCAAGCATAGTACAGCTGTGGGAAATCAAAATAATCAAAATAATCAGCATACTTTCTGTATTTGATAATTACTTTGTAAATGTGTGGTTGGTGTAGCTCAGCTGGTAACACCACTACCCACCAGGGAGCCACCACCACATGTGGGAGACTGGGGTTCGAATCCCAGTCTGGGTGACTGTGCTGTGCTACACCAATAAGAGTCTTTGGGCAAGACTCCTAACACTACACTGGCCTACCTGTAATATGATTAACCTTGTAAGTCACTCTGGATAAGAGCATCAGCTAAATAATGTAATGTAAAAATGTGTTTTTCCTCAGATTGGTCAGAAACTTCTTCCCCACCTTTATCTCCTTGGAGGGGATGACATTATCTGCATTGACATGTCAACATTTGGGCATGACAGATTTGCATATAGTAATTTAAAAATTAAAACAATGAGAACACTTCTATAAAAGAACACCATCTTCATTCTGGATGGTTGCTCTTACAGTGCTTGAGAAGGCAGCATATGAGGGGTCAACCTATCTGAGCCGATACTGATGCAGATTACTGGTAGACGAACAGACTGAAAGCATACAGGGAAGATGCACATTTGTAAACTATATATGTTTATAGTGTGAATTTGCAGCAAAACAATTCCTAGAGAAAATAAACATTAGATAAATGCAAACTATAAAAATGATGACTTTATTACAAAAAAGGCGCTACGAGAACAAGTTTTCTGGACCTGTTTGCTAAAAACAAAAACAACAAAACCTGTGTATATGGAATGAAATACATAGCACCTCAAAAATTTAAGATCCCATTAGTGCTGTTTCAGGTGGTTAGAACATAACCTAAGTCACAGCTATTTGGCTATAGTGGTCTGTTGCAGTGCAGTCACAATAACTGTAAAGACTCTAAAATTACCAGATGAAGCTGGGCACACGAGTGAGTGAGTAAAACTGTTACCGAGTGGGTTGTGATTTTTGACATTAACGCTCCACTCAGGTAAACACACAGTTATTTCTGTAATATACATGTGCATCTTATTACCCACATCATCTGCAAACGTGCGCCTGGTTTCATTTGAAACATGGTCCAGGTTTCTATGAATTAAAATTATCCGGTAAATGATAAATATCGGATCTGATTACGAGCTGGGCTTTAATGCATACCTCTCTGCATTATCCAGAATAATACAGTATGAGTCTGTATTAGGAGAACATGGGATAAGTAAAGCAATAATAAGCAGTTACAAGCAGTAAAAATTACACTTACTTAATCATCTCAAAGAGCTTGTGATCAGACACTTTGATGTTCCTCGCCATGTTCCAGGAAAGATGCACCATGGGAACTGCTGACTTGACGCTCTGGAGCTTGTTCCACTCGTAGCGTTCCACAGCCAGCTTGTACTGATGTGCTGAGGACAACACAATGTCATAAGAAAAAAAAAAAACAAAAAAAAAACAAAAACACTCTTAATATGCAATTACTATTTGTTAACCCATTAATGCTCAGTATTACACAACTGTGATTCAAGTTTTTTTCTTTGTACTCCAGGCCAAACAAATACATATATGGAAAAAGAAATGAAAGGAAATGCTCTAGCATTAAAGCATCATTAACATTTACGCTTGCACTAAAAATTAAAGGTTGCAGAGTTTCAAAATACTGTATACAATTTTTTTTAAATAGCTGACACATAATGGGAATATTTTATTGCATCAATAATAAAGAGTGGTTTTAATCATAATTTAGCTCCAGTATAATTTCGGTGTTGGTTTTCATCACCTCTATAACAAAACAATTGAAAATCAGGCTGTTTTTACAGTTTAGTTGCCATATAAGGCCTCTATGAGAAGGGAATGAAAGGTATGTTTAGAAACTTCAACAGGATTCATATATTACATCAAAATTTTATTTTTAAAAAGCAAAATTCCCTTTTCATGGTATGTTTCAAATGTCACTGGAACCCAGTGATGTATTTTTACAGGTGGCCAGCTTAAGACCACACTTGTATGTTGGTGACTTGCATGGCTAACAAAACAAAAAACAGAAAAACAACACAGTATTCAATATGGACTTATTTTCATAAGCTTAAAACCAGACTGCTAGCTGTTGTTCCTTTCTTTCACATGAACCTGAAACTCTCCTACAATTGAAAATCCCAGCTTTTGTGACTTGCAAACTGCAATTTTAGAAATCTTGATTCCAACGTAAAAATGATTATAACGTTCCACCCAACATACCAGTCAATGGGCCCACATTCCAGGAGATGTTATTGCACCAACCAATGGCCTGGACCCAATGCACTGTGCCTGTGTTGAGCCATACCAGGTCTCCAGGCCGCTGGATAAACCGGTATACTGGCACATTGGCCTCGTACAAGTCCTCCAGATTAGGCCACCATGAACCCTTTAGGAAATTGATGTTATTCTTTTCACAGAATTCACTCATCACTCCCCAGTATGGCTCAGGCACAGCAAACCACTCACAGTCCCCAGGCCCAATGTTGATGTTCACTGAGCAGAAATTGTTGTTTTCTTGATGGCCTGAAGATGTATGGAGGTTTAGTTACTACAGAGTAATCACTTAATACAGAGGTTTACACCATTATACATATGTACACACACACACCCCGTGGGAACATGGTTTATAAGTGGAAGACAGAAAAAAGGTCATAAGATGATTTCAAAAAAGTTGATGCAAGTCAACTTTTGATGAAACTTAGTTACTGACTGATGAAACTTAGTTACTGACCAGGTGTTCTACTGCCAGGGACCTTCATAAAGAGTTGAACAGTGTTCATGCCCAGGATGGTGTGGCCAACATGGCTCAGCAGGTTCCCAGCAGACACCACCCTAGCAAATGCAGGCAACTTGCTCAGTTCCTGTAACTGCAACTTCCACCTGCAGAGGGAGCAAACAACACAGACGTGCAATTCAGGGTTTACCTCCAATGTTTCCTATAATAAATTTAATATGAATACAAAATTAATTCTTACTTTTTCTCATCTGAAACATCAATATTCGTGCCAAACTTTATTTGCTTGAAAGGACCTTTCCGTCGTCTTGCAACACTAGCGAGAAATGGACAGAGGAATTTGTAAATTCTTACAATTAATACAATAGCAAAAATGAATTAATAAATAAAAGGAAATTTAATAGCCACATCCTAAAGAATTCATACAAACATACTTTTCTGATGCAGACATCTCAGAGTCTGAGAGTTCTTTCTGGCCCTTTTTCTCATTCTCTTCCTAAAACCCAAACAGACTACAGGTCATCTTTATAATCAATAAAAGCAAAGCAACAATTAAAACCAGCTCATCCAACTTTAATGCCCATTTAATTTTCAAACAATAACCTGCAAAAGTGTTCCATTACTGCGGGCTTAGTTTTTCTCTATGCTTATTAACAAACATCAAAACATCATACCCGTAATGACTCCTGGAAGGACGCTGCTTGGTACTGAGCATACTTGGCAATAGTGGTTAGGGACCGGCTGCTCTCACACCTCCACTGTTTCCTGGTGCCACTGGTGTCCCAGTTCTCATCAGCTGGCTGGCACAACTGTGTACGTACCTCTACCAGGTGCTCTGGGTTAGCCTCCACTAAAGTTTTAGTGGAAAACAGACCCAGGTCTACAGAAACAACAGAACAGAAAGGCATAATGCATTAAATGATCAGAAATAGCCTGGCCCACAATACTGGCCGTAACAATATTATGTTTTCGGGACCTGTGTATATACACAATCATACGCAAAAGTCAATCCTGGTCAAATAAAGATTTTTAGTAAGTATTTTTAGTAAGTAAGTATACATCTTTCTGCAGGACTAAACGGTTGGGAACTAACCCAGTTTGAGAGCTCCAGCCAGGCCACGGATGACAGTGACTGGGTTGGATGGGTTGGTGCAGAATTGGTGCAGTGGAGGGAAGAAAGCATCCCTCTTATTCTCCAACTGTAACATAGCAAGAAATTAATCTTAGATGTAGATGATGCAAAGTAACTGAAACAGGAATGTTAGTTTTTTTTCAGCTGTCTATTAGATTACTGAAAATTGCAATGTATGTTTGTGTATGACTTGCAACTAAATGATGGTAGCCCACTTACGTAAATGCTTGGGGTGGGGGGGTTGAGCTTGTCCTTCGGCAGAGGGGGCGATGGAGGAGGAGGAAGGCGGGGTGGCGGGCACTTATCTAGGAGGATGCTGCTGCTTGACAGACCATTCTTCCCAAGGTTTCTACATGATCAGAAGTGGAGCATGCAAAAGACATAAAACAGCAATTCGCTCATCAATGGTAACCTCTTTGTCTTAATCAATATATTATGGTTAAAGCCAACACTAACATTTTAATGGCAAAATGTGGGAATTTTTACTAAATGGCAGATGAAGCAAAAGTTAAACCTATTTTTAGTTAACATTATTCTTCTACTGGTCGACAGTAACAATCAAAACAGGAAGGCAAAAGTTCCTACATTTCCAAAGATAAAAAAACAAACAAAAAACAATAATGTCTTAAATGCTTGAAAATTCTACAATAGGCCAATTCTCTATAGGAAAGGATGGAAACAGTTGGAAACGGTTTCTGCTCATATGCAATATCTAACCACCTAGATACACATTTCTGGATTTCAGTGACAAGGGTCCACATCACAGGAAAGGAAATTTTGCTTGTTTATTGAAATAAGAGTTTGATGTAATACACCGTTAAAGGTTTCTAAACATACCATTCACTGCCAAGCTCACCCAGTCCGTATATGGCAACTAAGCTGTAAAAACAGCCTGATTTAAATTAAATTTTTTTTTTTTTTATGTTACGAAAACCAACACATTCACATAATATCTGCCTAACGTTTTATAGCAATATAGCTTTGTTCATGTAAACTGAACTTATAACAACTGTTCTTCTGCCTGTAATACAGAGCAATACAGAGCAGGCAATTAGAACAGAGATCATTTACATTTATCAGTCTTAACAGTGCAGTAACAAAAAGAACCTGTTTAAGTAATAAAGAAATCAGAAGATGGCTATTATATAATTCCACACAAATGTGGACTACAAGGAGAAAAACAATAAGGAAAATAATTTAGGATGTGGGCCCTTTTAAAACGCAAATGGCTAACAATGACCTACCACAAGGGGGAGACCCAAGATCAGCACAGAGACGCACAACTCACCTGCAGGCTTTAAGGATGTCTGAAGATGTTGGATAGATGGACACTGTGGACGACGAGTGAGAGGGTCTATGGGGAGGGGCCGGTTTAAGACAAACTTCCGGTGGTTCGGCCTTCAGTGGGCTCTGAGAGTCCTCAGAACAAGCCCCTCCTCCACTCCCATTAACGGTGACTGTGGGTGTGGGTCCCGGTGTGGTGCAGCCGGGCTTGTTAAGGCTGGCTGTTAGCTCATTGGCGCGAGGTGATGGTGAAGTGGTAGAAAGGGCTGAAGCTGGGGAGGAGGCAGCTGAGCTGCCTGGAGCAGGCAGCGTAACAGCTGGGTGGATGTGGTTGACCCTGGGGGCCGTGGCGGGGCTCTCCTTCCCTGCCAGTAGGGCAGAGAGCTGGGGATTGTCTGACGAGTGGGCAGCTGGTGAACCAGAGGTGGAGGTGGAAGTGGGGGTGTGGCTGGGGCTATGGTGGTTGGTGGCAGTGGAACCGTTGCCCTGCGGGTGGTCACTCTCTTTGGTCAGGGGGGCACCTGAGGTAGCTGTGTGTACGGAGGAGGAAGCAGGAGAGGAGGCCGAGGAAGGGGTGGGCGAGGACAGGTGATTGACAGCAGACTCAGAGGGGTCAATAGGGGTCGTGGCGGAATGTCCAACCTGATTGTGAGGGCCACCGTCGGCTGAACCGCTGGAAGAGAGAGCCCGGTCTCCATTAGGACCTGCCCAATGCGAACCTTTCTGAAGCCCCTGGAAAACAACGAAAAATGTTCAATGCCACTTAACACCACACCTCCTACCTCTTCACTACCTCCACCTCTTCATTAAAATGTTGTGAATTTTGAGAATGTTTAATTGTGATAATTCAAACCATAATTCAATTATGTTGTTTGCAATAATGATATAAACTGATTATTTTAATACAATTATCAGAAGAATATATAAGGAAGGACAACATAGCAGCAGCGAATGAAGGCTGACCTGAGTGGAGTTGAGATGCTGGCTCTTCCATGCGTCGCCCGGGCTTGTGCAGTTGTGAGGTAGTGCGTTAGGGTGCAGGTAAGGCACGTCTCCGTTGGTTCCCGTTCCCGGCGTGTGATTATTGCCGATAGAGGGTGGGTGAGGGCCGGTGCGGGGGCCTGAACCAGGGCTAGCAGGGAAGGGCCCATTGGCTAGCGGCTGAGCAGTGCAGGGAGGGCGCACCGCAGGGCCTCTGGAGGGGAGCTGCGCAGGCAGTGAAGGACCAACTGTTGGGCCGTTGGGGACGTTGGGCCGCACCTGCCCAGACGCATTTAGTCTCACCTAGGCAAACAAACAAAATGAAGGTCTTGGACTCCTCGCAGAATCAGTATAGATTGTAGGACTTTTGCGAGCAGAAAAATAAACATAACACTTAAAAGGGTGATTCTTCAATCGTGAAAAGAATATTTTTCAACTGTGACATGCAAAAGTTTGAGCCTCCTACCAAGTCAATACTCGACAACTCCTTTGAAGAATATCCCTATTTAAGAGCTTGCTAGGACTTTGATGCTTGGTATCAGTTAATAACTTTAACAGCTCTCTGTTAGTGAGCTAAAGAGGACTATAGCTATAATGTTAGCTGAGACCTATTTATCTAAAAGACTGTGACGTTGGCTACCATGGCTTTTCAATGTTTCAATGTTGCCTAAAGGCAATGATAAATGATGGTGCTCTGTGATGCCCTTAGAAATTCAACAGAGCTCAGAGTCACTGAGTGCCACTTAATTGTTCTTCCAGACCCGAGTCATCAGTAAGCAACATTTTCTCTTCATCGAATGGTGCTTTTTTGCTTCCCTTCAAGCATACCTTTGGTGGCACCAGGCAAAAAGTCACATTTTTAATTGATTAGTCCACAGCATTTATTGTTTTCATATTTCATATAGACTGACACCACTCTTGTCTCAACTAAGACTTCCTGCAGAACAGATCCTTTGCTGTCATACAGGGGGGGGGGGGGGGGGGTACTGAATTTCTTCGTATTCCCAGATCTTGCCTTGACTACTTCTACAGTTTCCCCTAACCGCCATTTCTTAACAAGGCATCAATTAGGCTACATTGATACAACAGGTAAAAGTGACCAATACAATTTTCTTGTTAGACTGTTCACATTTTCTTTTAAATGTGATCCATATCCGTCATGAGTCTTAAAAGCTTATTCTCATAAACTGACCTGCATGCACAAAAGTACCCACGCAAATGCATGAAGACACGAATGAATTTTGAGGAGCTTACTGCTGCTGCTGTTGTTTATGTGCAGTTTGTACTAATACGGTAATGAAGCAACAGATGAAACATGAGGCTGTAGATGTGATTAGGGTGCCTTTTTTTTGTTCAACTGTGCTCACGCTTTTAATTAGGTTTATTAAAAAGCTTTGCTATTTATTTGAGTGCCTATTCAGACACTGTATTTACTTCTTTTGCACATCACAACTGGGAGGGTCAGGTTTTGCACATGACAATTACTACTCATACTCTAGTTAAGGAAATAATGTAACGGTGCATAAACACCACAACATTAATTTAACACATTTTACAGTAGTTTCATGCAGAGTCTGCGTTCACTTCGATTATAAACCAAATATGTTTGGCCAAGGATGCCCATACTTTTGCACCTGGCTGTATATATTGGGTTTTTGGGTATATATTTGCAATCAATTCACAGAAAATTCCTGAATGATCCAAATATCAGAGCATACCTGTTGCTGGTGCAATTGCATGGCTGAGAGCTGCGCTTCCAGCTGCTCCAACCTCTGCATCTGCACTGGCTTCAGATTTGCCTTGTTGGCCCGCATTTGCTCCAACAGCTTTACCAAAGGAAAGAAAGAAATAAAGAAAGAAAAAGAAAGAAAGAAAGAAAGAAAGCCAAGAGAAGGAACAGCACTTCAGTTGTTAACAGAAACTTGGCCACACCTTACTAAATATCTATGATGCTTGCATCATTGCTAACAAGCACACAGATGTGGTCTGACCTGAAAAGATCAATTTCTACTGGGATGTCAAAATCAAGTATTTATTTATTTAGATAAAATATTTGATTGTTATGTATTAGCCAAAACAAATTTGATTCAATCTTTGCTGTTACATAATACATCCACATAATTTGGGTAAAATAATATTTGAGAAACTACAGTACATTTATTTTATTATTAATGTACAAAATAGGTAATTTACTACAAATTACCATGTTACAGTGTGTTTAAAACTGGAAAACTGATCTGATCTCATCTGTTTCACTGCATACTCTGAGTAGCCCATTTCACTCTGTTCTTTAATGTCAGGACAACCACAGAACAACCACAAAGCAGTATTTAATTTACACAGTGGATCATTTTCTGCACTGCAGTGACACCGATGTGGTGGTGGTGTGTTAATGTGTATTGTGCTGGTATGAGAGGATCAGACACAGAAGTGTTGCAGCATCTACTCACTGTCCACTATATTAGACACTCATATCTTGCTGGTCCACCCTTTAAACGTAAAGACAGATGACAGTACATCTGTGGCTGTTGATATTATTTGTGGGTGGCTTACTCACAAGCCCATCACAACTACTCAGACCAGCAATGACAATGAGGTGTTTAAAAATTCCAGCAGCACTGCTGAGCCTGACCCACTTGTACCAGTACAAGGCACTAGCACGCACCACCATGTTAAGGTTCTGACCCTTGAAGAACATTGTGAAAGGGGATTAGGAAAGTGTGGAGAGAAACAGATGAACTATAGTAGAAGTATAAGTACACCACAAGAGGAACTGAAAATGGACAATGAGTGTAGATACAAAGAGGTGTACCTAATGAAGTGGCCAGTTGGTGTATTTAACAGATAGAATTCAACTAGATAAACTGCTGACTATTTCAGTTAAACCCTATTCATATGAGTGCTAAGCAAGCTGTAGACCTGTCAAAGTGAGATTTTGTTACATAAACAGTCACTAATTCACATGAAGCCTTCAAACGCCTCCTGTAAGCTTAAGTATGTTGGTATGATAGTGATATCAACCCTTTCCCTCATTTCTGGTTGGGGGTGTTACAACATACCCAATGTTCAGTCCTCCCCAGTTAAACACAACAAGCAACAAGCCTGTGCGTTATAGGGAACACAGCTGTAAAGGGTCTTCAGACAGAAAACAGCCATA
>CM067476.1:15637294-15663837 GCA_034552555.1 Semaprochilodus insignis | reverse complement strand
CTGTAGACTAGTGTGTTGAAGGTTACACAACTGAGCCTAGGACGAAAACGCGTGAAAAACATATTTAAACAGCCATCTAAGGTTGGGCGGCGGAACAGTTGATACAGATCTGTGGCCTTAGGACTAAACACTAAAAGGTTTAAGAGCAGCATCTAGGTCAAACAAATGAGGATTCTAGATCACACTACCCAATCTAGCTGTAGTGTAGTAAAAATCACTGCCAAGGTGACTTCAAATTTATAATGCATTCAATGTAAAGCTTGAAGTCCTATTGTCATTAAACCATGAAAACTTGACTCATTCATACATACAAAGAATGGGGAGGATAAAGGAAATCTTAACTTAAAATACAGAAAAAAAAAAAAAAACAATATGTAATGAAAAACTTCAGAACAAAAAAAAAAAAAAAAAATATATATATATATATATATATATATTTATGTTCACAGAGTAACACCATTCTCGCTCACTGACACGCAATTACACGCGCACACACACATACATACACACACACACACACACACACACACACACACACACACACTCAAACACACCCACCAAAAGCTGGCAGTAAACATCAAACAAAATCAAATTCAGCATGTTTGCACAGGGGAATGGCAAGTCTACAACCACATTCGGCTTTCAATGCTGTACTAGTCAAGCCACTCAAGAATTTCTACATGGGCAACTGGGTGATGTCACATGATGAAAGTCCTTTGAGCCTATTCATGTCAAGCTTTCTACTAGGTTAGAAGAGCGTTAAATGAACAGACCAAGACAGAATACTAGACAGACAATCGCTTGCTGAACGGCAATCTGACAGCCTGTGCAAACACACCAAATTCAGATTTGATTGAAGTTTAGTTTAAGGCTTAGAGAGCAGGACCTCTGCACAGTAGCTTGTCAGAGATGAAATCTGGATGCTACACAGTAGCTAACAACTGTCAGTTAATCCGCGGTCTGCTTTACCTGCAAGTATTTGATGCGGGCGGTAAGTGCTGCCGTGTTGCTGCAGCCCTTGCTGCGCGTGGCATTCATGTAGCACTTTATCGCGTCTTGCGGCTGGTTACAAGACTCGTAGAGCGTGCCCAGGTCCATCCAAGCTGCAGCATGACTGTGGTCCAACTGCACAGCACAGATGTATGCCTGAAGAGCATCCATGGGCTGATTTTGCTGCTGATACAGCACTCTGGGAGAAAGATTAAAAGAACAGAGGAACAATTTAATATGTTGAGGGCACAAAAAAAATAAATAAATAAATAAATAAAATATGTTTGCAAAATATATAAACTAGTTAACATCCTGTACAGGGAACAAACATAGCATTTTTTAGCACTATTTAGTGCATAATTTTTATTTGCTGAATTAATGTTAAGAATAAAAGAATAAAGTTAAATATAAAATAGACACACAGGCCATACTGACAGTCAGCAACAGTAATTGTACATTAAAACGTGCATAAGTGTGCTCTGTGCAGACCACGTGTTAACTTATTTTCACAAAAAAAAAAAAAAAAATAAAAAAAAAACAAATAAAAAAAACTTCTCGTAGCGCACACAAACTTTTGCGTATGCCACTCTCGCTCTCCCTCACAAATTCGGTGCCTTCCACAAATATTGGCAACCCTGGTAAATATTCTTTATTCATTCATCTAAACCGCTGACCCTTTTGTGTCGCGGGGGGGTGCTTGAGCCTATCCCAGAGCTAATTGGGTGAAAGGCAAGAAATACCCTGGACAGGTGTCCACTCCATCACAGGGCGACGTAAGAAGACGTAATGTCTAGAAGGATCCCATGTACACTAATGAGTCAAGAGAATTTCCAAGGGTTACAGCTGAGGAATTCAAGATTTCAGTTAGGTCTTGGGGTGAAAACATCTCCCATATCACAATCAGTAATACAAGGAAGCTTAAACTAGGATGTGGTTGGATCTTCCAGTAAGACAACGATCAAAAGCAAACTTCACAAACAACACAAAATGGTTCACACTGACCAAAGAATCAAGGTTTTGTCACAAACCTCTTAGAACACCTGTGGGATGAGCTGCAAAACAGAGTCCACAAGTGAGGACCTTAGAATATGAAGGATCTGAAGAGATCCTGTATGGGGAAATGGCCTCTCCATATGTGTTCTTCAGTCTCATTAAACATTATAGTAGAGGACTCAGCTGTTATCTTTGCAATGGGAGGATTCTTTTCAATCACTTTACTTAAAATGAAAGTTACATTTATGTTAATATCTGAAAGACAGACTAAAAGGGTAAGCAATAAAGAAGTTTTTACAGCCAGTTTTTTTTTTTTTGTTTACCAAGGGTAGAATGTATGTATATATGTGGACGGACGCATGCACGCACAAAATACGCTTGTTTAAAATAACCTCGATCTGTTAATTTGCTGATAACTGGTTTAGTGTACTGTGGACTTCAGGAAATAATCAGAGTCATAAAGTTAAGACATAGAAGACATTCCACATTCATACCCTATGGAGCACCAGGTGTCTGCACTGGCTTCTGATTTGTCTATGGACTGCCTGTAAGAAATGAATGCATCCTGGACTTTCCCAATACTCGAGTAGCACCTACAGGAGGAGGGAAGACATATTTTAATACTGAAGGGAAATGAGAGGTTGAAATAAAATTAGCATGTTTGCTAGGAATACCAACATCATAATGACAATGACAGTAATGAGCTAAGCAAAGCATTTTATGGCTTAATATATTATATGCCTTTATACATCTACTGGATCCCACTGATACCCTAAAACCCCCAATTGTTTAAAAAAAAAAAAAGGGGGGGGGGGGCGTTGGGTGTTAGGAAAGAAAAATCTCAATGTGATTATAATGTCTGTTTATACACGTTATATACAGTTATATTCACAGCAACGAGCAAGTACAGATAACAATAGCAGCCACAGTACAATGTAGTGATTGACAACTCCCAGAGTAGTAGCACTGCTTTAGAAGAACAGTTGATAAGGTCTATTGGGGTTGTCTTACCTGATGTAACTAAAGCAGAGATGAACACAGTTTTAGGGACAGAACTTAGTCACTGACCTTCCAAGGAAATACCACGACTGGCCAGAATTGGGATCTGCCTCAAGAGATTTCTGCAGACACTGAATAGCGTAGCTGTCCTTATTGGCTCTGTCTCCCAGCTGCTCCACTGTATGATGCATCCAGCCTGGGGATGAGCAACAAGCAGAATGGCTTTGGTTAGATGGCACGCATCCGCACATGCACACACCAACAGAAATATTGACACTGACTGTGGGATTAGGGTTTTGGTTAAAAGTGTGAGCTGAAAGAGCATGAGGGACAGTAAATGTATTGATTACCGCTTCTTGGAAAGTCTCTCTCACTCACGTTTCCAATCGTTCAGATCACTCAAGATCACTTACCATCCAAGGTCAATAACAGTACATTCATGAAATAAGTGATCAATTATAGGTATTTTGTTTATTCCACTGTGTGTAAAAATAAATAAATAAAATAAAAAATACAAAACAGACATCATGTACTTACCAAGCTGTTGTAAAGTAGCGGCTTTCACCTGTGCAGGTAGATTCTCTGCCTTCAATAGATTTTCATAAGCTTCCTTTGCTGCACGGTATCTCTTCTGCATGCACAGGAAACAGAGATAAACACCATCAACCTAAACATGTATGCTTGGAGCCAATAAAACAAATACAGACCTACACATAAATCTCATACAAAAAGCAAAGCTGTTCTTTTTATGAAAATCCTAAAAACAAATATTACTTTGCAAGCAAGCCAGTTCGAAGATTATTAAAGTCTGCTGTAACGACAAGCACACCTGGAGGAAATATCATTTCTAGTCTGAATGGTTTGACAGCAGTAAAGGGCATCAGAAAAGAGAGATGCCTCCGCCGTGACATGATGCACTGGCCCAGGGGAGCCACAGGCTCACCATCCTGTTGCCATGGCAATGTGGACTGAACATTAACGACGACTAATATTCCCTTATAAGCAATTAATGGAAAGGAAAAAAACAAACAAAAAAACCCCCAAAAAACACAAAAACACCACACCAACAACATGCTTTCATCAGCAAGCAAGAAACTGCAGGGCTGAACAAGGGAAGAGATGCAGAAATAAAGAAAGAGCAAGGAACTTACCTGTATCTCATACAAATGAGCAATATGGAACTGAACTGTCAAAGCAAAAGAAAAGAAAACAATGGGTTTTAACAAAAATACAAAAACAGACAATCCCTTATTAAAACGAACAAAACATATATAGCTGAAAGTTTACGATCCTAGCATTGCAATGTCCATGTTGAGCTGCTCCACTAAAGACAACTCCCTTTGTTCACAGCTCTGCTGCTTTTCAACCCCATAAATGTCTCCACTCAGACAGAGAGGTGAGACTGCCCTTGATGTCCCTGAGTGAGAGTGTGTGTGAGATGGAGAGAGAGAGTGTGTGCACGCGCATATGTACGTGTGTGTGTGCATGTGTGTGTGTGTGTAGGCAGTTCTCACAGCCTGCTCACACGATCACAGCAGCATGGGATTGGTGTTGCCTGGGCAACCAATTCCAGGCAATATGAATGTGTGAATAAAATAATAATAAATATGAGGGTTAAAGCTTTACACCTACAATCACTGATCACTACTAACCAACACAAACCAGCTTCATGATTAAGTGTTTGTGACAACCTCACTGAGCCAAAAACTGAATTAACAACCTAGATCTACAATAATGTTTGCTGTAATTTGAAACAACATTCTCACTTCAATAAACATGCAAAAGATTTGTACAGTGGT
The DNA here is from genome assembly GCA_034552555.1 of Semaprochilodus insignis. Classification (NCBI taxonomy): domain Eukaryota; kingdom Metazoa; phylum Chordata; class Actinopteri; order Characiformes; family Prochilodontidae; genus Semaprochilodus; species Semaprochilodus insignis. Next base: position 15,659,056 of record CM067476.1, on the reverse strand, counting down.
ACTTACTTTCAGCTTTGGACAAAGTGCAGTGGTTTGAATCGATCAAAGCCAGCTGAAAGTGCTAGAGACAAATAGGGGCACAGAAATGGGGGGTGGGGGTGGTGATGAACAATTTTTAGAGATTGGTCATTCTGATTTTTTTTCCTTTCAGTGCCTTGTAAGGATTAGCAGACCTCAATACACATCAGCTGCTTTTATGGAATGCATCTGCAGGCAAGGTACTGATGCATTAATTCAGGAAGACATTGCTCATGTAAAAACTGAGACTGATGCTGTTGTGTTTGCTGCCAGTACCATTATTTAAAAACATTAAGTTGAAAGTTCACATATTTGTACAAACTGAACATGTGCAAAAAAGATCAAATATACAATTGTCTCTCAAGATACTCCATGAAGCAAAGGAAATTCAGCAAAAAATGCAATGTCAGTAAATTAGAAATATTAGGTCAAGGATTAAGTGGACAGGTGTTACTGAGGAACGCATCATGCTTGAAACAAATCACTCAATAGTTTTTATTTCTCCAAAATAAGCTAAATTACAATACTTATATTACAACGCAAAAAAAACTTCTTTAAATATACATTGAGAGTATATGTGTGAGCGGAATACAGAAATACGGTTCAACTTCACAAAAGGTGATCAGGATTGTTTCCTCGTTTCTAATGAATAGAATCTTTAGCATGAGCTCATCTGAAGGGGTAGTTCCCCTGAAACCTGATTATTAAGTCTAAAAAACCTACAACTGTAACTTCCCAGTTTTGATTAATGTAAACATGGTTTGCAGAATGCAATTTTTGTTCTTTTGACATCAGCCTACATCCATATTTTGTGTGCCTGCACAAAGCATGTTTGAATAAAGCCAGTTTATTTATGAATGAAAACCTGTTTTAAATGAACACGGCACTTCCTTTCCTACTACAGGAAATTCTCATTCTAAGTCCTCAATGACAAACTGCCAATATATCAGTCAACCTCTACCTTGTCTATACTATTTTAGCGGTTCTTACTACATCAGTGACCCAAACTTGGTAGTGGTATACTAGTGTGTACTCAAGCTGACACGAGCGCATGAGATGCAACAAATGTGTTTCAATTTTTTTTAAGCCTTTTTTTTTTTTTTTTTTTTTTAAACAGTGTTACTGCTGTGTATAGAATAGCCCACCAATCAAAAACTCTGGTTCTGTTATCAAAGCTCCAGACAAACTTATAAGAGCAGTCCCAAAACAGCACTGAAACATTTATTTTGGCCATCCCAAAATGAAAACTGACCACTTCAGTCAAGTCAGTACAGCTTTGTTTTTATTTACTTTACAAATTAAATTTTTGTACTACCATAAATTTCAAACCATAATTGAATACATACTTAACCAGAGAAAGAATGTGGATGTGGATTTCCAAGAATTGAGTCAAAAGTTAAAGGCTTACTCACAATTTTAAACATTACACATTTCAGTATAAAATGAAAAGAAAATAATGAGGTTTAGTGGCTAGAGCTGGAAGACACACTGATCCAAGCTTTTCAGGTGGTGATATTTTAGGGATAAAATCGACAAAAATAAACTAAATGTTTTTTAATAAAAAAAAATAAAAATAAATATGGTAAAATATGCTTTCTGACTGGTTAATCTTTACAATACAGTCTAAACGGTCCAATTTAAACAAGCTGTGTCAGGTTTTTAATGCCTTTTTTTGAATAGCATGTCAACATACAAGAAGGATGTGCTCATTAACTTTAGTAATGCATAAATCAAACAATAATGATAAATCATTAAATATCATCAAATGCTGTTATATACCAGCTCTGTCAGTGGGCAAAACCAGGTTCTCCAGTCCAGAAGGTTAAAAAAACCTACTCACAGGTAAGCAAGAGACGTACAACTCCTGACATGTTATGGTGCTAGAACACAGCAAATATGTGGACTCCCTGAAGGTCTACCAGGAATTGACTGATGACATCCAGCATAGGAATCAACAAGTTTTCCAAAGTATACAGGCACACAAAATACACACACACACACACACACACACACACACACACACACACACACACACACACACACANCACACACACACACACACACACACACACACACACACACACACACACACTGAACAGCTCCTACCTTTAAGCTTGACTCGTAGTCTGTGTTCACCTTAAACATCAGCCCTAGACGCAGGTGGATCTCCTTAGCTCGAGAGAATCCAGGGTCAATGTACAGCACCTCCTGAAACGCTTTAATCGCCCTGCAAAATAGAAATCAATTTTTCTTACATATCTATTACATAAGCTGGACAGGACTCCAAGCAGGAAAGCAGGTAACAAAGCATTAACTGGAATAACCGATTTCATGGGCAAAACCTTCCAGAATCTTCCGTCTTTCTTCTGACTGAATTAGGCAGCAGAATCCAACCCACAGTTTCACTTTCTCATTTTCATCCACGCAAAGCGCCTGCTTAAAAATCACCATGGAAACTACACTTGCAGTGCCTGTGCACCATCACAGCTGAGCCATACAGAGGAGCACTAGGTAGATTCCAATGTTTGGCTCATCAACATTTTTTATTGTTAGTTTTGGGGAGTCAAACACACACACCAAATAAAAAGAATGAATGAATGAATGAATGAATAAATAAATAAATAAATAAATAAATAAATAAATAAACACAGCAGGACAATTAGACAGGACAACCTTTGGAGGAGTGGCGGGTTTGCATGAGTGGTGACTCAAACCCCAGCCTCCTGCATGCAGGCTGTGTGTGTTATTCACCCTGCTATACTGTCACTTACTAAAACACACTTTCGTTAGGCAAAAATGATTCAATCAAAAGATTAGAAGTCACGCAGTGGACTAAAAAACAAATTCCTGGGAAAAGTACTGGGAATCAAGATAAAAAAATTTCAAGTCTGTAAAACAGTTTAAATGAGTGTGTGAGTGACTGTGTGAGATGAAAATGAGACAAGTAGCTCTAGCAAACCTGAATCACCCTCAGAAGTGTTTCTAAGGAATTGTTTGAAGTGTATAAGGATCATTCTACTGGATTAGATCAAACTGCAGTTAAAACAATTACGTGCTCAGATCTTAGACATTTACATAGCTATGTTATGATCCACACTCAAACCATTATTTAAGATAGTAATACACTAAATAAATAAATAAAAAAATATTATAGGCTTTCTGTTGAGCGGTGCTGGTCCAAAACCATAATCCCTTAATTCCAACATGTGAAGACAAAAAACAAAATTAAACATTTCATAAAAAGTACTTACCATTGAAATGCATTGTAATGGAAGTAAACCATACCAAGGCCATATAAAAAGGCAGCATTCTGAAAAAGAAAGAAGGAATTGTAAATGTGTAATGCTGTATTTACCAAGTTGCAAGGACAAGGTCTAAAATCTACCCAAAGACCTAAGATACATAAAAACCGATAGACCAAACATGTTCATTAGACCATTTCTATCAAACTCTAGGTGTCAGAGGCAACTTTCCGTGAGCATTCGTCAGTATATCTAAAAAAAGACTGTTCTCTGCATAAATCTGAAGACTTGTGTCATCTACTGTGGCTTTCTATGGTCTCATATGGCTTCAATTTAATTCAGTTATTGCAAAATGTTGTGTGGCACACTGAACAGAGCTTGGAGTTGGTAAGTTGAAGGGTGGAAAAGAGAATGAACAACAAAAACAGTCTCTTTAACTTCTTAGGCCTTCGCCAAGCATCGAGACTACAGGGCTTTCTGGTGCTCCTCGCGCTTCAGGCCTTTTCAGGAGATGCTGCGGTCTCAGGATACAAGCGGCGGCTGTCTTTTGTGTTTTCATTTTGCCAAACAAAAATATTTTTACTTCAGTGGGTAAACATTTAACAGAACAGTCAATAACCACCAAAAACTCAAGACCACCAAACCTGCGGAATTCATCCTTTACCTAACTGCTTGCACGTGACAAAATGAAGGAAAAAACTATTGGTACAAATTAATTTAACATAGTAATGTTAAAGTGCTGAGTGACGCACAGTGACACACTGAGAAACCTGACAGAGCTCTGGTGCGTGCGTATACTACTTGGTCAAAGCAATGTTGGAAAGCTGGTATGCGGTGGTCTTAAGCATGATTGCTCAGTGACCGCTAAACACACACACAATTTTTGTTACCCAGTCAATCAAGTATCTCTCTCACACACACACACACACACACACACGACTATCAGATATACGGAAGCTCAAATATGGGAATTCCATGTATAAAGCTGGGCTGTGGCCAAATATCGTCCTAAAGTTTGTGCAGAAACACCACAAACTTTTTTTCTTTAATAGCTGTGATCTTAGGCATACATTACTTTCCTCTGTAAAGGTAACATGCTGCTCTGTGGACCGTCCTAAATTTTTTTAAATCACTACACTGTGTGCACAATTATTACTCCCTCATTACACAAACACACATCACCTGATCTGCTTAAATCCAATAAATACTCGAGTTTACACAGCTTGGAGTGCAATTAAATAATATGGTCAAAATACTCACTTGCCTAATAATTGTGCACACAGTGTATTTAAGGAGGTGAGAATGCATGTGCTGACTTTCAGCAACTCCGAGTACAGTTCAATTCCACCACTGAGCATTTCGCCATGACTACATTAAACTAAAGCCATACTGAGACCACAGAAAACCATACAAGCTCCTGTGTGGCTTGAAATTTACACAGGGGAAGGCAGACAGTCTTTGGGTTAACAGATAAATGCTAATGCCAAGTTTCCCAAGCTAATATTACTTTCTCTTAGTCTTCAGCTAGAAAACAGTCTGTGTGTGGAGAGGTACTAAATGAAAACGAAGTGATAATTAAACCCACCCCGCCCCCCAAATTTACACAAGTATAAATATGAACTAGAAACCAGCATTTTCAGCACCACCTGCTGGCAATCTATAGAGACACTATACGGCAAATTCAAATTAAGTTCACAACACACACTTTCTGTATCTTTAACAGTTATTATTTAACAGTGATTATTTGCCTCTACAAAACAGTTTGTTTTTGGTCAATCACAGAATGCTTTTCAACCAATCACACCGTGAGTACAGAACTAGCTAGGATTCAACATTAACAATTAAAATGCATCACTGTCAGCCAAGTTCATGTTTAAGTTGTGAGTCAGACTCTATCATGCATCTTTTTGTTTTTTGACTGACTGAGATTTTAATGTAACAGAGGGCATAAACGCAAAATTCAGAGCAGAAAAATGAGAAATTAAGAAACAAAATTAATAAAAGTTAAATAAATAATGCATACAAATGATTCAAAAAATCCATTTTCATAAACTTTCATGAACTAAGGGTTCGACTGCTAAAGACAACTCACTGAATGACTAACCCGGAAAGCCACAGGAGCCATATTACTATAAAACAAAGCCCACAGACACCTACTCTTACACTCTCATTTCTCTTTCACTCTCACATCCTAAGTACCCCACACACAAACATGTGCTCATGTGTGCACACTTTCCTGCTGAAATGAAATCTTCAAACATTAGCAAAATGCCTACTGAACGAGCCTACTGTACACCAGAAGATATTCTAGGACGATTACGTTAATATTTTAGATTCATTATTTAATTGATTTACCTCATGCAAATAATAGCTAGCCATCAGTATCCCCTCAGGTAAACATGCATGAACCTTTAAGCGTGGGGTGATATCCTGTATTTACACCACATTCGGGTGGTATCCTGTATTCACAACACATTCATTTGATTGTTGTTCAAAAGCAGCTGTGCTGGCTGAACAAGCTGCAGACAACAAAAACCTATCGCCCTGTACAAAACACCACCTCTATGGTAGCATAAACATCAGAATCAGGTTTACTGGCCAAGTATGTTGACACACACAAGGAATTTGGTTTCAGCAGTTAGTGACTCTCTAGTACTGACAGTCCACAATATACACAATGACTCCACATATACACAATAAATACTCTTACTGTATTTAAACATTTCAGAACATCTCAGCTCTCATTCACCAGGTGAAAGAATCATCTTCCAATTTGTTATTTTTGGATACGTCTAACGTACTCTCGTAAATTGATACATATTACCAACACATTGGTTCATTTTAATGAAAACAAATTTCTAACTTCTGAAAGGCAGTATATCTCCAATTCTTATTGGTTATTATAAACCAGTATATTATAAGTTAATTATAACCTGGTTCCTTTTTAATCTTATGCAGACTCCACCCTAAAGTGACTAAGCTGTTCAAGCATGAACTCTCAATCAGTCACACCAAAATATCAGTGCTTACCTTCCAGTAGTCTGACTGTAAACTGTAGTACCTCTGGTATGCCGATAATGCTGCAATAAAAGAAGCATATTCCCAAATATTATTACATTTTATTTATTTATTTGTTCTTTTATTGGTTTATTGGAACGTGTATGCAACGTACTTCGGGGGGGGGGGCACATGTCGTGTAGTGCTCACCTTTTGGGTAATCCTCCAGTAAGAGGTTGAAGTGACCCAGCTGGCAGAATAACTCGGGGTCGACTTTTCCTTCAGCTTTCAGGATTAGAGAATCATAGCAGCGAACGGCCTGGAATGGACAAGAACATAAATGTAAGCCCTAACTCCTACAGGCAGGAAGTTATGCTTTTCAATACTAAAGCACCTTAACAATCCAGCTCAGTGTTCAGCACTCCAATATACATCCAATATGCTGTAAATGTATGGCTGAAGACTCAATCGTATTTCCAGTTAAAACTCAACCAAAGACATTCAGAATATAGCAGGCATTGAGAACCGAGTCATATTTGTCAACAAAGCCCTGTTTACTCCCCCAAATTCAACAGCTGAAACAATGTGGTTGTCTATGCATGGCAAACTTGTTCTTCAGACAAACCACAGTCCACAAATCAACTGCATTAAATCCAAACCGTTAACGATCTGTACTTATAACACCTTAGGAGGTGGTCTGAGTTTGGCTCATGCATAGGTCAGTTTAGTGGGGTGTGAGTTAATTTGACAGGACTACATATGCACAGAAAACCATGACTCTCCAACCAGAGCCCACTTCAAACACTCAAAATGGCCCATGGGTAAACTCTAGTACCGCCAATGCTACAGTCAATCACAGATGGCTAAAGGGCCCAACCGGACAAATGTACAGCACAATCTCACAAAACCAACAAATCATGCCTTAAGCAATCCATCTAAAACATTAAAAAAGTGACTTCAAGTGGCCTACAAAAATCCAGTTAAGAGAGTGTGAAAAAGGTTAATGACCTCATAGGAATGCAACTGACTAGACAGCATATTGCAAGCTCAATTTCCAACTGCAGATAAAAAGCCACTGAAACTCAAAATCAAGGTTTCAGTTTCTATACCTCTTTTGTGACATTACACCTACTGAATATAGACTGCCTTCTGTAAATAACCAATCATGCCATTTCTTCCTTTGCTAAAAACATACTGAAAATGAAATCTGATTAAATAATCAGAAAAGGTGAAAATGCAAAAAGCCTTCCTGAAATGCTTGCTCAAATCCCCCCTATGGGGTCCATTCTGTGTGGAGTCTGCATGTTCTTCCTGTGTCTGCGTGGGTTTCCTATGGATGCTCTGGTTTCCTCCCACAATCCAAAGGAGAGGCTACGTTGCCCCCAGGTGAATATGCTTGTATATCTGCCCTGTGATGGACTGACAGGCATTCCAGGATGTTTCCTGCCTTCTGCTCAGTGAGTGCAAAAATTCTTCTAGGCTATAAGCAGCCTAAAGGCCTTCTTCATAAAAATATTGAATTATATATTTTTTTAAAAGTTTATAGATGTACAAACTGAACAGGAAATGGTATCATTATATAAAGCATTTCTAATCACTAAATGTCAGCTGTATGAAAACAAATGCTCAGCACAAACTGCATACTTAAATGCATTTTCATGGCATTGCTAGTAATGTGAACAGAATGTACATGCTTTCAGTGTGAGGAACTGCTTAAACCCATAATATCACAACATAACCAATCCACTGTGTTTTTCTTTTTAAGTTGCCTTCAGTTCCAAGTGTCTAAGCAAGAGCATAAAGAAACTGACCAACACCATTCTGTGAAATAATCCTGCCAAAGTCAAACCAAATTATCCGAAGAAAAGGTTGAAGTGTAAATTTTGGTTAGGGTATGCAAGGGCTAGGGTATGCAATCTATCTGAACCATGTTAAGATTAGAGATTTACATGCCTGTTTTGAGTGCCTGATTAATACCATAAAGAGCTGAATTAGTTCAGATTGTCAACACAGTAATACTGCATAAAAAAAGGTGAGAAAAGTAGATTAAACATATCCACAGTTACACGCCATTGGCAAAATTCCTCATGCCAGTGACCTCACTGACTCAAATTCATATCACTCCTTGAATAATACATCTGCGTTTCCTTTCAATGCCATCTGCAACTGGTTGGGATTACCATTTCTGAATTTATTTCAGTATTTAAATATTTATGATTAACTGTTTTCTGGAGGCTTGTCTGCATAGTTGGCTCTCTGAAATGCTGCTGTAGGAACACACATCAATGCATTCCAACCACTACAACAGCAGTGAGGGTCCACACACCATGTCTGCTCCACTCACTCTCACCAAACTAATGTAACACGCACTCCGACAATAAAAGAGCAGGCATCATTTGAGACAGCGCAGCTGTGGCAGATCCTAGTGAGACGGAGATGGTGCACATCCACCCACCGTGCTACATAAGCGAACGTCCCAGGGGGCCGTAATTAAAATAGCTATGAATGGTCACCCAGCTTGATGGTGGCCGATTCAGTTGTCCTTGGCCCTGGAAGGAAAAGCTCTGCAGGTGCTCGCAAAACCTGCAGGCAGAGCAGCGCAGCACAGCACAGCTCTCCAGTTGCGGTTCAGGCAGGTATCTGAAGCCAGATGTTCCAGATGGACAAAGGTGAGAGCGGATAAGTGCATAGAGACATATATGGCTTATAAAGACATAGAGAGGGCTTACAGATTGCAACTGCTGCACCATTTAAGGTGGAACAGGAACGTTAAAAAAAAACAAACAAACAAATAAAAAGCCAGCTAATGAGAAAGCTGACTTGAGCCTCCACAAGACTTTTTCACAGTTGAAACGGTTCACTGCTCTTAGACCTACGCCTGATCTAAAGCTTCTTTCTGAAAATTTGTTCTTCAGATTCAGAGTGTTTCTCAAGCCGAGGTACTTTGTTTCCCTATTTACAGGACCAGGACTATGTACCAGACTTTTTCCAACAAAAACAGACCAGAAAGTTAGGAAAACACATGCTGTATTTCACAAAAAGTATTGGATTGAAATTGTGTACCATTGCCTTTAAATGCAGTATTTGTTTTACTCATGCATTTACACACACTCTGCGTAATTCACATCAAACACATCAACATTTGATATGACAATATATTGTGGATAAAAGAGAACAGAATTCCCTCACATGATTGAGCACCAATTAATACTTTTGAGCTGAAGTGGAGTTTCGTGGTCCAAAACTAATCACTGTAACATTAGCAGCAGGGCAAAACGAAAAAAATATTTTAAAGCCTTTTTTAATTTTTTTAATTCATTTACCCGTCCCTTTAATGCTTAAAGTGAAATAAAACAATCCATTAGAGATTAATTTAAACTGAAATATGGTGGCCCAACATACAAGTCAAATTGAGTTTACATCATATGCAGCACTAATTTTTAAATGCTCAAAAATATGTTCATCACTCTGTTGCATCACCGAATCTCATGACATAGATAGCCTATAAAGAACAAGGAACAAAGAGTCAAATCTTCAGATTAGACATCAGAATCAGATTTGACTGAAATGAAAATAAAAACAAAAGCTCTGAAGGCTTTTGTGTGTGAAACTTCGTTTCTTGAACTTTATAGCTATGCAATTGGTTTCAACACACCAAACACAGAAGCAGGTGAGTGCTATGACGGCTCTTCCGGTCGACTCACTAGTTCACTACTGTGTTTATATAACACTCTTCCATCTTGTCTTTATGATTTTGTCTTTACTCAATATTACACAAAAATCCTAAATTCTGTCCTAACTTGGCTTTAAACATGCAATTTCATTTTGTGCAGTGACAGACAACTCAGTTCTCTTTTACAGGCATAATGACATTACATTTATTTACATTGCAAAAACGATTTGTACCATGACCCCTCATTACCTTTGTGTGATAATTTTGATGAAAACACAGCTGAACGTGTCTGTAGATCCGAATGCTCTTTTCATGCATGTGCACCAGACAGACGTTACAGACACACCACAGGTTGCTCTCGCAGTTTTGGTTGTTACTGCATGTTAACAGCTAATCTTTCACTTTCCCCTTCACAGTAAACACGAGAACAGTACCTAAACCAAACAAAGTCCTATGGAGACAAACTGAAAAAGGGAAGGCCCTGATAAACAGCATGGAGGGCTGTCATAATATTTCAGCCTTTTTAAATCTATTTAAATCTTTCAGTTAAGCACAAGTTAGTTTTGTTTTGGCAGGTTTTTGCTTTTTTATGTCAGTAACTGTAGCTACTTAGTCAGTAACTGACTAACTAACAGTTATATATACATAAAATATTTGATATAGACTTTCATGTTTACTTTACAGGTTATGTACTTTAAAGTCATGCTTCAGTGTTTTGTTGTTCAGCGCGTTTACATTGAGCAGAAGTATACTGAAGGAGACTTTTGAATTATTATTGGTCATAGTTCGCAGTTCTCTGTGTTCTCCTTAAAATCTGATTAATCTAGCATGTTTAACGGTGAGAAAACAAAAGAGAGAAAGTTGAATATTCACTGAACATCCAATACATATTACTGAAAAGCCCTACTGCTCCAACCAGCACATAATACTGCTAATGGATCAGCACTGACCACCAGTTGGAAAAATCACATCAACTACAACCTTGACCTGAACAACGTCGGTGAAGGAGAAACTCACAAACACAAGAAACAAGAATCCTGTAGGCCTCAACAGTTAGTACACAATACTCACTCCAGTCACAACAACAGATTAATAGGTGTGGTTCAACAGTCAGAGCACAAAGAAAGAGAGGAGTAAAGTTTCTGCACTTTACAGACAGTGAGCAATGAAATGTTAAACAAATACCACAGACAATAAAATATCACCTTTTAATAGAGTCTTAAAAAGAGTCAAAATAAAGCTTCTACATAAACACAATACAAAAATCACAGCAGACCACAAACCAAAAACTCACCACAAATATAAGCTTAACCATGTCTGAAAGTGAAACCAACTTAGGTACTAACATGGAGCAAACATGTCTTGGAGATCTTGTTTTATTCATCACCTCACTCAGTGCTCCTTTTCTCCTGAACATGCTGCATGCCGAAGGGAGTGCAATGCCTCCTTGTCTACCATAGTTTTTTATGAAACACTGCTAAACAAAAGAAATGCCTTAAAGAAAAGAGAAATGCCTTCTTAAAGCATGTTTGGCATATGCTGGATGTCAGAAATGTTCCTCTCTCATATGCAGTATACAGTTCATTTGCACATACAGAATGCATGTAATTATAGCAAATTATTATCTTAGGAATTATTATCCAGTGATTACCCAACTTTTCTCATGCTCTTCTCACCAAATGCAATCATATTCTCACAGCAACATACAACCAGGGTTGGGTATCATTTTAATTTTATTGATTCCTATTGCCATATGGCTCATATATTCTGGATCTTACTGAACTTCAACTCCAATGTGGTAGAAAAAAGATGCCAAAACGTTCAAATATAAAGAATCTTTCATCATTCAGATTCTAGATGATACACAAGTTTACAAGATGTGACCTTTAACCTGTTACATGGGTGAAAAATGCTAAACTGGCAACGTGGAAAATTAGAATATGAAAATATACCTGATATACTTCTGTTTGAGCTTTATTAACCCAGTAAATAAAAGGCATACCTAAACTCCTCTCTGGACATCCATGCTTTCTCTTTTTTGTATGGTGGGCACATCTACAAACAGTGCCCCAAAAGCAGTTGTGTTCACTAGTTTATCATCTAGTATTATATCTTTTTCACTTTGCCCAAGGATGGCAAAGGATGTAGCTTCTACTCCAAGACACTACAGGGTTTTCTCTCATCAGCTTTCCTCTTGTTTCCCCATCATTGCCAACAAGTAAGACCAGGTGTGCTAGCGAGGTGCTAACACTGTCTGTGCAGCTGGCTAATACAGTATTCAGGCTTCACAACCACATTTAGAGGTGCAATCTCCTTTACATCAGACATTAGATCACGCATGCACGCACGTGCACACACGCACAGAGTGAGCACACTTGCCCGGAGCAGTGGGCAGCCCTATGGCGCCTGGGGAGCAATTGGGGGTTAGGTGCCTTGCTCAAGGGCACTTCAGTCGTTACTGTCATCTCAGGGAACTGAACTGGCAACCCTCCGGTTAGAATGCTGGTTCCCTAACCTGCAGCCCACGACTGACCCCCAGGTTCCTGTTGTTCAGTCCAGTTTTTTGAGAGACGAGATTAGACAAAAGATGATCTTAGCTAATTTTCCTTTTCCACCTTAAATGGCCAATCAGTTACATGTGTCATACACATACTCTGTCGCCCCAGGAAAAGTTTACAATGGTTTACTACCAAGCTCATTCAACAAAGTCTACATTGGTTGATAAACCAAGGATTAACCAAGGTAGAAGCAAAGGGAACTGGCTTTCATATCCTGTTTCCCAGTCGAGTACAGTAATGACAGCCGATGAGTGGTTGAAAGTATGGTGACAGTGTGCGGATACTGAACAAGTACTGATGCTAATACCTCAACTATGCCAACTCCTCTGTGAACAAAGAAACTAAAACTCTTCTGTACTGCAACAAAGAGAAACCAGGCACCACAGCAGTTACCAGACAGGATTCAAGCAGTTGTCAAAGGCAATTTTAAATTAGTCTTCTGGACTCCCAAGGTTGCTGGAAGTGATCAATCATTAGGAAATCCCCTTCTCACTCATTTTAACCAGAAGGTAAGAGCCACATTTCATACAGAGAAGTTCTGAACGGAAACAAACTTGTAATCAGTTCATTTCATTTCGAGACGCAGTCTTATAGTTCATATTATGTTTAGTTTTATTTGGAGCTGTAACACATTTGCCAAAAACCTCATCACCATTAAATTAGCATCTTGCTCTTTAGATTTTATACATTTTATTTTACATCTTAACATCTTTATTTTACATCTAAGAAATTAAATTTGTGTTGGTTACCTGTTGCCTTTTTTAAGAGGAAGAAACATTTGCACATTGAAAAAAGAAACAAATGCAAAAGTCATTTTGGCATCTCCTTAGTAATTTTATATTGAAAGTGTTATATCAAGATGCCTAAACAGCAATACATAAATTACAAGAAAATATGCATATATAGTTGCACCACTATCCGAAACAGCGCTACAACAAAAACAGACCCACGCAAAGGGCCATACAACGATTTAGCCAAAGGAAAATGCTGTCAGCAAAGGATCCTGTTCCGAATTCCTGTCTCCTTGTCTGCACTGTGTGCTGCGTGCGTGTCTGTCCAAATCCAAGTGAAGCCATATCACATCATATTTCGAACAGAAGGATGACAAATTTGCACATAATTTGAGTGAGTTCAGACATGGACTAATTCTCATGAGCAGTGAAAAAGGTGTCAAGATTCAAGTTAATTATTTTGGTAAACTTATATTAAAGGCTCAGAGACAAACAAAAATGTAGAATTACACAGTTCCAACAACTACACAAACACAATACGTTAAACACTACACCGCACTCATGAGATTTATGACGCATTTGTTAAAATCTGTTTGCTACACAAAATCATCAAACTGGTAGATTTTATCTGCTGAGCCCCCTCCTCTTAAATACTCAAAGGTTCTGTTCAGACTGCAGGAAAATCCAAATTGCTTCTCAAATCAGGTCTTTCGAGATGACTGTCCGCACTTTCATTTACAAGTGATCACCACATCAACAGCCTATCTGCATGGTTTGCTGTGGTTAAAAGTGTACTTTTTAGATCAGTCTGCTGCTAATCAGAAGCCTTTTTAAGGTAAATTTAACAAAATACATGTAACAAAATGACATAAGTCAGGAAACTAAAAAGGGAACTGTATTCTTGTACTGCTCAACCCTGCAAATTTCCCTGAAATACAGTATTAAGCAGGATCTCTGGGCTAACAGAGCATTTCTGCTCCATGCCTGGTAGAAAAGAAGAAAGTTAAACAGGTTTATAAATTATACATTTTCCCACCCTGCTAATAAACATCAACAAACAAAACTGACTATGCCATACAGAACATCAATATCAAGACAAGCAATGCTTAATATGACAAGGGACTCACCAAAAAAAAAAATAAAAATAAATAAATAAATAAATAAATAAATAAAAAATTAAAAAAAAATTCCTGCAAAGAGGAAGACCAGTACATTAAAAACACTAGCGATTTAATATTAGCTTCTGTGCAGCTGTAACTAAAGTTTGTTTCATAGTTTTGACTCTCATTTCTTAACTTTTTAGTAGCCCAATGCCAGCAGGTATCAGATCCAAGTCTAATGCATTGGAGGAGCTCATGTTTTACATTGTTGAAGTCCTCTTGGCTGGTAGGGCTCTACATGAACTTCTTTTAAAGTCAAAAACACACTGTGCGATTTTAGAAATATTACTCTTTGATGATTCACACCATTTGAAAACACTCAATCCACACTATGTGAAGCACAGCCTATGTAAACAGCACTGTCTATGAGCAGCTTTGCTAACACTGTGCACTGAAAGGTATATACAGCACATACAGATTCTGGTAGCAAAAGTTCTGTCTCCACCCGTACTGAGGAAGCGTTTGTGGTGGTGTTTGTATAAAACTGTATAATGTCTGTCTGGTGGAAACCTAAGGTTAAAAGTTTCCAGTGTAACAGTATTAAAAAAAACTTCATTACACACACTAAGCCAGAGGTGTAGTATTTTTTTTGTTGATGTTTTACTCGATATTTTAAATTTAATTAAAAAAACATATATTGAGGAGTGAGATTTCTTTAAGCAGCAACTGCACAAACAGTAAATGGTATGTGGGCATGTCTGAGAAAGTCTGCAGACGTAAAATTGAAAAAGATATTCACCAACATATGCCACAGATCGCGTCCAGTCCACTAATATCATCCACTTAGCATTTAACAGCACTATAAAGAGCGAACCCAAATGCAAATGGCTGAAAACAGGCTACAAACGAAACATTCAAAACTACCACAAACTAAACCAAACTAAACAAACTAGCCCCTAAAGGCTACTAAAGGATACACATTTCATTCAAATACACTACAGTACACAACACGCTAATGAATCAACGTCATCTGTTTCTCCTGAACACACGGAAAGGGTTGCAAAGCTATTGACTAATACAGCCTTTTATATGAATGAGAAAACAAACAGTAAATCCCAACATAATAGTTTGGGTTGGCATGTACAGTTACAAATAACAAACTCAAACAAGAATGCAGTACATACAGACTGATTCATAAATATCAGTGCAGCCATCACCATATTGATACAGATTGCCCATAATATTATTAATATTATGTTGATATTCTGAACCAACAGCCTATGACTGCAATTTTACCCATTTGTCTGATAAACTAAACCATCAGACCCCTGGCGTGGCGCTAATCAATGCATGCGTATGTATAGTGGTCAGTGAAAGCTTGTGTACTCTTCAGAACTTATTTCTGTTTAAATGTTTTCCAAAAAAAAAAAAAAAAAAAAGAACCCAATAAAACAAACAATTAAAAAAAATTACATTTACTGTTTAGTGAGAAACATAATCCAATACTACATATCTGTGAATGGCAAAGAATGAGAATCCCTAAGATTAGCAGTTAATTTGAATGTCAAATTACTGTCAGGTGTTTTCAGTCAACAGGATGACAATCAGGGGCGAGTGGTCGACTTGATGTATTTAAAGAACAGGGCTCTATCCCTTCAGAACACATTTGTGTCATGGCACAAACAAAGGAGATTTCTAAAAGGCCTTAAATCTCCTAAAAAAGCTCTGAAGAGTCCTGACTCCACCAGTCGGGCAGACTGTATATAAAATGCATGTAACTCCGGACACACTGTTACCCTCACCAGGAGCAACTGACCAACAAGGATCACTCCAAGAGCAAGATGTGAGATGAGTAACTTCTATGCAAAAGGTCTCCCTTGCATTGGTTAATGTTCAAAAGTCTACTATCAGGAGACCACCGAACAACAATGGTGTGCATGGCAGAGTTGCAAGGAGAAAATTTCTCTCCAAAACAGAGTTTTACTGCCCATCTGCAGTTTGACATCACATGGAAAAGTCAGAAAACTATTGAGAAAAAATATTTTGAGTAGAGACAAGACCAAACTTTTTGGTTTAAATGGGAAGTGTTCTATCAGAAGAAAGGAAAATGCTGCTTTCCAGCATAGGAATTCCATCAAATCTGTGAAACGCAGTGGTGGTAGTATCATGACTTGAGACCATTTTACATTTACAGCATTTAGCAGACGCTCTTATCCAGAACAACTTATAACCATGCTCAGTGTTCAGTCAGAGAATGCTTCCTAGCTAGTAGCTCATACCGAGAGAGAAGAAAAAGGAAAGGTTTTGCTGCATCCGGGCTAGGACAGCTTGCCATCATTGATGGAACAATGAATTCTGAATTGTATCAGCAAATTCTAAACCAAGTCCGGACATCTGTCCGTGAACTGAATCTCAAGAGAATGTGGGTCATGCAGCAAGACCTCAAGCACATACACCGGTCTACCAAAGAATGGTTAAAGAAGAAGTTTAAAAAAAATAATAAATTTCAAAAAATCGATGTGCTGGACTGATCAACAGTTGTGAGAAAAGTTTTGTTGCAGTTAATGCTGCACAAGGGTGGTCACACCAGGTGTCTCAATTATAAACAGAGCCCAAGAACTAAAACAGCTTCTGAACGTGTGTACACAATACAACACAGAAACCGAGATACTCAGCAGAAAGATGGGAGTATATTTACGAAAGCTTTCACAAATGCGCACAGACTTAAAACACATCTGAGAGAGAAAGGTAATTGGCAACGCCCGGTTGTAAAACAGCAATAATTGCAAAGCTGTAAAATTGCTGATAAATGCACAAAACCATCCTCACACAACAGTTCACATCAAATTAAACATCATTATAGGCCTCAAGGTTATGAATACCATTCATACATGTGCTTATTTATTTGAATATATCAGTTAACAAGCAAGTTTTGACTACAAGATTTAGCTTAGATTTAAGTTGCAGCACGTTAATCAACACAATCCAGACCACCAAATTACATTCTTCATTGCCGTGATTTCCAAAAGAAAAACTTACACTTCATATTCACCAAAATTTCTCTTTTTTGCCTTCACCACTATCGCACTCAACAGAGAACAGGACACCCCATATTTAACAACATATTTGGCATATATAATATGGGCATGTTCCTCAATATATAAATTACCAAAAAATAAAAGTATTTTTGTCTTATTTAAAGTTTTAGATCATTACTGCAAAAACATAAATTCTAAAAGATTCACAAACTTTCAAGCACCTCTACAGACTTTGTTGATAAAAATGTGTTTATGAACTGATTCTCACTGAATGGCAAACTTTAGTGTTTCTAAACATTTAAAAAGCAAAATTAAAACTGAAAACTTTGCAAAGTCAACACACATAGTACCTGCTTATTTCTGCATTAACACAAAGAAGGTATTGAACCCCAACAGCTCCTTTTCTCCCAAGTATGAAGATGGAGATTGTCATTAGCATCCTTATACAATAATGTACCACCTTAAGCAATTGCACTGATGGTGAACAGCACCACCTTTCCGAACAGGAAATCAGGGTTCGATTCTACACCAATGCAGATACACCAATCACTATTTGCCCACAGATCTGAAGTAAACTTTAGTGCAGAGGTGTACCCTGAGGAACGATGCAATGAGCCTTATCGGCTGAAGTTCGTCTAGCCAGTTAACATAGGAACACACTGGCACCAAACTTTCTGGACCTATTTAAGTAACGAGAGCCTCAGCCAGTGCAGTAGAGGACGTTAGAAGCTGCTACATCACAGCTTAACAAGAGGATTTATATTAAATAATGGGTGTAACACAGTTTCAGCAACCAAGGGTAATACCATCACCAATCTCTATCAACACTTCACAAAATCACATTACCAAATATGAACAGTGGACGGAAAAAAAGAGAAACTGACAAGCACTCAGCAACAAGTGCCTCCACAAAGCAACTGTTGATAACACAAAAAAAGTAGGAAGCAGGAGCTAAGATGGCTTGAGTTTAATATTACCAGCTATGACACCTACGTCACCAGCAGCTGTAGCATAAACTCCACCCACATAAGCAATTTCTATATGTCCTGAACCTCAGATCTTCATCCTCTTCATTTTTGGGTCACAATGTTCATAGGACGTTGTGGAAAAGTGTTTTTCCTCCAGCTGCTTATTCAAATTTCCCTAAAGCCAATTCTGGCACGTTCATTACTTAAAATAATTGTTTACAGGAGATTCTAGTTATTTTCTACTTTTCATATGGCAATGTTTAAAATAATTTATTGTTTGCAAGAAATGCAAGTTATTTATTTTCCTTGCTGTTTAGATTAAAACTAAAAGTGACCTTTTCATAAAACATTTTAAGATGTGTGTGCTTTGACTTCAATTGTTTGAAATATTAATTAAATAACCAATAATAGTTCATCTCTGTGTGTTTCCTCCAGTTATAATAAAGTCACAAAGATGGGCACTCTTTCATTAGAAAAATATTGGGTCATATCGTCCAGCACTACGTCTGGCACACCAGTGAAGACTAGGGTAACACTGTAGTAAGCATTATCACTGCTGGCAAAGTGTCCTTTTTTTTTTTTTAATACCACAATGACAGGCCTACATCTTTGCACAATGCATAACTACATAAATTTACGCAGCACAAATTAGGCTAATGTATGCTTGTTTTATGGCAGGGCATTTATACAAAACTTTTGCTTTTCCATGTCTAGAATGACATCAACAGACTATTTAGTACATGCTTCTGGAGGCACAGTGCTCCCAGCAAGTGGCAAAGCACACTCAAAGCTTGTCCACAACTGCTTCTGGTGAACATGGACACAACAAGCCACAATGACTAAAAAAGTAGAGCAGTGAAAGCAACAGTGATGCAGAAACACTGTGGTTTCTGCTTCTGCTTTAACCTGCACTCATGGGGAAGATTTAAAAAATCAACAAATAAATCAAAAGGGGGGGCACACCCACTGGCACAGTGCTGTGATGATCCTTGCAACCCTAATGTAGATTATCAGTACAAAAATAGCTATTATACACAGTCTAACAAATCCCCACTTTAAAAGAACAATACACGACAAGGTTGAACCGCAAAGTGCAAACCTGAGTGCTGGAGATCAAATTTAGAACCAACCCTTAACTTAACACACCTGATTCAAGCAATGAACGCCTTCAGGATCTGACTATGCCGGAAAGATCTTAAGGATAATAGAACTCAAAAGATCAGGACCGAGCACCACTGGTTTAACCTAACATACTACATTTGGTCACTTTTCATGTATACAGATAAAAAGATTCAGTGGAGTCATTCTTTGGCCGCCATGCACAGCATCAAAAGTCAAAACTGACTGAACTTCAGCCTTGCCACGTGCAGACATGGAAAAGTCACATTTTTTCTGCATCTTGTTGCCATTACAATACACTGAATTACAAAAAAATGACCTAAATTATACAATAACCACTTGAAGTCTTCTGATGAGCTGCTTGGCACCTTGAGGGCTGGAGCAGTTCAATGGTAATGCACTTACGGCAAACATGTGAACATCTCTTACAGACCATAGATCCATACACAACAAATAAATAAATCTGCTAATAAGGTAGTCTGGATTCAATTAATAAACTTTGGTAACATGAACAACACAGCAAGACAAGCAAGAAGAATTCCAACACAGATACAAGATCATTAAATAGATGCTGTGAAGTATCCTGATAAGATGAATGTGCATAATATCTGGCATATGAAACATTACTTTACCACACCTGCAGAAACACAAATTACACATTATTTACAGACACATGCAACTACAAAGGCTGCCTTTCCCATTTCTACAGCAGTATTACCAAGAAAACAGAGACTGCATCTCCAGAAACAGACTTAACTGCTTATCAGAGTATGACTTCTTCACAAAGTTTGACCAACGGCTAAAACAATTTAATTCAAAAATTTCTTTCTAATAGCATTCTTGGGCTGTGATGATTACCTTACAGCTCTCAGTTAGTGAGCTGAGCAAGACTAGGCTGTAACATCACAGCCAAAATTGACGTGTTCACACCACCTCCAACCCTGCGCATGTCCATGCACTTTCGAATTTGCTCTTCATTTAAAATGAGTTGAAATGAGCTTGGCAAATGCACCTCTATTGGCACATCCATGAGAGCTGTATGAGAAGGGTTGGGGGTGGTAGGGGGTGTAGGGGCAGAATACCTTTACATTGCTTTTTTTCTCCCCACCATGGTTAAAAAAAAAAAAAAAAAAAAAAAAAACATACTATCACAGCCTTAAATATTCTACAAAAATGTTTGCTCACAGAGACAAGACTTGCTCAGTATTAACATCACCTCAGACCCCAGTGACACAGTGACCCACTTCAGTCAGGGCAGGTTAAGAACAGCAGCTATCTGGTGTAGCACTGCCAGACAGCAAAGTACACCTAGATTACAGAGGTAACAAAAGAATAAAGAGAAAACTAAGTTTCTCCTAAAGCAATACATTACTATACATCCAAAGAGGGAAATTAGCCAATTATGAGATGACCAAATGATATGAGATGTTCAGATCATTTGGTACAGGGGTGACTACTAATTCGACTGTTTCAGTACAGACCTGTAGGAGTGTACAGAGACAGCAGAACACATAGTAGGTACAGTTTAAATTTAAATTTCTTTGTATTTCCTTGATTAAGGGAAAATTTATTTAGTTCAGTTGCTACATTTTCCCTGCTACTTTCCACACAGAAAAAAATGTTTTGTTTATATTTTGTATTAGCAGAAAGTTCATTAAAACCTGTATTTTTTCCATTCTGTCGTCACCTAGCTTCACTGTGAGCAAAATAGAATAACCAATTTATTTAGTAAATTAGCGATTTATAATCTAAATAAATTATTATTCGTTTCAATAATTGACACTTGATTACTCAACAATCAAACAGTCGTTTGTCACATCCCTAATATGGTACAGTAGGTAATTACAGTAACTCCAGAGCACTGGCCAACTGCATGAAAAACGCATTATTATGAAAGGTATAACAATGCATCGTGTGCAATGCAAAAATAACTAACAAGAAAGCAACAATCTGCACTAAGGAGAACAGACATTCTACTAATTACACCATGACATAACTGCATTGTTTAAACACCACCAAGGTTTGCAAACAACCAGCACCAATCAACAATTCACTCACCGAGCACTCCTTCTGCCAGGTGGCTCTGGCACTGCGCCATGGTGACAATCATGTTTCTTAACTCAAATTTTTCAAAACGTTATGAAAATAATAAATCATAATCCCAGTATCATGAATTTTGTCAAATTCAGTAAATATTCCCCATATGGTCCACTAGCTGTCCTTTTCATGTGCATTCTGGAAATTCTCCAGGGTTCGCACACGTGGCTTGGTAAATAAAAAAAATTATATTTAATTTATAAATATATATATATATATAT
>CM067476.1:15582945-15636969 GCA_034552555.1 Semaprochilodus insignis | reverse complement strand
ATATATATATATATATATATATACACACACATACATACACACACAAAGCGGCTCGGACTGAACGTCACAACATTGTTTCAGCCAATCAGCAACAGATGCCATTTGTGCCCGCGCACACAGAAAGTAGAGGGAGGGGTAAATGGGAGAGAGAAGGTTGGTTGAAGCTAGAACTCCACACATACTGTCAGGAAGAGATGGCCAAAAAACAGCCAAAAGAAAAATCTGAAAAGAAGTTTTTTGATCAGGCAAGGGGCGAAAGGCAGTGAGAACATCAGTACAGTGTTTCAATTATGGAAAGTCAGCTTTCCTATTCACCGGCTTCTTGTTTGAATTTTCCCATTCCACATGAAATGGTGCTGCAGTTACATACTAGCACATGAGGTCCTAGTCATCTCTATTTCACAAATGATAAACATTTTTTGAAGTACATTACTGCTCCTATTCTGCTGTAAACTTGCTTTGGGCACATGCTAAGTTTTGATTAAATCTGCTGTCAAAGCTTGGAGGACGTGTTTCACTTTGCATGTTAGCATCAGTTCACTAAGCTTTGCTTAGCATACTGCACTAGCTTTAAGACCTAAAGCTTTAGCAGAGGTTGAAAAAAATGTAAGACACAGAAATACAAAAGCGACCTCATTTCAGCCTTTTCACATATTTAAAAATCCACCTGTGAGGCAAGAGGACTGTTAGCTTAAGGTGCCGGAAAGTAACAGATGCACCATTTAAGGTGTAACAGAAAAAAAAAAAAAAATCAAACAAGAAGCTGGACAAAAAGACCAAGGCGCAATAATGAAAATACGACACTAATTAGGGTGGAATGGGAAAATTTGATTAAGACGCCACAGCAGCGGAAGGTGGAACAGTGAAATTTGAAAAAGAAGTCAACTTCAGCTTCATGGAGAACTGAAAAGCATGAACAGGGATGAGGAGGTTGCTCTGTTTCTGCTTGACAGGTGGGTACAATTAACTTACTTTCACTGTTTCACAGAACCAATAGGTCAGCACTGTTGTGTCCTGCTTGCTTGCGTTGGTGATACCAACTGACTCGTGCTGCAGAAGTAACTGTAGCAACAATTTGCTGAACCACAATCTACCAAACGTATGGCACATATGAGGGCTGTGCCCTTGTGTAGGCTCGTGGTTTTGTGAAGGGTTTTATGGCCATGAAAACGTGAACAAGCTAGTTTAGCATTCACGTTAGGAAATTTGTGAGTGGGGGTCAGGTAGCGCTGGGCAGAGCTGAAATTTGGGATGTGTCGACTACGCAGACTTAAAATGTCAAAAAAATCATTTGCCTCATATACTAAATCATATACTATGCCTTTAAAAGGGACACGTTACCCTTTTCTGTTTTCGTCCCCCTCTCCTTTAGTGCGTTATGTAGCTTTTTGTGCATGCAGACAATGCGGAAAATTATAAAGACCAAAGTATGAGAGGGGAAACCTCTTTCCCACAGAAACTTTTCTCAGCTGTGATATCATCTCATAACACAATCCTTATTGCCCACCTACTGGAAAGCTTGACATGCCATCACAATGCAGATAAAAATAGGTAAAAACTTACCACTCTGTAACGTCCCGCTCTAGGCTAGCTAGTGATCGGGTCCATTAAATGTGTTCTACCTCGCCATCAGGATCAGACCCTGGCTCAAACGGAACTGTCGTTATTGTAAGAATAACTACAGTGACGTGGAGGGGAAAACTTGTAGCACAACGCTGCTCTGGAATTTGACCAAATACAACAGAGTACGCATCCTGACCAATCAGAGCACATTAGGTATATTGGGAGGCAGGGCTTAAAGACACAGGACCTCCAACAATGAGTTTCAGACAGAGTGAATACAGATGTACAGTATGCGAAAAATATTGTGTTTGGGAGAGACTTTAGGTATAAGTATATTCTAGTAGACCTTCAAACAAAAAATTAAAATATGAACTGAAAATGAGCATAGAAAGATCAAGTTATGTTGAATTATTTTTGTCATATCGCTCACTATTAATATAGTATAGGTAATATTCGTTCAGGGTGTAAACACAAAGAAACACTTTTTTTTAATGAACACCCTAAAACTGATTTCTAAATCTTTTGCAGACCATGTCTTAAAGCTCTTCACTTCAACATCTCAATGTGGGTCTGGTTTCTTAAAAGCTGCGTACCAGAAAGACAGCTGAAAACATGTTGATCCTATGAACACTTACTTGATAGTTCACAGGGATCTATTAAATATGCAATCTGAGAACAAAATATCTGGAGTAGAAACGAAAAACCGTGAAAAGCCGAGATCACAACTGCTTGGCAGAAACTGTCATCACGCAATTTAAAAACCTTAGGCAAATAGAGTGTACTACTGCACCACAATGCCTACTAAAGCTACCTGCATGGCACAATATCAAACTTAACAAGTGAACTGACGGTATTGATAATTTAGCAAAGGAAGCATTCAGCAGAGCAAAACACTAAAGCATCTTCTTCCCAAAGCTTTTAATTACAGCGACAAGCATCACATGTAAAAGCATAACACAAACCCAAAAACGAAACTATACAGTAAAAAAGGAGGCAACAGAGGAACCTTAACGAAAGACAAAACATGGCCCAACTAATTTTCTCTCTGCATCACTGTAGTACATTCACAAACAGATAACAGAGACTGTAATTTCTCAGATGATCTGTGATCACACTTGGGAGCCAGAACACATTCTAGCTAAAAATTAAAAGCAGGCTAAAAGCCATTGCAAGGTTGAGAGAGGGCCATGTCTTGTTAAAAGTACCCTTTGTTCACTCAGATGAACATTCTCACTACATGTTGATGCCAAACTGCACAACACAGGGCGATAGTTCCACGAGGTAGACAGCATCTAGGAAGGGAAAAGAGTTCCCACGGCTGGTAAATAAATGAAACAGGGAGCATATAATAAGTGTGTATTACGCACAAAACGCCAGCTTCATATTTGCAGCGTTGTTCGGTTCCCTTGCTACAATATAGTTCTCACTCCTCCCAACCCCGCCATCTTGGGCCGACCCAAGCAGCCATTACTACCAAACACAAATGAGCGTCTCTGTTTAAAACAGACTAACTAGTTGACATAGGAGTCGATATGAACTGTGCGCAACGTTATATGGGCAAATGTTGCAAGTTCAAAAAAATCACGACTGCCGTGTTAAACCTGATGCACCGTTTCAGCCCAGCCATATCAGGGACTGATGAACGAACCATCAGCTAGCTAGCCGAGTTAGCTAATAACGGCGACCGACAATTGTCATTAAAGCAAAGCGGCCGAGGACTGACACTAAAACTTATGCATGATGCTCATTGTATGAAATATGCAGCACAGTTTTTAAATATTAACTGGAGGGCTGTATCACAGGCTTTGCTGAGCCCCACTGATCCGCCACCACTTAACGTACTTAACGTTATATATCCCGAGCTAACTTCCCAAGCTTGAGTCGTGAATGGGGGAAATCGGTTGCACTAAGCTCGCAACTTGGCTGTGTATAGAAGAACAGTCCCTAATTACATCGTTAACGGTAACCAACAGAGGCAGGCCGGGTTAACGTACTGATATTTGGTGGAGGTCAATAATAGCGAGTGTTCGTGTCAGGGATAGCATATCAAATCAGTTTATGGTTTATAAACTGTCCCGTAACAGCGAAGATTGTGAAAAATCTGTTCAGATTGCACTCCCCAACAAAAACAACTCAGAAGGATTTAAGGGGGAAATGCGCTGCATACATATAGCAAGACAACGTTAGTTAGCTTTACTAGCTTGCAAGCAATGTATTGATAACGTTATAGTAAGAAAAGCTAGCGAGCTGTTTTGCTTGCTCGCCTGTCCTCACAAGTTTAGCCACAGACTTGGTCGTTCAGCAAGCTTAAAAACCCACATGTGTCTGTCGTGAGAGCAGCGGGGATTTTACTAAGATAAAACAGGCGCAGGGTGTTAATGGTAGTCTTTAGTTTTCGGCAGAAAACGCGCCTAGCTAGTCGGCTAACTAGCCGTGTAGCGAGCTAAGAGAAAATAAGGGACGTTGCGTAGCCGCAGGGTCGCTAACGCGTTAGTTGGGTGCGCACATCAGATAAAGTTCTCCTATCGCAATGGTTAAAAATCGTGTTAAATTAAACAGCTGCATCCAGAGCTAATGTGCAAAATTACACTCTTGTTTCCATGCAGGGTGCACGGACTGCACGGGAAAGGACCGGCTTAGATAGCTTATTAGACCCAACTTGCTAGCTAACGTTACCTTTAACAGCAAGGCCTTCGTTCTGGCGCCATCTTCATGAAGCCTCAGAAATCCAAACAGTGCGCTGCAAGCGAGAAGACAACACAGAAGGCTCAGTATCAATTGATGTCGTTAGATACTTTTTGGACGACTAAACGCAGAATAAAACGTCAAAGCCAACGAGCGCGACTTTGGGCGCCTTTCAGACGGCGTTTCTAACCTGTCAATTCCAGCCAAACTGTCCCTCTCCTGCGCTGTCAGCCTAGGAAAGTCCTCCTCGGTTTCACTCGCTTTTCCCGCCGCCATTTTCTTTTCCTCATCACCAGCAGCGCCGAGGCTTCGAGCAGCAGCGCAGGCAGCGACGGCGAGCGACACTCGGCACGATTGCATGGAATCGCACCGAGGGAGCGAAGGGCGAGTCCCAGCAGTTCAAAAGGCGACACGAAATCAACGCGAATTTAGAAACTTTTTCCTAATATGGCGAAATTCGGCTAGAAATCCTTCTGGAAACGAGTTATCCTCCACTTGGCCCTCTTCTCACATTTTTACAGCAACGGGTGAGATGCAAAAAATGGACGCTTGAGCATGAGCGGTTACCCATGCACAACTGCGACGGTCAGTTATTTGAAATAAGTTCAAACTTCTCTCTGCCTCCAGATTAAAGTTGTTGTAATTGTGTCACACAGGCGAACCCACGCCGTCGCATTGGACACGCCCTCTGTGCGCTTAACAGCCAATAGGACGTGAGGGATTGGGCACGTGACTGGCCTTGTCCTAAAAAATTGTGGCCCAATCCTTAGATTAATTTTTGCCCCAAATGGTGTTTCAATCAACAACCCCGCGTATGTGTCCATGGTAGACGTGTTTATTAAGTGCATAGTCTCTTAAGAACAATAGTAGAATGGCTTTATTAAGTCGGGAAGGTCTTATGAGAAAACACCAAACTGTCACCCAGTCTAAGAACACTAGCAGTAACGCTAAACATTTAAATGAAATATTAATATTCTATATGTAAATAGTTATAATATCTCTAATCTTTCAAATGTTCTTCAAAGAAAAGCATTGCAGTCACTGTCAGCTCCTTATTCTGTCCTTATTTATCACTTCGCATAAAAGAACCAAATTTACTGAAGAGTTTGTTTTCAGCCGATAGGCTCCTGCTGCGTCCTGCAGCTTTATCAGTGTGACAGCATTGTAACCTAAGACCCCTCTTAATTTCACGCTGTACAGCTGGCAATAAGAAAATCACGTGCGGCTGTTTATAGATTTTGTTAGATTTCTGAAACCCGGACATAACTTAATGTTTGAAAGCTTGACGTGGCAGAGCATCACACAGTAGGTGTGTGTATCCACAGCTGTCAACCTCATCTGACACGATGATGTAACCAATACAGCGTTACCCAAAATGGCGGAACAACACCGAGAAGGTTAGTGTGAATAAAAATACGACTGCTGCGTTGGTTCCTTCATGTTTTAGTCTGCTCATAGCCACACCAGTGGCACTGCTGAGAGATTCGCTGTTTACTCTGTAGTCACAAATGTAACGTTATCCGCCGATTTTGTTTCGCTGATGTTGACTCTCTTTCTGGTGCACCAGCATAGTCGGCTCGAGGGAGGCTCTGATAAGGCAGCTAGCTAAAGTTAGCTGCTCAGCTACACTCCTAAACTCAGTCAGGAGCGCTGCTCAGCATATACAACTGTGTAACAGATAAATAGCTAAAATCCCTTGTTGGCTTCTTGACCTGTCTGTCCTGTAAGGACTGAAGCATCGGGGTGTTTTGCCAAGCAAATGAGCCAATTCAAGGTTACTAGAGATAGTAGCTTTGTGTAAAAAGACGGTCTGCATATAATAAAAAGGGCTAGCCTGGCTGGAGGTGGACACCAGAGGCTGTAGTATGGTTTTGTCATAGCCTGAGTATATTCTGTTTCCCAGTTCCAGTCTATCAGTTTATTCCCTTCACGTTAAATTGAATTGTGGGGATGTCTTTTTTCTTTCATGTGTTAAACACCAAAGATGCTTTGCCTTAAGAGCTCCTAAACGTATTGTCTTAAAGGCCAGATGTTTGTCATGTATGCACTAACACAGTATACAGTGATGTATGTATGTACAGCAGTGGTGGACAGTAGCAAAGTAAATATAATTCGTTACTGTACTTGAGTAGTTTTTTAATGTATCTTTACTTAAGTATTTCCATCCTAGGGGACTTTTTACCTGAACTCCACTACATTTCAAAGTCAAATATCTTACTATTTATTCCACTACATTATGCAAAATTTGTTGTTCCTTTCGGCTTATGAGTGAGTAAAAATGTAACATGTCAAAACGAAACTGAAAAGTTTATTAATGGATTCTTAGCATATCCATTTCCATATCCATTCCATTTCATGCCTGGACTACAGCAAGGACCACCTGGAGGAACAGAGGTAAAGCAGTATGGGGTTAATGCAAAGCATAAAGCATATTAAAGCATAATAAAGCATATTGTTCCTGACTTTGTGGGTAAAAAGACCACAATATAGCAATATGTACACATGCACTTGTGACTGGCAAGTGTCTTTTTCTGAATTCATACAAACACTATTTCCTTTTATAGTATTTATTTTTTGCCAGTTTATGTTTATGAACAGAGACCTACAGATGCAATACAGCTAAGAACTACAAAAAATCAAATTTAAACTTGTAACTAAGTTACAAATAAATCTTAAAACCAAAACCTTGCTTGTTTGCTAAAAGTTATTCTATAGTTCTACCTAATGGAAACTGTTCTCTTTCAGTGTTTTGTGCTTATGATCATTTGAATAAACATCAGTGTGAGACTAATTAATGACCTTCTATTAAAAGATAGGTGTATAAGATAGCCTTTTATTATCCAACATGGGAAAATTTGCATCGTTACAGCAGAACACAGATCAAGTGGTAGACTAAAGTGCAAATTATACAAAATTAAAAATATAAGAAATTACAAAAAAATAAATAAATCTCAAATATATAAAAATAAGAAACTATACAAATTTACATGTGTAATTGCACATATATACACATATATATACTGAACAGTTAAAGTGCACAGACATATATTTCACAGTTACTGAAAGATGTTCCACAGGTATATTATAGATATTGCACAGTTACGTTCTCTTATCCCAGCTACATGAATACTGACAATCTTGGCAGTCACCTAATACTGATGGTATAGGCAGTCAAAGTGCATGAATTATAGTGATGTTGGCAGTCAGTACCAGATGTAAACAGGTGGTGTACAGGTGATGAGGTGCAGCAGCAAATATTGCATAATAGTTCAGTCACACACTGGGTCCATATAGTGTGCTACAGTAGTGAGTGTCTGATGCTCTGCTTGGGGAGGTGCCGGTTGTGGAGCCTAGCAGCAGTAGGGAGAAAAGAGCTGCGGAGAAAAGAGCAGCGGTATCTCTCCTTAACACACCGCAGGTGGAGAAGCCTGTCACTGAAGGTGCTGGCCAGTGCTGTGACTGTCTCTTGTAGTGGGTGAGAGGTGTTCTCCATTATGGATGCCAGCCTGGCCACCATCCTCCTCTCCCCAACTACCTCCACTGGGTCCAATACACAGCAGTATAAGAGTGACACTAGAGTCTCTTCACCTAAAATGAGTTGATTAAGAGTCTTGTTCCAGAAATGATAATAGGACATTAGAGTCATAATAAATCATGCTACTTTTACTTTTCATACATAAGTATATCTGAAGGTAAATACTTAAGTACTTTTACTCAAGTGGAGGTCTAAAGGGACAAACTTCTACTTTTAATATACTGCAGTAATATTTTACCTTGAGTATGTTTGCTTTAACATGGTTTGTGTACTTCATATACCACTGATGTACAGTACACATACATTCAAGTACAAATGACAGGATATTTTCTAAGGTATTATAATATAACATAACATTTATAATATACTCACTGACAAAATTAAACCCACTTTGAGGGAGTTGTTGGAATCAAACGAAGCTTTATATGTGTAAATGTAAATGATATATGGAAGTGATAGGATAAGTTCATTGTGGAAAACTGTACAACTGAAAGTACTCTCTAGTACCCCGTTGGGCTTTTTTTTAGCTTGAATGCAAGATGAGATATGATTGGGCATGGAGGCATACAAGTACTGTGTGGCATTCTGTAGCACATTTGTCCACAGTTGTTCCTGGGCCTTTAGATCCTGCACACTCATAGGTTGCCGAAGCTGGCGTCTCAGCTGGTCCCATAAATGCTCGATTGGCGATAAATCTGGTGACAGGGCAGGCCAAGGAAGTGTTGCCATCTGGCAGAGAGATTCCTGGGAAACCCTTGTCGTGGGCGAGCATTATGCTGCTGAAAAAGCCAGTTGGAAGCCCTGCCATGAGGGGCAACCCATGTGGCCAGAGAATGTGCTGCACATATCGCTGAGCTGTTAGTGTCCCTCATGTCAAAGCTCTCACCCAACTGTCGTCGGATCCCAAACAGAGCCTGGATTCGGTGCTAAAGACAATACAGTTCTAGTCCATAGCAATCCAGGCTTCTCAGACACCTCTGCAACCAAAGGTGGTGGTGGCTTGCTGTCAATGGCAGGACACATAATGGGGACTGTGACACCAAATTCCCTTCTGCTAAGCACCTTGAAATCGTCCTGGCAGAGACAATGGCGTGTATTGAAGGTGCCACCTGTGTCTGGATGGTGAACAAGGAAACTGTGGGAGCTGCTTGTGCTTGTCAGCAGATCAAACAATCCTTTCTACTGATGGTTTGTCTGGGCTGTCCAGAGCCTGTTTGCCGCGTTTGCTTGCCCTCATGTAACCAGACCACATCTGTAATCATTTACATATCTGCATATATCTACATAACAACGTAGCGGCATCTTGAGTTTTGCAGCAGTCTGACATTTCTATCTGGGTGCGCTGTTTTTTATCAGTGGGTTTATTATTAAAAGGAATTTAGTAAGTTGTAGATTGTATACAGATGTGTTTGTTCTCTCATTGGGTGAGGAAGGAGGTTATTCTGCTATGCCAACTTTGCCCCAAAGTCGCAATTTAGGCAGCCCTGCTCTACATTCTGCACAGTGTAGGTCTTTTTCAATTTTCATTTACATAATTTTATTTTGGAGGTCTGCTAGAATAGATTATTTAAATCTTTTTCCCCAGAACACAATATTTTACTCATCCTGTACATCTGTATTCACTGACTGTCTAATATGCTCTATTAGAGCATGTCTTCCTTATTAGAGCATGTCTCTGTTAGATGCCTGTCTCCCGATGAGTGAAGTGTACCCTGATTGGTCATTTCGCCCATTCTTTTCTGATTGGTCAACTGCCAGAGAGGCATCCTGCAGCCCCACACCACTGTAGCTGTTTTTAGAATGTCATCAGTTGTGCCGTATCACTTTGAGTGAGAGTTTGATCCTGAAAGTTAGATAGAACAAGTTGGCAGAACCAATTCATCATTGCAAGTTAGACTGGAGCAGGACATTTCAGCGTGGTACGTCTTAGCTCTCTGTGTGGTGTGTGAGAACATGCCAAGCTTGCCATTTGGAGGGCAATAATGATTGTGTTACGAGATGATGTCACTTTGTAACAAAAGAAAAAGGTTGGAAATCAACAAGGTGTATTAGGTAGCTAAGAAAAGTGGTTTCTGTGGGAAAGAGAGTCTCCCTCTGGTGTGTACTTTGAGTTTTTTAAGTTTGTAGACCGTTTACATGCACAAAAAGCTACATAACACACTACAGGAATAGCAGATTAGGTCCCCTTTACAGGAAGTCTTTCATTTTTGGGAAAACTTTTTCCATGTAATCCTGCAGGACTGCACTCTGATTTGATCAGTTTGTTTTGCTTAAACAGTTATTATGTGTCTTAAAGCACAGCACAGACACGGTGATGACAAATTGACTGACCCGTCCTCCTTCTTCCATTTCAAGGCCAGGGGGATGCAGAGAGTGAAGATGAGACCTATGAGGTTGTGGACTTGACAGAATATGCGCGCAGTCACCAGTGGTGGAGCAGAGTTTTCGGGAGTAATTCTGGCCCTATTGCAGAGAAATACTCTGTGGCCACTCAGATCATGATGGGTGGGGTCACCGGCTGGTATGTGCAAAACATATTTCTGGGTGTGATTTGCAGTGTTTCCTCTGAAAACATTAACTGTAATTACTTAATGACATTTTATTGATTTAGAATGTGATGTGAATATCCATTTTCTATTAAAATACTATTTCGTGTGTAAATGATGTAATTCAGACATACCATCATGTTAAACATGTATGTGTGTATATATATATATATATATATATATTGTGTACACCATAACCTGGTTTTCAGTTTGTAACAGCAAGAGCAGGTGATTTAAGTATTACTAATTAAACATGTATCATACATTTGGATCTCGTCCTCAGGTGTGCTGGATATCTTTTTCAAAGGGTGGGAAAAATAGCTGCTACTGCAGTAGGTGGAGGGTTTCTTCTACTACAGGTACAAAGCATCAGCATACCTGCTAGTTCATATTCATATCATGTTGTATGTCCAAAGTACTGGGCAATAGTCAGAGACCATCCTTTATATGTTTAATTTCCACCATGGTCATTAAGTAATTACATTTTTAGTACCATAACAAAAAAACAAACAAAAAAAAAAACAATGAACAGAAAATTATACACAGAGAAGTCTCATGTATAAAATAGAAAATATAATAATGTAATAATTTAATAAAATATAATAGAATTAAGAATATTAAATAAGTGTAAGGAAGGTGGGTTTGTCTTTTGTACAGGACTATACTGAAGTTTACAACATGTATTCTAAAAGATCATTGCTCTTGTACAGATTGCTAACCACAGTGGCTATGTGCAAGTTGACTGGAAGAAAGTGGAGAAAGATGTAAACAAAGCAAAGCGACATCTGAAGAA
Organism: Semaprochilodus insignis; assembly: GCA_034552555.1. Taxonomy (NCBI): domain Eukaryota; kingdom Metazoa; phylum Chordata; class Actinopteri; order Characiformes; family Prochilodontidae; genus Semaprochilodus; species Semaprochilodus insignis. The sequence continues at coordinate 15,625,847 of CM067476.1, read as the reverse complement.
GAAGGCCAACAAAGCAGCCCCTGAAATAAACACCTTCATTGAGGAGGTAAGGGGTATTGTGTCCATGCAGTTTTGTACATGCAATTAAGTTAATATCAAGTAGCCTTTATTGGGGAAAAAGTACTACATGATAGCAAATTATTGATTTAGAATATGACTGATTCCCAGTAGCAGTATATAAATTGATTATAAAGTGGCTTTACCTCAGGGGATGGCTTGGGAACCTACAAGTTGTAAGTTTAAACACTGAGTAGCGAGTTCATTGCAAGACAATGTAAATTATCAGAGTTTAAACGAGGCATGATTGTGGAATGCCTCAAATGGGCTCATGTCGGGCGAATGTGCAGGCCACACTATTCATTGGAACTCTCCAAAATGCTGCTTGAACCGATGCTGAGCAACTTGAGCCCGATGGCACAGTGCATTACCCTGCTGGAAAATCCCAGCATTGTGGGGGTACATGCGAGGTACAAGTCTATGAAGCGCTGTAAACGGTCATCGAGTAGTTACATGTAGGAGGCACCAGTGATGTCAGTGACGTGTTTATGGCAGACCACTGGACCCAACCCATGCCATAAGAACATGCCCAACGTGAGTATGGACCCACCACCAGCCTGCACAGTGCCTTGTTGGCAACTGGGGTCCATGGCATCATGGGGTCTGTGACACAGAGGAATCCTACCATCTGCCTGAAACTATTGGTACTGCAGCTCATTGGACCACGCACAGCTTCGGAAATGGAATGTCCTATTTGTCTGTCATCCACTATCATGCCTCGTTTAAACTCTAATAATTCATGTCTCCTTGCCGTGAGCATGCTGGCCAATGTTCAACCCCACTCACAAGATAACACCTCACAACTTCATAATTAATTTACATAATGTTATCCCACTTGTAACACTTATGTCCTTCTTCTGCACAGTGTCTGCAGCTGTGGAAAGAATATTACCATTAATAAAGATAGTGGAGAGGGGGAGGGTGGCAAACAAAAAAAGTTATCCCTTGATGTTTGGTATGTCATTGTAATTTAATTATTATTAAAAAATAGACATTAGACATTGCCATTTTTTGCCATATCAGATGGTTGCTCTGTCTTCTGTTCACTGATTAAGGAACAATAAGATAATTATCTACTTTATATATAATAAATATATCATCAAGCCTTTCTGATTTTAGCTAGAGTATGACATTATTCATGGGAAAACGTGTTGATAGTCTTCTTTTCCATTTGGGATCATCACAGTGTGGCAATGGTGGCCTACATGTGGAGGAGTTTTGCTTATTTGCCGTGTTTTTAACAATAAATACAACATTCCTATTTGGTTTATATGTAATATCATTTAATAGTATTGAAATTGTACACTGTTTTAAGGCATAGAAGTCTTAACACTCAGTGTTCCATCTATCATATATCCCAATATCAGATATTAAATTCTTATTCATTGTAATTCTAAAGAACAGAGTGAAAAGCCACAGCCTTCATTATGTATGTTAAACCTATTCAGAGTAGCCCACCAAAAATATTCCGCTAACAGTGGTGATGTAGTCAAAAACTGCTCGCAGGAGAAGGTCTAAAGGATGGCAGAACTGGGTGAAAAGGACACCAAAAAGGTTCTGTAACAATAGTGGAACCCTTTTTGGTGCTACATAGAACAATACAGAACAATATATATTTCCATGTAGTTGTTCTCACAGTTTGATTGAACCCATTATTGCAAGGGTGTATGTTATGCATATACTTCAAATCCATCCATCCGAATATATCCATGTTTTCTTTTCAGTAGACACTGTAGATCCAAAAGCATCACTGCTTAACACTTATCACAGTTTATGACAGCTACGGTAGCAGTTAGCTCAGTCTGTTTTGGTATGACTGATTAAACATGCATCTTACTCAGTTCTAATCATATTCTGGTGTGCTTTTCACAAATGGATGTAGAGTCATCTGGGGATAATTGGCAATAAAAAAATCTGGAAATTCATGTTTGATATTTAGATTTATATAATGTAGCTTCAAATAGAGCTATTTAAATTAAGGTTAACTTTTCAGACTCTGATAAAGCACCCTCTGTTGGTGAAACAACAAAAGTGTTTCGGTCTGAAATTATACAGCTGTTCTGACACATGGTGCATTTGTTTGGGCTTGTAAAATTGGAAAACCAACCCCAATGTCATCAAAGCAAAAGCCTTTTTGGATTTGTTTTGGTCATTGACAAACTCACACAAACATTACTGAAATGATCTAATGACATTGCTCTCTGAAAAAAAAAAAGTCATTACTCATTGCAAGCCAGGCAGAACGCTGCAGTCACTTGTTGCTTTCAGAATTATTTTCAGATTATTGATATATTTACTGTTAACATTGTATATTGTTTGCCAGCTTGATGTGCTGTGTTCAGCACATATCTGAGAGTATCAGAGGTGTCTAAAAGTGCACTGTCTAAAAGTGCACTGTCTAAGTGAACACAAACTTCAGCAACATGGCACTTACCTTAATTTACCACTTGCTTTAAATACGACTTTGTGAGCTATTCAAGTGCAGCTTTTTTGTTGTACACTCAGAAACTGAAGCGTTTATAAGGAGCTTTCAAATAAACAAACACCTTATTTTTTGAGGTCTGCTTGCTCCCTTCTCAGCTGTCACTATTGTCTTTCAACTAGAGATGCCAAGATACCATTGTTTTTTCTGACAGGAATATTGAAACCTTGAGTATCACATAATACTGATTTGATATTTTTACTTAGAAATGACAAAGCTTTCTATGAGCACCTAAAAGTATGCCATTAAGCTCAAACTACTCAATCACTCTACTACCCCACAAAAGGCAATACACTGCTAACAACGCATCACAAAGTGTGTGCTAGTTCAGGCTAGATTTGTTCCAGGATTGGATCAGATACATTCTTTTTTTTCATCCAGTATCCAGCCTTTTCTGTTGATACTGGCCTCATAACAATACCTCATGTCAGATTGATGCCATTTCAACTTTTACCTGTCTAACTTTGTTTGCTTAAAAGGGCTTTCTCCTCTAAAATTACAGTGTAAAGGTGGCGTACTCTTTTTTTTTTTTTTTTTTTTTTTTTTGTTCTACAGGTTAGCACAGTTCCCTGTGGTTTTAATGAAATGTATCAACGGATCAAACTCCCTTCTGATCCTGCTTTGACAACCCTGTTCAGAACGGATGATTTAAGTGCCTGTTCCCTTGAATGATAATATGCTACTGCTCATCTCACCCTCCTCTTCCATGGGATGTTCCAATGCGAATACGGCTTTGCGCTACCATAGCAAGAAAGACTGCAGAAACGTCTACAACCATTCTCTCATTTTACTCATAGTTTTCTTTTGTTGTTTATCTTACAGACATTCAACTGACAAAATTAATAGTGTAAACTAACTCTGGATCCTTCAGCAAGTGACGCCCAGAACTCTAGAATGTCCTTTAATATATTACCTTGGCTATTAGCTAAACAACTAAAGAAACACAGAGCATAATTATTTTTTATAACTTACATTTCCCTCAGCTGCTGCTTATTGATCTCTCTTTTAATAAAAGTTTCATTCCCAGCACTGTATTGTACTGACCCAGGATGGAAAAGCAGTCAGAGACACAAGGCTGAAGTTGGTTTCTTATTCACCAGCTTTTTGTTCCAATGTTCATGTTCCACCTTAAATGGTGTAGCAGTTAACAGCAGTTTACTGAGGTACTAGAATGGAACTGCTGCTCTATTTAAAGTGGTAATGGTCCGCCATGCTTCATGAATGGATTTATGAATATCTGAAATACTTTTCTTTTGTAGTTCTGAGTTATTAGGTTTTTCAATCTCTGCCAAAACCATTCATCCTGAAGCTAATGCAGTGTAGGCTTAGCTGCGATTAGCGAACAGATGCTAACATGCTAACTGAAACAAATCCTCAAAGCTTTGACAAGAGTTAATTACAGCTCTACACTTTCACACAGTAGGTTTACAGCAGAATAATTTATAATTAACTTCAGGAAATGTGTAATGTGTAACAGCAGCACCTTTTAAGGTGGAACGGGAACATTTGAAAAAGAGGCCAGCTAATAAAAAAGCTGACTTAAGCACCGCTGAGATTGCTCACTGGCATTCAGCCCCTGATTATTTGTTCTTCAGATTCAAATGGTTTTTAACCATGTCTCCGTTTTGACCCTGTGTGTGGAGCTCAGAATGTAGCTCCTCACTCCCTCACCTCTTGAGCACTAGCATTAACAACCCTGTTGCTGATTGGCTGGAATAGTTTTGTTTCTCAGTTGTGGGGACACAAAACATTTCATACTCCAAAGCAGTTGTAGTTTTTCAAAAGTTCCTCCTACTTCCAAGATCCATCATCAGAAGGAGGCTCTCCTCTTCTTTTACCAGACAATTCAGCTCTAAAGAATATGGTGCCACCACTGTAGGAGGTGATTTTGTAGGTATCCAACAGATGAAGCAATGATTAAAGTCTTAATTTTAGCCAAGGTGCCGACTTTCATGTCTCTTCTTAATGTTTTTCAGGCTACAGAGTTTGTCAAGAGGAACATTGTCCTGTCCAGTGGCTTTGTTGGCGGGTTCTTGTTGGGTGTTGCCTCTTGAGCCCAACTGTTACATGCCTGCGAAACAGATCTACACTAATGCTGTGAGAATGTGTCTGCTGTGAACCTCTAGAAGCTCTGCTGTACTCTTATTTTGCCAATTGATTCATGAGTCTGCAAGGTTATCAGTCTTGCATACTTGAATTGCAGGTGGTGTTTATATTCTATGCTGAAGTGGACTTGGTGGGGGGGTATCTTTTACTACACCTCACAGTTTCTATTCATCATGCTAACAAACATGGACACAATCTGTAATGTTGTGATGTGCAACCATACTTTTCATCATATAATTACATACATCTAAAAAGAGAAAATAAATGTCAAGTTTAAAAGGATTACATAAATGTAAACAGTACATGTAACTTCTAAGCTATTCCTTATTTTATGGTGCAGTTGTGTATTATTACTACAAGAAAATGTTTTATGTATTATTTGTTAAGTTAAACGACACCTTTTTTCTACAAACATCTCTATGTACTGTATAGTAATCACATTTATATGGGAACTTAATACATAAATAGTAAATAGAATTTCTGGTCTACTATGTATATTCAGTTTCTTCTTTGCCTCTTGAAATGATGAGTTATTTTGATTAATCATAAAGTACCCAAAGCATATTTATGCTAATTGCTTGTTAATGGTTGTCAATGGCAGGATTGGTTTTGAAGATGCTATATGCAGTTAGGAAATTTATGTAATAGCATACTTTTTTCTGGATGAAAAATTCCACTTTAAAATCAGTTGATACAAACAAATCAAATATTCGCATCTATGTTATACAATTATTTATCAGCTTAATTGTTCTTTGTAAATATATATGTTCATTCCGAGATTGATGGCTGCAGCACATTGTAAAATGTTGGGAAGGGACAATTTAAGACTAGAAAAATTGTGAAATGTTAAAAAATATCTTAAACATGTGATGCAACCATGCCTGGGTATGAATAGAGCATCCAGGAAGAGCCCATTCGTAAGGATTTAAGGATGGGTTGAGGCTAAGTGCTAATGTTTTCATAAACGGCAGAACTGTTTGCACCTTTGTGCTCTCAAGCAGTTCTTCAACCAAGGATTGCAAGGATTTTAAGTTTTTCACCTCTTATGAAGAATCTGAAGAAATGGCCAAAAAGGCCAAAATCTTAACCGCCCATGACTTTCGGTCCCTCCAATAAAGCTTCCTTAAAAACTGACATTTTTCTGTGATGTAGGCTTGAGAACACGTTGACAACACTTTTGTGGTGCAAAATAAACTGAATCCTCCGTACTCCAGGGACTCTCACACTTGCCAGGGCAATTCTATAATGCCATGAAAATAGCATTTTTCAAAGTAGTGTTTTATACTTAAATAGGATGTTTTTTTGGAGAGGAAAGACAAAATGTTGATTGTAATTTAATTGTAACTTGTAACATTGTAAACATTGATTGAGTCAAAGAACCCGTAAATGTTTGATGTGCGCACAACTCCATTGTTAAAGAGGAATTGTGCAGATGTGCTTGCAGATTTTTTCACAGTGGTCGTGATAGGAACCAGACATCTAAAGGAGTTAATGCCTTTAAAACTGGAGTTCCCAAATCCCAGTCACACTATGGGCTTTTTTGTGTTTTGTCTCATTGAGGACACCATATTCAAATCATAATGGGTCAACAGGACAGGAATTGGAAAACCCTGTACTTAAAGCTACCTCACAAAAGGACACCAGTGATTCCCCATCCGTCTTTAATGTTATGCCTTTGGAAATCACCTATTAGTCGCTCAGTTATTCGCAATAACAGATTTTTTAACCAGCGGTGCCCAAAGTTTGCATGCCACTGTAAGTCTGTATGAGATGAGATATGGCTGAATTTGTCCTATATTTAATAACAGACAATTTCAAATAAAATGACATGTTACATATGTGTCCATATATGAGAAATATACACCGGATATACAGGAAATCTGTATATGCTATTATACAGTATATTTCCATGTGGGTACATGGTGTTGTCCTGCCATTTTGTATAGCAAATAAACCAGCTATATGTGTGTTGTAGACATAGCAACCCTTGGTTCCTATACTGACCACTGAAGAGTCTGTAAGTTTCTCTGCAAAAAGCATCAGTTCACACTGAATGACTTGTTGGAAATCAGTGGAATTCCCCTTTAGGTACATATTTATTAGGATAGGCCTACATGGTGCTTTAAAAGCCTGTCTGGGAACAGCTGAACGTTTGTGAATTATGCTCACAGTGTCTATAAACATTATAACTTCATTAAGGAGTATGAACATTCATTAAAGCCCCAAGCAATAACTGCCAAACAACTTGAAGCTCTTCTTCCTCTTCCTTGAAAAATAATAAAATAATAAAAAATAATTAAATAATTAAATAATTGATTCATCCCTTGTTCTTCCTATAGGGTCCCTTTCATTTTTGGCCATACCCAAACCCTATTGCTTCCTTTAACCTACAGCCACCAAACTGCATGCTATCAATCAGGGTAGATCCTCAGATATACTGACCTGACACTCCTTAATGTGTCGTTTATCCATCCCTCATTCCTTCCATCACACAGCCACAAGAGCCTAGCAGGAAGTGGGAACCAAGCTGCTCAACCATTCAGTGTTTCCCACAGGAAATGTATTTTTCTAGATAAGTACTGATATTACATGCTGAACACAAATACATTTAGCCAAAATTAAATACAAATACTATTTTTAAAATGCCAAACTTAAACTCCATGGTCCAGGATTCACCATTTCTCATGACTCCAGTTGCTTAGCCTGTAAGGAAGACATGAGTTTCCGAGTGAGGACGCTGAGCATGTGTTATTCAAAGCGAGGAGCCCCATCTGCTTGTGAAAGTTGTTACTCTCACTGTTCCTGTAAGTTACTTTACAGATTAGCTTGTTAATTTTACTGTAAACTTGATATGTTTGGATAAAAGCATGAAGGATAGAAAAAGGAAGTTTGTGGAGAATTAAAGCATTTTAGTGAAGCTGCTTGTTTTACTGTTTCGTTTGACTGCTTGTTTTGATTGCATAGGCCCCCTGTGTGTATTTATTGGTTTATATTAGATAAAAACAGCAGGTTTCTGATTTTGGAAGCATTTAATCCATTGTGATTGGGAAATCCGTTTTCAGCCTTCATTAATATGATTATATTTAGGACACATGGTTCTTTAAGAAAAGTAATAGAAAATGTAGGCCTTAGACAGCTGGCACCATATTTATATCAGAATAGTAAAAAAGCAGGATTTCTGACTATTTGACGATAATGCCTACACAGGTGGGGCTAAGAAATACTGTTTAACTATCACATTAATAACATCATCTTACTCGGGACAGATGAATCTTTAAGAGAAGTGGTATTCTGAAGGAAAATATAGGTCTCTGAAAACGTTTTGCTCTCTGCTTCTTTAACTGATCGCTTCCACCTTAGACCCCAAAAGAATTGTACTGTAGTTACTCTTGTGGATTATAAACACCTTTCAGAGAGCAGGCTGCAGTTAGTAGTAGTTGCGGCGGTTACGTTCTGGCTCCCGTGACTGCTGCGCTATTTAAGGTGGAATAAGAAGGTTCGACCAAGAAGCTGGCGACAAAGGCGACTTCAGCTTTATGAATAGATGAATGGAAAGAATGGATCTGGAGACTGCTCTGTTTCTGCTGGACAGATGGGTTATTTACGTAAAATAAAAATAAAAATCTCTCGGGATCCCGTATTTACGAGAAAAGACGTCGTTTTTATGAGAAAATATGTTGTAAAATGACATAGTGATGTCGTAATTACGAGAAAAGACGTCGTAAAAACGACATAATATATAATAAATAGGAGAAGTCAATGGTCTATTTTCTGTGAAACGCGTTAAAACCGTAACGGCGCTGGCTGGTGAACAGGCTAGTAGCTGTGTTTGACTGATGTTACTGTATGTTCGGACTAAACTACACCGACATATTCAGACCATTTCACACCACGAGTGGTAATCGCAGCATGACGCGGCACCCAAGGCTACAGTACGGGAAGCGAAACAGCACAAAACCCTGTTCAAACTCAGCTGCTCTGCGGATCCGCGCAGGGCAGACCGGCTATTAGCGCGATCCACCGGTCAGCGCAGTGACACCGACTGGACAGTACGGCGCACTTTCAGTGGATGCCGCAGTGCGGACTGCGACGACTGACCTAAAGCAGATTAAATACACCAGTGATTGTTTTAGTTACAGCCATCCACACAGATAATAATAATGATTATTATTACTATAATTACTTAATTAATTAATTGCATAAAATTATTAATGGTATTAGTATTATTTATTTAATTCTTCTTATTATTATTTTTATTGTTGATATTAACATTATTCTTTTTGAGACTATAAACAATTAGAATTATGCCCCTTTAGAACACTTATGTCTGTTATCACAATTTTATTAAAATAACGAATTAATTAATTTAACCTCACATACTCAGACACATATTTCCACATACACACTCCAGAATCTTGTCTTTCTAGCAGTATGATGTTCAGCAAGCAGCAAGCAGTGTAACGGTCACATGTTCACATACTTTTGGCCATATAGCATTAATTATTGCATTTTGTGAAAGTTTCAGAGGGATATTGTAACTGTAATGGAGTGTTACTGTACCTTTTTGAATGTGTCATGAATGCATCATGTATTTTCAGTAGTACAACAGCAACATAGATTGAAACAGAGTATTAGACCAGTTCATACCATAACTGTTATTAATGTAGTTATATGTAAGGACATGTTGCTGGTCCACAGGATTCTCTTGGACGGTACATTACAACTAACAGGTTTCCTACGAGCGTAAAGCACTCACCTGTTAATTTCAGATTATGTATTTGGTCAGTAATATATAAGAAATAATTTACTCTCCTTATACAACGTTTTGTACTTTAAGACAGTGTAAATTCGACCAGGCTGCTGTTCAGGTTTAATGTTTAGCTGTATTTATCTCAGTGAATCTGAAACAGGTTAGAGTTTTACAGGTAATTATTTTATCTACTGAACTCGCATTAATGTTTAGTGCCCATAGAATATCTAGTATAAAGAGAGCTCAGTGTTTGTACTCGCTGATCTTCATCATGCAGGAACAGTAATTCTGTGTGGATGGCTGTAGCTAAAACAGTCACTGGTGTATTTAGTCTACTTTAGGTCAGTCGGTCGTGGTCCGCACTGCAGGACCCACTGAGTCCCAGCCGATGTGCGCCGTGCTTTCCAGTCGGTGTCACTGCGCTGACCGGTGGATCGCACTAGTAGCCGGTCTGCCCTGCGCGGATCCGCAGAGCAGCTGAGTTTGAACAGGGTTTTGTGCTGTTTCGCTTCCCGTACTGTAGCCTTGTGTGCCGCGTCAGGCTCCGATTACCGCTCGTGGTGTGAAATGGTCTGAATATGTCGGTGTAGTTTAGTCCGAATATACAGTACCATCAGTCAAACACAGCTACTAGCCTGTTCACCAGCCAGCAGCGTTACGGCTTTAACGCCTTTCACAGAAAATAGACCATTGACTTCTCCTATTTATTATATATTATGTCGTTTTTACGACATCACTATGTCATTTTTACAACATATTTTCTCATAAAAACGACGTCTTTTCTCGTAAATACGGGATCCCGTATGGGTCGAAAATCTCGTTTATTTTTGCCATTGAAAATGCATCTTAGACCCGGATTGCCACGGACTACAGAATGACGCGCGACTTCACTTCTGTCGCGGCCTTCCGCCATGTTTCACTGACACGACACAAACCCTCGTTGCACACTCCGTCTGGGAGACTGTTACTAACTTTGATGTTCAACAGTTTTTCAAATCGAAAACCTGGAAAATATCTGGAAAACCAGCACCAGACCAACACTAGCTTGGACCGGCTTGGATTTGATGCCGGTGTGCAGGGGTGTTTTGAAAAACAGTATGATCTTTGCAGGTTTATATTGGCCAGTATGGTCTTTGCTGGGTTAGTGTGTTTATTGAAGCTCAAGGATCATAGGCTGCCAGGTGTATTTAATATGCTATTTGGTGGCTTTTACACAAACTGTGGAGACTCATTATGTTTAAATACAGATTCAGACTAATTACAACGCGCCAGTGAATCATGCACGACTCCGCAGCCTGACCTGTCAATTGTGCTGCAGGAGCTAGCTCTCAGTATTAGCATAACCGCCACGTCAAACTCGCAGTTATTTAGTGAGAAGACTAACTAGCATTACCATGTATTACTTTTATGTACTAAACATTGTCGACATGCTGGTTTATATTTATTAATGAGAGCGGTACTGATAACATCACTGATAACAAGGTTTTTGCTCACAGACACTGCATTTTTCCCGACAGCAGTAAAACTGGCTGGAGGTGGATGATCTGCCCCAGTGGTGACCGTTTGTTTTTTAAAGTGAGTAAAATTAGATGAAGTTTCAGTAACAGTTAGACTCGAGCCCTACAAACAGGCTTAAAGAAACTAACTTTGGCATTAGCTAAATGTATCTTGTCCTGCATTTGCGTAAATGATTTAGGTTTAGATTATTCCCTCTTTTGTGTTTTTGTTGTTTTGGTCTGCTTCAAAATAAGAATTTGGTAAAGGTGGAAGTCACAGTGAGCATGGCTGAACATTATTTTACTGAACAATGTTGAACGTTAGCAAAAAAAAAAAAAAGGAAGATCACTGAAGAGTTGAGCTGTGGTTACAGTCCCTGTGTTCTGCAGATAAAGCTTGCAGATAAAAACTGTTCTCTGATGTGTTCTGTATCTGTTTATATCCATCAACTACAGTTTTATTACTGTCATTGTTTAACAAACAATCATTTTGTAAGCCTTAAATAGTCTTTACTGAACTAGTTAAAATCACTTAAATCAATAATCATGTTCTATGTGTGATTTTGGTCTGGTCTGAATTGCTATCACTATGAGTAGTTTTAGCATTTGTTGTGTTTTGAACATATTTTGGTGGTGAGCAAAAACCAACCAGCATGTACTGCTCACTAGCATCACCAGCAAAAACCAGCACGTGCTCCTCACTAGCATCACCAGCAAAAAGAAATACAAAAAACACACTTGCCGGTCACCAGCAAGACCAGGGTCATACTGGCCTGTGCTGTTTTTTGGAACAGGGGCAGATTTAATAATACATTTGAAAGAGTACTACTAACCAGTAAGAATTTCACAGTGGTTTTATGTTGAATTGGAGTTTATTTAAATAGAGAGCTTATTTAAAGCTACATTGTAAAATTGAGACCTCTCGAACAAAAATGTGTAATTGCATGCACTGAGCAGAACAAGACTGTATAACATCAGTTGTGCTTTGAACTCGGTCAGAGGATGAATTCCAATGATTGCAAGCACATTCAAAAACGTATTGAAAGAGAACTCAGTCAAATTTTGGTAAAGGATGCGTCTTCTGGGAATCATATTCTGTTGACCAAAAAAGGCCAGACCTTTAATACTCAAGGGCATATGTGGTCAGAAAAAACAGCAAAATCCAACCCTACACCTTTGATAAATGGGGAAATAATCAAATTGGCTTGGACTGAACATCACAACATTATTCCAGCCAATCAGCAACAAGTAAAGATTGTGCTCACACACAGCACAGGAGGAAGGAGGAAAGGTGCTACTTAACGGAACTACACATGCATTGTCAAGGCTGGTGAAGAAGCTGACTTCAGCCTCAGTGAGTCTCATTTGCTTTGCTGTTGAGATTAAACTTGTTGCTTTCCAGAATAACTACTTTTGAAATATTTCAGGCTTAACAGGGCGATTCGCAGAAGCACATGGAAGCCATGTTACAGCATGCCCCCGCTGAATCAGCAAAAAAAAGGTGCCTAGACAATCTACATAAAGCACACACGCTTGACTCTGAAAAGTTTCTGAATCAGAGCTGGAAACTAAAAAAAAAATAAATAAATAAAAAAAATAAAAAAACATGGAAAAGAAAGTTTGGGTAGATAGGTACAATTAAAAACAAACAAGATACACGAGAAGCCTACAAAGAACAGAGAGACATTCACAATGACATACAATCTACAAAATATCTAGAATATCGATACTTAAACTTTTAACCATCTGCAGAATCCGAGATTGAGAGGATAGCAGTGGAGCTCCAACACAGAGCTACCTGCTGCCCCCCGCCTCCTAATGCCACAAGATGGCCAGGGTTTGGCAGTGAAAACAAAACAAAAACCCTACATCAAGCTGATTTAAGGTAACAGCAGAGTGTTTAATGCAACCTTTGGGAAAGAACACATCACATTAGCGTACTTGCCATTTCAAACTTTTATTTGGTAAAATCATACAATAAACGTTTCTCGTGCAGTGCACAGCTTCTAAACTAGTACATAAAGCAATTTCTAACTCTAAGGGCTCTGGGATTGCTCTGTGTCATGGTTTGGTGAATTAAGTCTTTACCAGTCCTTTCAGACCTTTAAAGCATCAACAGCTGCTTAAGACCAACAGTAATTACTCAGCAAACCTGGCAGAGAACAATATTCCAAATGCCCAGTTTCTGCAAATGCAACAAGAGAGAATAACCACATGTTTTTTCTTAAGATTGCCATGTGCCAGACATTCACTGGAAGGGGGTGGGGGGGGTGGACAAAAACAAACAAACAAACAAACAAACTCTAAATCATTTAACAATTTAAAAAAAAAAAAAAAAAAAAAAGGAACAAAAATAGGGGAAAAAAGACGATCTGGACACTTTGCACTGGTACATATTTAGAAAAAAGAAAATGTTTTGATAACTTTTGTCCAAACCTTGGCATGGTTGTTAGCTTTCAAATTTTGGCTGCCAATTGAAGCAAGTGATCTAACTGTTTGGCCGAGAAACTACAGGTGTGGATTTCGATGAGTCCAAAACGACCTTTAACATTAAAAAGCTCACACTACCCCGAAATATATAAATTTCACGCATACGGGTGACATTCAACATTCAAGTGCCAGTGTTTTTGTACTGTCTTTTGGTCAAGTTACTTGAAACTATCACTTTTAGGCTTATAAAAATAAATATTTCTCAAAAATGCTCAATAAATTACACAAACTAGCAGCAAAAGTAGAATCTAGTAATCCGTGTGCAAATAGCTAAATTCCCCACTGCCGATTCCCTGGTCCCAAACTGATCCTGTTTAAATATTGAGAACCCTTCCCCTTTTGTAAACAAGCTGCGTGTTGGTTTTTTTTTTTTTTGCTTTTATAGATTTTTTACAGTCTTCACACACAATTATTTGGAAGCTTAAGGACACGCACTCAAGACATTTATATAAAACTCTAGATGTGCAATAAAAGAACATTTTTTGTAAAACTTGATGGGCATAACATACATGGGCCTAGACCTAAATAGCACCACTCATCTCAAGTTACCACAACACTGTCAGTGCATCCGCTTCAGTTCACTATTTCTCAAAACTTCTTTAAATGTCAAAAGGCACAACACGCATGAGAGGAAATCTATTGCACTTCAGTTAAATGTAGTATCCTGCACACCCTCCTTAGACCTCACCCGCTGAAAGGGAGAGGTAAGCTCTGCCAGTTACACTGACCGACAGTCTTGTCTCCACAGTACCGCACGGCAGTTCAACAGCCGTAACACACAGTAAAGGGAAGGATGGGGGGGGGGGGGAAACTGTAACCCTGTCTTTGGCCAGGATGCCATGGAAACCTCATTTCACTACAAAAAAAGAAAAATAGAAAGTGTTATGCCAAAACTGCAATCCTGCTAACCTTCGCCTCACCCTGTGCAGTTCCTGTTCCTGTGTACATTATTCCTGATTTTGTCCAGCACCCAGTTTTCCCCATGCTCCTGGGGTCTCAAAGGGGAGCTGTGTCTCTAGTGCAAGCCCGAGGATGTCTTTTTCGTAATTCAACGCAGCTTGGGAAAAAGAGAAAGAGAAATAAAACGAAGATCTGGATGACATTCTTCGTAACGAAAATAAAAGCCTGCTGCAGAAATCTGAATATCGCCTTGACCAAAAAAACAAGAACACTAGCATGCGAATTACTGCAGAGATGGGCTTTTAGGGCCAGCCCTCTCTGACACCGTGGTCCTAATGTAGTCATTTGAACTTTACTATGGCAGTAGCTTGGAGAACACCATGTAATTAACTACTTACTTAAAAAAAAAAAATAAAAATAAATAATCCAATTGCCACTTCCACAATAGTTCAAGTAAGAAAACAGAATGAATAACTCTCCACTCCTCCAAACAGCTAGTCTGTGGTAGGGAACTAGCTGCCTGAAATGGTACGTTCACAAATAGGAGAGTTATTGTTTGTGCATCCAAACACTGGCGTGAATGGAGGTACACACAGTTCACAAATGACTATGGACATTAAGAGATCATAAACTGGAATGGCTTGGTATTTCTTTTTCAGACGACCAACACGTCCTTAAGAGGTACCTCTCCAGGATAGCGTGAGCAAGATTAACATTTGCATTCATGTCTTCATTCCCTTGCAGCACATCGCTTTTTAAGCCAAGCAAGAGTGAAAGCCAATAGAGGGAGAGACAGCCTGGTGACCCTGTTACAAATTTGAAGTTTAGAACAAGATCATGACTCAAGTCAGACCATCCCAGAGTTTGCCAAGGTTTGATTAAGCTGAAGCTTAAATTTTCTTGCCTTCAAAACAACAAATAAAAAGAAGAAAAAAAAAATCCCAAACACTATTTTTAGGGAGGGGGAGGGGGAAGAAAAAAAAAGAAAGAAAGAAAAAAAAAAAAAAAAAAAAAAAAAAAAAAAAAAGAGCAGGAACACAATAAAAACCTCAACTGCAGCCAAGTCTTAACCAGTCTGATATTTAAAAAGGAACAACAAAAAGTCAAAATTTCAAGGCACAGTACATTAACAAACAAATGATTCTCAATTACTACAAAGAAAGCAATGAGATGTAGTGGAAACAAGTCAAAAGATCCTAATGAAGTATACTTTCTGCAGTTTTTTCCTTTTATACAGACAAGCAGGTCTGGAGACTGGTTCCCCCTGTGGACAAATCTTCAGTTGCCCTGGCAACCCCATCTCCTATAGCCAGCAATAAGCTTCATTTTGGGACGTTGTCAGAGAATCACAGCTGGTAATGTACTGTAGAGTTCTTGAAAGCTACACAGGGTATATAGTCTGGCTAAGTTACATGTGGTTTCCATTCAGTGAGTTTGGCATGGTGACCCACTGATCGTGAGAGTGGGTTTGGAAAGATGAAAAGCTGGGAAAGGGAGTTAGTTTCCCCACCAGTCCACCTGAGAGTAGTTTCCTCCATAACCATCACTGTTGTAGAAGTTTCCAAAACCACCTAAGGGCAAAGAATTCCAGATTAGAGAGAAGCAGACAATGTAGGCAAAAAGATAAGACTGCAGTACAATCTGCATACAAATAAGGGCATCAATGCAAAATATAAATGTGTGAAAAGCAGCTTATGGCTCCTCCCCCAATTAGGGTGTTTTGAGCGAAACCGACCCTTACCACCACCAAATCCACGGTTTCCGCCATGGCCTCCTGTGCTACGGCTGCCACGACTACCAAAGCCTCCGCTACTGCTGTTGCTGCTGGTTTGCCGGTAATCCCTGGCTCCAAACCCACCCGAAAACCTAAAGAAAACAGTTTTAACAGAAGAACAAGGGTCAGGCATGTTTTATTTAGGAGCCCAGATCCAGTTGTAATGCTTAGTGACCTAAATGGGGCATAGCAAGTGGAAAAGAAAACGTAATATCTGAAGCCCCTCACACCTGCGTTTTTACCATGTTTGAGCCCAGCTGCCTTTCATCAATACACTAGCAGGACATAAAATAAAGTGTGGGGCAATTGTACAGGGTCTATACAGGGACTACATATTAAAGTTTTACAGAAGCACTGACATTTGCTCAAAATTAGATGGGTTTAACATTAAAGCACTCAAGTTTTAACCGCAGTGCCTTGTCCATGGGTTATTAGCTGATGTTGAATTACTCTGGCAAAAGAACTCTATACAAGTAAGAAATGAGGCAATGCATAGATACCTCTTTGAACGCCCACGGTTGCTGCTCTTATGCTGGTGCTCATAAGCCAGGCTCTCCAGCCAGGATGGCACTTCCTGTTTAGCCTCAACCAGAATGTCCAGCAGGTCCTTGGTAATGTTGCTATTCTTGTCATTGAAAAATGAGGTAGCAAGCCCTAAACAAGTAAAATTGATCAAAATTAAACATGTACACAGTTTACTTCTACAACAGACATTTATGCATTTGTGTGCATCTATTAAACAATAGATGTAACAAGCAATGTAACTTCTTACCAAGGTTGCCCACACGACCAGTACGACCAATGCGATGGACATACTCCTCAATGTCACTGGGCAGGTCGAAGTTAATGACATGTTTCACATTGCAAATGTCCAGACCACGTGCAGCCACCTATAAGACAGACAATGGTTAAAAAGAGACAATTTCCAATTAGCACATTTCAAAGCCAATCTACTGGTTCTCTTTTAAAAACTTTATTTAAACAAGTTACAATAAAGTCTTATACTGTTTTCACACTAGGGGTTTCTTGCAGACGTAAGTCTTCTTGACTTGTGACTTTGGTACATTTAGTCAAGTGTAAAAGCGCACACACACACACACACACACACACACACAGAGAATAAATAGACATACAGCAGTGGCAACCAGAATTGGACATCTCCCTGATCGGAACTGATGGAGTGCTTCCTCACGGTCTCTCTGTGAACGATCCCCATGAATACTGGTGCAAGCATAGCCCTCACGATACAGGAAGTCCTCCAGGGCATCTGCACCCTTTTTAGTTTCCACAAATACTAAAGTCAGAGAGTCTTTACCTGTAGGCAAAAAACAAACAAAAAAAAACAAACACAGCAGACAAAAAAGCCAAGTTAGCATGGAAAGTCTGTTTTTGTGATCAAGACAGACGTCTGTGTCTCTGTATTTCGGTACCACAAACTGGATAATTACAAATGCATGGGAACACAAAAATAACTAAACAAAACAATAATGAAAGAATAAAAGTTGGGTACAGTGTTGAACACTGCTATAGTACCAAAGGTAAGTGATGGAGAATAAATACCCACATGAACAAAAATGTGATCCTATTAAACACATTTTAATAAATAATCAAAAGCACACAAGTCTGTCCATTTGGGTGGGGGGGGGGATGGGGGTTTGGATAGCAACATTTCACATGCACAGGATATCCAACACTGATGGAATGTAAACAAGGTTTCAAGCAAAATAAAGNTTACCAGGTTTTTCCCTGCTTTCCCCAGTGTTGTCCTGAACCTCGTTTGGTATAACTTTGGATAAAACCAGACCTCACAATAAGCTTTGTATTCCTATCATGCTAATACAGTTCCATTCACAGTCTGGATAATCCCATTGGATGAATACTGTCATGTTTAAGAAAATGGAGAATATTCCTAATTAACTTTATCCATACAAACTCACTACTGACTCTGCCTGGCAACTCTCAGATGTGGCTGACTCAAGTAAACGTGTTCTGTATCTCGGTACTTCCAACTGTTGACAGTACTTTGTTACATGAATAAACAATTTTAGAGTTAAACAAAATAAATAAAGTGGTCACCTGTGGCATTAAGGAGGTCAAGCAAGAATGATCTCTTATCATTTTCCTCAACCCAGACAACCTTCTGCGTAATGTTTTCAGAGGTGGAGCCCACACGCCCCACAGCCAAAAAGATGTAGTCATCCAGGAAGTCACGTGCTAGAATCTAGAGGATGCCCAGGACAGTCAGAAAAGGTTCATTTAGAATCAAGGCACATCTGACAGTAATGAAGTCTTCTAAAATAGCAGCTGGGACAACATTTTCATTACCATTAACAACCTATTCATAAAGTCTTTGTAGACCTTAACATCTGTTTGCAGCAGACTACCAGTAACTTTCCAAATTATACGAGCAGTTTTCTTACCTGGATCTCCTTCGGAAAGGTGGCACTGAACATCATTGTTTGGCGCAGGCCTTTAGGAGGCATGGTGTCCTGTTCCACAATACGGCGAATCTGTGGCTCGAAACCCATATCCAACATCCTGTCAGCCTCATCCAGGACCAAGTAACTGCAGCACAAAATGAAAGCTCAGATAGAAGTCATATGCCTGGGTAATAAAACAGACTTCATACCACACTCACTTGCAATAGTCCAAGCCAATCTTGCCCCTCTCCATCATGTCTACAAGACGGCCAGGTGTGGCCACTAGCAAGTGGCAGCCCCTCTCCAGGTCACGGATCTGCTGGCCAATGTCAGCTCCTCCATATACAACACACGGCCGCACCCGTGAGCGATAGGCAAACTGCACAGGTGGAGAAGAGGGTGTGGGTTATGAAATTCAAGACAATGAACCCAAAAATATGACCTGGAATTACAAATGAGTAGTTACCTTTCTCGCCTCATCATATATTTGGAGAGCCAATTCCCTAGTGGGAGCCAGAACAAGAGAAATGGGATACTGCTTGCGGCGGCCATATCTTCCATTTTCCTAAAACAACAAATGTATCATCTTACATACATAGTACTGAATACATTCGAGGGGAGTCATAAAAAACAAAACTAAATTATAAAAGCCACATAGGGTAGTACCTGGGCACTGTTCTTTGTAGCCTGTAGAGCTTCTCCTGGCCCATCTGTGTAAATCTGACTAAGCACTGGCAGCAAGAAGGCTGCAGTTTTTCCAGAGCCTGAGAGGGGGAGAATGGGGGGAGAGAATGGGAGAAGAAAGGAAAAATAAATAAATAAATAAATATATAAAAAGAGAGAAAGAGTGTCAATTCAGCTGCTTCACTAAACAGAAAGACCAACTCAAACTGGGCAAGCTCTGATATCTGACCTGTCTGTGCACATGCCATCAGGTCTCTCTTGGATTTGATGATTGGAATAGCATACTTCTGGACTGGAGTGGGGCGTGTGTAGCGACTCAGACTGATGTTACCCATAATGATCTCTCCCATGTCCACATCCTGGAACTGAACAAATCATTTCACAGCATGATGATTAACACAGGCAAAAAACGAACACTTAGACTTGACACTACGCGCAAAAAAAAGAAAAAAAGAAAAAGGAGCATCCAGGAACTACATTACGAGACTCACACTCTCAATGTGTTGAGGACTGTTGTGGCCAGTGGCTTCAACGGGAATGTCATCATATTTCTCAAAGTTAATCCCTGTGTTGCTTCCAGAGAATAGCTCACTATTGACAGGACAAAGACAATCTAAGAGGTAGAAACAAAAATCCACACGTATGGGTCACTACTCCATGTTTTAGTTGAAAGGCACAAGCCAGTACTCACTGTTCTAGCCTTTCATTTGGGGCCAGAGGTTTGGACCAGTCCTCATCATCTCTGGACTCTTCAACCCAACGGCTGTTTCCGCCACCACCAAAACCTCCACGCTCATACCTAGTTAAACCAGACATATACACTTGAGTAATATCTGCTTTGCTAAGAATCAACGCATAACAGCTCGAAGGGATGTTTTTTTAAAGGGTCATTTTACCGTCCCCTGGAAGAGGATCCACGATCGTTGAAGAAGGCAGATTTGCCCCTGTCAGAACGGCCACCGAAACTGCTATATGCATTATCTTTTGGGGCATTCCATCCACCTCCATCTTTATTGTCGTAGCCAAAGCCTTTAAAAAATAATAATAAATAAATAATAAAATGAATAAATAAAAAATAAATCCCCCCATTTCTACAATTTACTAGTTAAATGCACAACTCCTACACACACACACACACACACACACACACACACACACACACACACACACACACACACACACACACACCTGTGTTTTGGCCACTACCCCTGCCTCTGAAACCTCCTCTGCCTCCACGATCACTGCGCAGAGGTCCACGGCTGCCAAAAGTGCTGCCTCCATTCATGCGGTTGTCTCTGCCATCATGGTAGCCATTTACAAATCCATTGCTGCGGCCACCATCCCATCCTCCTGGAGAATCTTCACATAAAAACAAGGCATCACTGACTTGAAAACAAGGGGAACTTTAGGACTGACTTGTTGGGTCTGTATTGGAGTAGTCACATTTGTAGGGTTATTGTAATGAGCTAAACCCAAGCCAAACACTACCAGTAGTTTATAAAAGACTGCTTAATGATAAAATAAATTATAAATATAAATTAGGGAAATGGGACCACAGATTCCTTCCAGCATCAACAAATTCAATGCCAACCATCAAAGAACTGAGTCTCACAGCATCCACTTTGGCAGGAACTTTAAACAGTGCACATTTTCCACATTACAATTATGACACTAATAGCAATTACAAAGGCCATTTACTTTCCTCACTTCTGTTGCTTTGTATCCCTATAAAATTCTCAAATTGTCAAAAGACAGATTAATCAAATAGTGACAACTGCAGGTTGACATGATTCCCCAATATTTCCACAATACACAATTCATTATGATAATTTTTATTAATAAAGTAGAAACCGTCGCAGCATGTACGCCAGTCATAAAACCATCTACTTGTATCTAGACTACTTTATCATTATCAGCTCCACTCAGCATACATATACACTTTGTAACTCAACATTTACAGACTGTAGTACCTCTATTTTTCTGCATACTTGGTTAATCTCATTTTATCCTGTTTTTTTCAAGAGTCAGGACCCCAACACGACCAACACAGCAGGTATTTGGGTGGTGGATCATTCTCAGCACTGCAGTGACATGGATGTGCTGGTGGCATGTTGGTGTGAGTGGATCAGACGCAGCAGTGCTGTCCACTCACTGTCACAGTGTCCATTCTTAAGACACTCCTACCTTGTTGGTCCACCTTGTAGTTACAAGGTCAGAGATCATAGTTGATCTGCTGCTGTACAGTTCATGCTGGTCACCCTCTATTCCATCAGTGGTCATAGGATGCTGCTCACAAAATGCTGTCGGCTGAAAAGTTTTGGCTGGCGGACGATTTTCAGTCCAGCAGTGACACTGAGGTCTTTAAACACTCCAGCAGCAGTGCTGAGTCTAATCCACCCACACCAGTGCAAGATACACCAAGAACCACCATGTCAGTGTAATTGCAGTGCTGAGAATGATGCACCACCCACATAATACCTGCTCTGTGGTGGTTCTGTCATGGTCCTGGTCATTGAAGAACAGGGTAAAAGGGGGCTTAAAAAAATTAATAATACTAAAAACCTATGCAAGTATGCAAAGCAACAAATGGACTACAGTGTTTAACTGCAGAACTACAAAGTGCTACTATATGGTAAGTAGACCTTAAAATGGACAATGAGTGTAGAAACAAGGAGGTGCTTTTAATGTTATGGCTGATTGAAATGAATGACATGGCTGTGCGTGTTTGTAGGAAGAAAAAATAAAAATAAAAAATAAGACAGGTACGTAGTTTAACCACTTAATATCCACAATATGCTCAGAAAAGCTTATTGTGACTTCTAATTAGCCTACATCTAGCCTACAACTATCCTACGTATTTGAACACCTTCACAAAATAGTTCTTGTATAACGGCATATTTAGTCATGTTTAATCTCTCAATGTATCTACAAAAATAAAGGAACTATAACATATATACGGAGTAACCAAATCTGATGCACAGTTCACTGTTGCACAAAAACTTGACACCAAGTACAGGCTTACACTTCCAGAATTTTCAAAATGCATCCGTCCATGCACGTTCTTTGTGGGTCAAATCACAAACTGCATCCAACTAAACATGCATCTTCATCCACTTCCCTCACTATCAACAGGTCTGTATAAAACCAGATATGGTCATTATATAAAAGTAACTTGCCATTTTTATACAGCCATTACCTGACCCTGTAGGACAGTTTTATTCTACATACTGAACCACCTTTAAACAGAAAAAGAAATAAGTTCTATACATGGTACTATGGCTAAACAATGCAAACCACTGAGCTATGCTTAGGGGACCACAACCAAATGTTTAAAACAACCTCTGTCTCAGAACAGATACAACAAGCATTTATCAATATGATTAATGTAATTAAATTACAAATATACAGCCCTACTACAAACATTTAGCCTCACTACATATCCACCTGATGAGATTTACATGCTTAGTGTTCCAATTATGCATCAAAACCATAATGTTTGCATAAAAGTGATTAGACGACAACACTGCAATTCAAATGTCTACAGTCTTGTGTTGTAGTTCCAGAAGACACTTTAGATGTTTATTTGTTGGTGATACAAAACTGAGAACACCATTATTTACCTCACAAAAAAGACGTACAAACCAGTAGATTTGGAGAATCACTACTTATCTACCCTTTATTTATGTACATCTAGCTTACTTATTACTCAAGTACATAAAATGGCATGTTTAAAGCTGCTCTATTAGACAAAGGAGCATAACACTTTTTGGACATAATTATGCACTGTATGTTTATGACCAGATCCATAACATGATTTTTTCAGTTGGTGGCTCTGATAACAGCTTAAAGAAAGCACAAAGGGCAACGGGATACTTACCGTTTTTGGAAGCCTCTTTGTTCCTTAAATGGGGTGGAATGTAACGCCCTGGTGACAAGACAGCTTTTGTTAGGACAGCAAATTCAAGAAATCATTAACAGACATTAATCTGCAGATTTTTCTTCTGTATAACTAATCTTGTTCTTCCAGCATTAAGAGACTACTGCAAGGCATAACTCTGGTCTACTGAACACTTCTGTTGCATTTCAGCTCCAAAACACAGTTTACAGACTTTAATTTCCAGCCAGATTTAGCACAGAACCAATATGTGGAGAGCCCAGTGGTCCTTAAAGGTTACAGCTTTATGAACAATTTATTACATGACTGTCGTGCTAAACTAATACACGGATCAAAAAGTGGTCAGAAAATGGATACTCACTGCCAGTGCCTCCTCCCTGTACATCGGAGTTCAAGTCTAGGACAGCAAGCTGAAAGAGAAGTCAGGATGAAGGTTGTACTGAAAAACTGAATAGACACAATCACGTAAGGATGGCATCCTGTAAAATCTGATAGACGCGCCGAGACTCCACAGCAGGCTGTCTAGCCAAGTAACAAAGATCAGCCCTTACAGTTCACAGGCCTTGCTGTTTGTTTTGGCCTAACAGAAGTATTATGTCCGGTAGCTGCCACAATTTTTGTCAACAGCCTACAGTACCCCTAAACGAAGGGGGGGGGGGAAATCATGTCTATTAGTTTCGCATAAAGTCGAATGGCAAATACGGGGATTTTCCCCAAACTGCACATACAGAAGTGCGTTAGCAAATGCTAGCGAGACAACAGCATTCAATAGCCCGACAAACAAAGGGCAAAGTCGCCCGTTTTTTGCCAAGCTACAAAACTATCGGTCAGATACTGTACTTCAAGAGTATATCTGTAAAGTGACAAGTTTTATATGGAGAAATAAAAACGGCAGGCGAAACGCATTTGGTAACGTTAGCTAAGCTAGCTTGACATCAAGAACAATACCAATGTACAAACCTGGTCTCACAGTGATACAAGGTAACAGTTTCAATAAATCTCAATATTAGGTTTGGATTAAGTCAACTGAAAAAAAATCCCCTAATGACTACTCCTGGTATATAGAACCGGTAGGCCAAAATAAACTTGCTAACCGAAGTTAGCCAGCTGGTGCTGCTAGCTGGCCGCATACCAAACCTAAACGTGATAATCTTGCTAGCTGCTCTAACTTACTGTCCAGACGATCATCGCGGGAAAATGGCCATTTTTTTAAGCGACTGAAAATTCCGGTCGATTTAACAAAACAGCCCTTCTGTGAGTTCATTCGCCGCTGCGAACCGGCGTGCTGCTGGGGGGAAACAAGCGCCGCATTGAAATATGCAGTTCCGCCATCATCACCATTACCTCCATCCACACCGCCAACCTCCATTTTAGCCCGCAAATTACGACACGCAGTTAGCTGGCTAGCTTAGCCGAGCCGAGCACAAGCTAGGAGTCCGCGAGTAACGCTCGCTATTTCCGACTTATTGAAACGTTCGCTTTTACTGAATACAGAACAAAGGTAGATACATTCGATTCCACTCACCTGCTGGTCTAGACCGTGTACATTTTCAACGGCCACATGACTCATAACTAAAGAGTGTTGAGGAGTTGTTTCTTTGAGAAAGGGTTTCTTTGTTTGCCGGTATGTAGCTCTGGCCTCCTACTGCGATTTTATCGACGTTGCTCCGTACCAACTTATAAATAGAAAAGTTTACTCAGCACACCAGCTACAAATCCCGCGTAAAATAACAACTACTTGTTTTTTAATCTTATTTTCGACGGATAAAACGAAGGTTTACCGGTTTCTACCGTGCACTGAACTCGACCTAAGCGTTTCTGCTACAGACTCAGGCTGTGTCCGTGGTGGAATAAGAGTGGAGAGGAAAGCGCGTAGTTTTATTGGCCGAAGCTCCCACTGCGTCATCCTGCTGAAATATCGCGAGATATTGGAAAACAGGCCACTGAGGATTCTCGCTATCCCAAAACTCCAAAGTCTTAAATGACTCGTTTTAGGACTGTAAATGAAAATAGTTCTTTTAGATGTATGTCCACAATCTACTGTGCCTCTCCTGTTGTGTAGACAGCAGTGAATGCTTCCTTTTTGGTTCTCAATTCCACTGTACCAACACACTCAGCATCATTCTTAGACGCACACACATATTTAAAGGTTTATGGAAGAATTTCGCTGATTTTCCAAAAAAGTCTACACAATTCAGCCAGGAGAGACAATCAATCATTTAGAGTGATTTGATGTGAAATGGTTAGTTGTAGAGTAATTCATGAATGAAGATTCCGTTTACAATGGAGGTAATCACAATGCATACAACACAAATATAGCCATTTTATTTATTGACTAATATGACCAGTGAGCCTACTCTTCTTATGTATTTATGTGCAATGCTGATAATGTGGTAAATAAAAAAATATTTTCCAAAAAACACTTGCCTTACAACACATTGCATGTACAACCACAGTACATGCAACCCAGTGACGCTGTGCAAAATGTAAATAAAAACAGAATGCTGTGATGTGCAAATCATTTAAAACCTATATTTAGTTGAAAACAATAACAAGGCAGCAAGCCAAATGTTTACATTTTATTGTGCCCAGTGTCTTTTGGGCAGAGGTCATTGCTTCATCCACAAATTAAAGATCCAGAACTACTGCCAGCATCTCTGGCCTCAAGCTCATTAAAGATGGGCTGAGGCAAAGTGGAAAAGTGTCCTGTGGTCCAATTAATCAAAATTTGTAATTCTTGTTGGAAATCATGGACGCTGTGTCTCCCAGGCTAAAGCAGAGAAAGACCACCCAGCTTGTTTTCAGCACACAGTTCAAAGCTACCGTGATGGTAGGGTATCATTGGTGATTTACACATCTGTGAAGGCACCATTAATGCTGAATGATATAAATGGGTTTTGGAGCAACATATGCTGCCACCCAGACAATGTCTTTTTCTAGAAAGGCCTTACTTCAGCAAGAAACAGACCACATTGTGAGCGTATTACAACATTACAGCATGACTTTGTAGTAAGAGTTTGGGTGCTAAACTGGTCTACCTGCAGTTCAGTCTTACCAGCCACTGACACCATTTGGCACATTATGAAAGCAAAATTCAACAAAGGAGACTCTGAACTGTTAAGCATCTGAAATGTGTCATCAAGCAATGGCAAAAAAGTTCGCTTTCAACACTACAGCAACTGGTCTCCTGAATTCCACCTATGAAGTGTTATTAAAAGAAGAGGTACAGCACAGTAGTAAACATGCCTGTCCCAGATTTTAAAAAAATAAAAAATATTGTTGGTATCAAATTCAAAACAGTATAACTATTATTACAACTATAAAATGTTTTTTTCTTAATTTTATCAGCTCCATTTATTTGGTCGTTCTACAATTCCACATTGCAGTCTGTTTTTGTGTATTATTTTTAGTCCTCCCTGACCTCATTCATCAACGATCAGGGCCACCATAGAGCATGTAATCGTTCAATGGTGGATTCTCAGCCCTGTAGTGACACTGATGTGCTGGTGAGTGGATCAGACACAGCAGCGCTGTTAGAGTTTTTAAACACCTCAGTGTCACTGCTGACAGCAGCGTTGTATGATCAGAAACTGACCTCTTCTAAGAACCTAAAGGATGACAAACAAATTCTGCAACAGCAGATGAGCTACCATCTCCAAGGTGGATTAACAAGGTAGATGTGTCTACAGAGTAACAGATGCACTGTAATCTATACTAACTGTAGAAAAAGCACTTACATGGTAAGTGGACCTGTAAAATGGGCAATGTGTCTTTCACAGGGCTGTTGGCGGAGTTGTGGTTAGGTAAAGGGAGCATATGTTTAGAGGATCAGCAAGGCTAATTCTGTGTTGTGAAGTCCCTCTTAGAGTGCCACAGGAAATCAAGCAGCATTAGAAGAAAATGAAAAGGTTTTCTTTTCCCCTCAGCACAATTAAAGGAGGCAATCAGATGCTGTTACCGTATGTTAAGAGTGAAAGAATAGTAAGAATTGGAACAGAAATGAATCTAAGAATGTTCTATACATTAGAATTAGTATTTTGTCATTCTAATACCAGTGTGATTAAACGGATACCGCCAAATAGATAAAAGTGAGGAGGCTAAGCCTTAAAAATCACATTAGAGCATGCTAACAATATATGGCACAGGCTAATATTTCAAATTACATTTATTTTTTACTTTTAAAGTATAATTTTACAGTGTGCTGGGTTTGTACAGTGCTCTAAGGCAGATCGAGGAATATTATCCATGCACGTTTCACAAAAAGAGCTTTAGATGTATTCAAAATTAAACCAAAAGGGGGAAAAAAAAAAAAAAAAAAAAAAAAAAAAAAACACACCACCACAATCAGAAGGCAAATCTGATCCTGAATAAACATTTACAGAAAGAAAAAAAGGGGGGAAAAACAGCCAAAATAAAACATAAAAACATGTTTAACTTCGTGAGACCTCTCAGTCTAGGAGGAGGAAGCATTCTTAACAGATGGGCCGAGGGCATGATGACCTGTAGTGCTTATTTAAAGTGGATGAGAAGGGAATCACCAATCCGCTGGGTCCTTACGGTTTCCTGCCACTTCCCGACAAGTTGGCAGAAAGCTTGTTAAGCGCCATGACGCAGAGTGTTACTAAAGGTCCGCCGAGATTCTGTAGTTGCATGTCAGGCTGTGACAGCAAGTCTATAGGCCACTGGTTCGGTTTTGGCAGACGTTTCAGGGCAGCCTCCAG
This sequence comes from Semaprochilodus insignis, assembly GCA_034552555.1. Taxonomy (NCBI): domain Eukaryota; kingdom Metazoa; phylum Chordata; class Actinopteri; order Characiformes; family Prochilodontidae; genus Semaprochilodus; species Semaprochilodus insignis. The sequence goes on along the minus strand of CM067476.1, from coordinate 15,598,072 downwards.
CAAATCCATGTGTTTTCTAGAGCACTACCGGACAATGTGATGCAGTCTATTGAGGAAAAATCCACCAACTTGTTTCACAACCATGAGACATTTTGCCTTAGTTATGCATGGTTTTTCTTTTTTTCCCCCCAAATCTCATGTTTTTGCGTGCATTAGATATTTACAAATTGTACCACAAAGGAAACATTAGAAAGCTATTAAAGTTCGCACTGCATTTATGTTTACTTTATTTTTACTTGTAAAGCAACGAGTCTGTTATTGTACTTTTTGTGCAGAGAAAGAAACCTTCAAGTGAAACATGGCTACTATAGTTCCAGAATCAACCTCACTGCAAATCAAAGGGGGTGGGGGAGGGGGAGGAAAAAAAAAAAAGGAACACAACTTTTCTGTACAGTAAATATCTCCTCGTAAAAATAACATACAGACATTATTCCTTTTAAATCAAACACTCTGTCTTTGCAAATTCAGCAAAATAACCTCTATAAAAGGAAACAGCTATATATAATATTGTGGGCTTGATTCATCTTTTGCAAGGTTTTTTTTTGGTATTTCAGACAAAAGCATAAAAGAACCCCACACATTCATGAAATAAATGTAGTACAGTAAGTTCTGACGCTGACAAAATCCGCAGAATGCTAGACACAAAGCATCACGCTGAAACTAACCCTCCAACCCTGACAAAATCTCCTCGGACACAGCGATACAGGTACGTGGCTGGGCCCTGACTGTACAGCGTATGGGGATGTGGCACATGTCCTAGGGGTCGAGTCACAACTAGGCAAATCCAAGCTGAAGAGCGATCTTTTATTTTCTTGAACTGCCAAAGTGCTACCCTTCATTATTAGTCTAAATGCTGACTTACTAAAGCAAAACGGGGAGCGCTCTGGATAATGTGCAGCTGAGCAGCTTTTCTGCCACATGACGGCCGCTAATGAGGCCTACGTTATGTTAGAGGCAAAAGTGGAGGCAGGAGAAAAAGCGGGCGGCTGAAGTAGCATGACACCAGCAGTGTTAAAGATCAAACCCAGAGAGATGCTCGGTGGATTACTTTAAACTCCAAGCCAGCCAAGTTATCCCAGTGACATGAAAAAGGTGGGGGGGGGGGGCGGAAAGCAGAGAAGTGCTTTTAGATCCGCACATGTACCAAACCCTGATGTGGACACCAAGTTCAACCAAAGACCCTGCAAGGAGTCACTGAAGGGCATCAAATTTTATTAGTCTTGGTGCAGTCAGACCACATTGTCCATCAAGATGCCAGCATGGTTAATCTTCATGCCATCATCTCGTCCCCAATAAGTTCAGCCAAAGACTTGTCTGCACCCCCTCTTCCCCTTTATACTCAACATTATGTAATCCAACTGTTTAAAGATCTTGTAGATGATCAAGTCTTGGACACAGACAGACAATTTGGCAGTTGCTGTTACAGTTGGAGGTTACTTAACGGTCCAAATGTATACACACTATGTACACCATTCCTGTTTCTGAACACAATCACCTCATAGGCAATCCTTCTTTACACAAAGTGCTGTACATAGGCAGCATGTATATACGTATGCATGTATGTGTGTTTGTGCACCAAGCTCGGCAGGGCAATCAGTGTTGAGACTCAAATCCACTCCAGTTTCATCACACTCAATCAGTTGAATCCCGGGACACAGAGATAGGCGGAAGTTAGACATGAGTGGGTGAAGGAGGAGATGGTATCTATTACAACTGGGTAAGAGAGAGCACGTTGAACGACTCAAGTAGAGGAGATGTAAGGGGGAGCACAGAGGTTGTTCTGTCCTGGAGAAATGGTGGCAGGAGCTTGTAAGGCCTGGGCATGCCCCCAAAAAATCCGTCAGTCAGACGAGATCAGGACAGGATCGAGAGGCAAGTCTTGGGGCGGTTGGCTACTCTTTTGTCTGCAGGGGTGGCACCTCCTCTGTGCCCTCCCAGCTCTCCTGAGGCCTCTGGGGGGGACGCTGAGGGTTGTTCATGTGCTGGGCAGCTGGGCCTGTGTATGGCTGCCCATGGGGGTGGTTGTTCGGCTATGTGGAGAGAGAAAGAAGAGAGAGGAACTGTACAATCATGAGGTTTTGAAAGATTTTCCAAAATTTCCATGTAATTAAATGGTTATAGTTCAGTTGGTCAAGTAATTCAGTGTGGTTGGCAATTTCTAGAGGTATTCACACATTAAGAATTGTTCACAGCAGCAGTGACAGGAACCTGACTTTCAACTGACTCTAAAGCTAAATGCCTCCAAAAGCTAACTCACAGAAAACCATTACATGAAATTGTTATGGACATGCTGCCTTATGCCTAACACTTTGTTTTAATGATATTTCTGAGAAAAGGTTTTGGCCTAAAAGGTCTTATTCTGAATTAAATTATGGAATCAAAAGGCAAAATAACTTATGTGTTTTAGGTACTGACCCCTGGTTCCCATCACCCCCCCCTGTAAAGTATTTTGAGTTGAGGTTTTCATCCAGCTGTCAGTTTGAATTTCAGCAATTGGAATGTTACAAAAAGTATTCAAATAAGGCTATAAAAATAAACCAGACCATATAATAAACACTACTGGTTTACACTGGAGTGGAAGAGTCTAACGGCTAAACAAATTACAACACTTATCTAGAGGTCAGGGGTTCATACAACACAAAAATCAACCAAAGTCTGCCATCAATATTTACATGTGAACATTAATTAAAAAAAAATCAAATCAATAGAACGCCTTACAAAACAATATTGTGTATCGATATTTTCTTACAACCCTATGTATCATCAAAACCACATTCAACAAGTTTGAGTCCCTTCACAGACAAATACTGTTACCTGCTGATACTGTGTCCCAGGTGAGTGGGGGTAGAGTGCTGTGTCTTCTGGAGGGGAGGAATCATGGTCATCTGGAGCTTCCTGATCATCAGGCTCCTGCAAATCACACACAACATATTAGTCACTAAAATCTTTATCAGGACAAAGTATTTTAAACAATAAAATGGTACACTAACTAATGTACTATTATTTTACTGAAGTGTAAAATAAACTATATGCATGTCATTGTCTTTATTAACAACTCACCTCCTCAGGACAGAGTTCACAGGCCTTGGCCAGCGTCATCCTGGCACTGTGAGATCGTTCAAGAAAGTAGCCATTCGAGGTTTCATTACTTTGTACTGGAGGAGACCAGTTGTTGTAACTGTACTGAGGGTTTCCTGTGTATGGCCTCCTCTCCAGCTCATCACCCAGCCACTCCACTGCCCAAGTCCATTTCCTTTTCAAGTCCCCATTACTCTGCAGAGTGACCAAAACATTATCTGGTGAAATTTGGACTGCGCATCAATCAAATCAAATGAAAGATTTAAAAACGTAGTGGATTTATTATGTGGATTTATTATGCCTACCAGAGAGTCTTAGCATCTTTTTGGAACAAGCTACACAAAAACTTGGGTTGTGACGAACTCTTTACCTGTAAGATCTGGTATGCCACAGAGCAGTTGCTGAACAGAGCCACCATACACTTGATGCACTGATAAGCCCTCTTCTGGTAATGATTCTTAGAGCGTTGGATTGTATCAAATAAGCCATCCCGGTCATCAGGAATTCCCTTGAGGACATTGTGGATCCTGCAGAAAGTTTGAAGTAAAGGTTAAATTAAAGTGAGGTGCACCAACGATTCACAAATGAGCAGACAAATCCGTAATTACTGAAGGTTTTACAATGTGCAGGAATTCAATATATTCAGATCTTAGCATGACAGGCATTCTTCACACTGACCATTTCAGAGCGACAACAGGGTTTATGCATGCGTGACGCTCACCTGTGCGTCTGCCATGAGTCCTCAATCAGCAGAATCTGGAGTAGCAGGTCCAGGTAAGGCCTCAGCTCGTAAGTATAGGAGTATGCCACCTAAAACCACAAGCACAAAACCAAACTTAAGTTCTTAAAGTCATACAGGGAAAATAAGAAATGCTGTAAGAGTCTGACCTGGGTGCGTGGAAAAGACTGACCTGCCAAAGAAGTTCACTAAGCACGGTCGAGGAAAACTGAGGGTTCTCCCAGCAGCAGAAACGAAGGAGTTTGACTGTCTCCTCAGAGTTACTGCAGTCCTCAATGATCTTTTTCACATAGCTGGTACGCACAAAAAGAATCTCTGCTACCAGCTGCTGCAGTGGCATGATGGGGGCTGTGAGATTGGAGTCACCATATGGGTTTGGAAGAGCAGGATTACCTGAAAGGCAGGAGTAGGAAAAGTAACATGAGAAACTGTATAAAATAGTTTTAAGTTTAATATTTTTTCCTGTATCTCTAAATCTAGAAAGAATATTTTCTTGAGAGGTCATTTGAAGATTATCAAGTAATATTTATTTAGTCAAGGGGGGCTAAAATTAACTTGGCATACTAAGCTGTAAGTATGAAACCTCTTCATGAATGAGCAAATGCCTTTAATACTGTTAACAAAATACTCACCATTAATTGAGGACTGCATGCGTGATGATACATCACAACATCGCACCAGCTGAGACACTACTGTGTAAAGCTTGCCAAGCTCTGCGTATTGGTACTTTATCGGGGGGCCAGGACCCTCATCCAGAGCCACCAGCATGAATGTAGCTGGCACACTCAACTTCAACAGCTGCGTCTTCTCTGCCAAACCTAAAGCCCACAAAAAAAAACAAAAAAAAAACAAAGGTGATACTGGCATTAACTGTATTTCCTCACAGTTCCAAACATAAATACTATGTCACAACAGCTGAAACAGGCTTTCATGTATGCTCAGATCTCTATCAAGATGTGTTTTGTTAGGTTACAGTACATTTAAATAGTACTCTACATGTGCACTATATTAGGCCTCCAAGTTCTAACAGTCAGGGTTCCCTTTAATGGTGCACCAGCTCCATAATCTAACTGCAGGGCCTGTTGAGGTGGATCATCTTAATTCAGCTAGCAAAAAAGTAACAGGTCTCAGTTTAATCTTTTCCTAATTAATTTTCAATACCAAGGCCAATCAGATTAATTTAGCAGAGTTTGAATTCACTCAGGAGCCGGGATACTCAAGGTACTGTCAAGCTTACGTAGGTACTTTAGGGGAGTCTGAACACAATCACGAACCAGAGTACTTAAGATAGCATTAAGATAATGTAGGTACTTTAGGAAAGTCTGGATACTGTCTGGAGACAGTATGCCTTTGCACTACTTGCCTTTACAATAATATCTCAAGCAAAGACAAAAACGCACATAAAACAAAAATGACTTTCACCCTGTGACTGCTGCATTACTGAAGACGGACTAGAAAAGTGCAAAATGCAAAAAAAACAAAACAAAAACCAACAACACCAACAACAACCACAACCACCAAATCCAACTTCAGCATTTTGTTAAAAGGGACAAGATTACATCCAACGATTTTTCAAAGAACTGGACCAACAGAATCTGAAAATGGCAACTTTTCAATGAACTCTGCCTACAGTAAGGACTTTTCAGTACATCGGCCTGTGTCTCCCCATTACCCCTCATATCACCACACAAACGTGGTTAAACATTAATGTGACTTAAGTTTAATCTCTGCTGTATACCATCATCGGCTCTGCTGCTGTCCTAGTTAAAATTAAATGGAGTCGAGGAGCATAACCAATTGGCATGAGTTGAGATTCCAGAAAAGCTCAAAGGCATGCATTACTAACAAGAGCCATGTAAATTTCAACAAAGTTTGTCAGTCTGCCAGGTAGTAAAAGTCTTTGCTTTCTTTGTTAAAAAACAAATCAATAAACACAAGCTTCATATCATAGGTCACACAGCAACAAAATCTCTGAATCTCTTAAAAGCTTACCTAGGTTGGCATACATGACGAAGAGGTTGAAGTACTGCTGAAGATGGCGTCCATGCTCAGACACCTCTCTCCTCAGCAGGTTAAGCACTGCTCGCAACAAGTGATCACTTAGGGTCAGATTGTCACAGGTCTGTAGTCAAAAGCAGGTGAATAGAGGAAGGTAAATAAATAAATAAAAATCTTGCATATCTGAGCAGAAAAATAAATGCACTGTTTTGTTATACATCGGTTTAATCTAAGAGTGTGCGTAATTGTGTGTGTGACAGTTTGACAAGCTATCAGTTATCATCTATGCTACAACTAACAGGAAATATAGAGCTATAATACTAATAGTGTACATGGCAATCCAGTACAAAAACAGAGCACATCCCCCCAAAACACACCACTATAAAGTGATGCAATTATATGTTAAATTTAAAGATGCATTATACTGTGTGTACTGCATACAACTGACCTGCGTGGAGGATCCTGGTGAGGTGACAGGAGCGGGGCATGGTCCATCCTGTAGCGAGAAGTGTGCAATGAAGACTATGAGTTTAGAGAAGGCTCCCCGGACCTCAGCACTCGGACACTCCAATAAATACTCCGAGAATCGAGTGGGGAAGGCAAAGAGGACGTTGTGTGCAAACCAGCTGCGGACATTCTTGCTGTGACGCAATAAGACGCACAGGGCATCATACCTAGTAAACAAACAGAAAACAGGTAAGTGTGGAGCGGCTTATCAGGAAGGCAGAATGTCTCTGTTCTCTCTCTCACTCTGAAATCGCTTCAGTACTGCTCCATCCCACAAGCTAGCCCTCATGGTCCTGCTAACCCAACACTGACTTTCAGTGTGACTGCTAAAGCCCGCAAAAACGGCCATTTATACATAGCATTTACACTGCAGTAGTGTTCAGCAGACCAACATACTGGAAATTCTCAGCAGTCACAACAAAGTTCTACATATATTACACACAATTACTCATACAATAACTGTCATACATTTTGCTGCACAAATGATAAAGAGAACTGAATTACAAGTATGCAGTTTTCTGGCTTGTGATCCCTTCTTTCAAGCCACAAAAGATATAAGTCATGAAGTGAAGGGCATAGTATACTGTCCATATGTTCAGGATATAAAATAAATATCGTACAAATGAATCACATAGAGATACACAGAGAGGAGTGATTACAGAAAGTGTTCCATTCCACTTACTCTGAGGCTTACGCATACTCACCAGTCACTAGCAGGGCCTCGGACAACTTTCTTTGTGTGGAATCCTGTGCTGAACAGGAATCTAGCAGCAAGGTGAATACTAATTGTTGCTATTTCTTCAGCATCAGGCAGTAGGTGATCTTGACCTTAAATTTAAAAAAATAAAATAAAATAAATACAAAAAAAGGTGCATTACGCAAAGAAATCACCCATAATGCAATATAGGCAAATATGACTGACGCACACACACACACACACACACACACAAAAATCTGAACATAGTCGACCACTTGAAATTATAATCAAGTCTTTCGAGTTCCTACCTGGGGGAGGGTTCAGGTACACACTATTGCAGGTGAGTAATTTTTTGATGAACTGGAAGTATTCTAGGCTGTACTGCATGCGGCTATGCATGAACTGCACATTCTGCTTGCGCACGCTGCACTCGATAGCTGAGGGCATTTTAAGCTGATGAGGCTTCGGCGTAAGAGTTAACTCAGCTATGTACTTTAACAACTCGCTGTCGCCCCCAGCTGTGTCCATGCGCTCATAGAAAAGAATGTAAGCATTCCACCAGCGCTTTTGTCGCCGGTACGACATGCGCTTCATCATGTGGTCGAAAACCTCGCCCATGTACTCTCCACCAAAGCACTGGTTTTTCATCTCCTCGTCATCGTCCATCTTGCACTCCGTGACATCGCCATCATCAAACTTGTACCAGCGATCCCGCTGGCCATCACTTCCGTTGCCATGCCTCTGGACAATGTAGGAATAGTAGTGTCCCCCACTTGCTTGGCCTGAGTGCACCAAAACGCCCACCAGCCGGTAACGGGAGCTTCCACCTGAGTCTGATTCTAAGGGTGGGTTCTGATGGATGACCTGGCTCTCCGGAGACAGCTCATCACCCTCCAGCTTGGCAACACCTGCCACCGTGTATGGCTCCATGTCCAACTCACGTGGGAACTCGAAGTAGTCATTGAATTTTATGGCACACTCACGTTCCCAGTCATAGTCAAATCGTTTCAGCTGGATGGCTAGTACTGGTGGCAGCTTCTTAATCAAGAGGCGTTTCACTGTATCGACCTATTGGGGTGGGCCAGAAACAGTCAATAAGGAACAGGTTAATTCTTATATACAACAGCGAAAACATAGGAAACCATAACTTAGTTTTTTATTACCTTCTTGTTGCACTTTTCACAGTGATAAGCATTGGCTCCTTCCAGCAAGTCCCCTTTGACATACTGCTCCATTGAGTCTAGGAGGTTCTGATGGTTCCTGATGTCTACATTCAACGTGGTGAAGGATTCTTCACACTCATACCTTTATAAAAAAAATTTAAAAAAAATTTTTTTTTTAAATTATTCATTACACCCTAATTCATTATATCCCCTCTCAAACTTTCAGAACTGCACAGGAAACTAGCTCACATACAGGCATCCCTTACCTGTGAGGACAGCCTTGGCAGATCTTCTGATCTGCAAAAGACCCACCCAGGACCCTGCTGAGCATGCTGGGATGGCCAAGAGCTTTCAGTGCCTCATCCAGACTGTCCACCAGAGAGTTAAAGAACTCGAGGGCATCATGTTGTTCCCGCAGATTTACTGGTTCCCCCCACAACCTGCAAGACAAGTCATTACAGGAAACTGAATAACCACCTTTGGCCCAAATCGATTATAAAAGTTGAATGCAGGACAAGTCTGAAAAGAAAAGGAATACTTTGCTCAAATACAAAAAAAAAAAGATGTGTTATTACCTGAACTGTTTCCAGAAGCCTCTAGGTACATAGTACTGCAGTTGGGATGCAGCGAGATGGCCGAAGATCACCTGCAGGTGGCGCAGCACTCCAATATTGTACTCCTTGCGGTCCTCGGCCTTATTGAGAGAGGGCTTGTCATCAAACTGGTGGTGATAACTGAACACTTCATCCCTGGGGTCCACATTACTCTGCAGCACAATGATAGGTTATGTTTGTACAAGAGGTTTGGTAGCTCGAAATTCTAATCTGGGAGGGGCAAATGGACCAAGAATGCAGAGATGCTGCTTCCCCAAATACTCTGAGGCCAAATTCAAATAGCTTTCTTTGGTCTCTACAGTGTCTTAAATGGCGCACTGAATACAAATACATTTTAAAATTTGTAATTTTGCATATGCGACTTTTACCTCACTATCTTGCTTTTCGTCTCCAGACATATCATCATCCACATCACTGCCAGTGCCCTCAATAGCCAGAATTCCGTTTCGGATTGGAGGAATCATGTACAACTGCTGGATTACTGAGTTCATGTAGCACGTGGCCCCTGCGTTCTTCAGGCCTACAAAACCTTTAGTGGGCCGCGGCCCAACAGGTGGGAGGTACTCCCACTCTGTAAGAGCCTCACAGCCTGATAGAGAGAGATTAGATAATATTACAATAATCATCATTTATTTAAGATCCTACAAACCTTGGCAACCATACAAACATGATAAAATAACACCTGTACTGTCTGTGGTTAACGAACCTTTTGATGTGTAATTAAGGATCTCAGAAACTTAATTTGAAGAGTTATGCCTTGCAAAAGAACATCCAGATTAAAAAACTAACTAAAGAGACTAAACTCAATACCCTGTATGCCAGTGTTTTTGCTTCTTTGACTTTGAAGTTTTGCTTGTGATTTATTACCAGTTTGAAGATTATTCTTTAGGGGAAAACCTGAATTAGTCATTACCCACAGATACATGCCTTGGTAGTACATTTCTGTAAGCGTGTCCACAATCTGCTTCAAGTTGCGTACACATCCAACAGCGAGGGCCACAAGCAGCTCAAAGCCAGCATTGATTGTAGCAGGACTACTGCACACTGGAATTGCCTGTTCTGCAGGAAACTCTCCAGTCTTCACATACTGCAGGTAAACATTAGATGCTGGGAAGATGAAATCATCTATCAGCTCCTACAGAGACAGGGGAAGGGGAATTACTATAAGGTTCTATAGAAATGTCTGTTTGTGACAAATATCCAGCCGAATAAGTAATCAATTCAAAAGGAAATTTTGTTCACCTTGATGAGGTTTGCTCCACCCTTCTCACAGCCAATGCAGAATTTCTTTTCAGGGGTTTGGAAAGCCAGCAGTTCCTTGGTGACCCCCAAGTGACCTTCTAGAATGGTTTCTTCAACCCCAGTCTCACCGGTTCTCTTCACCTCATCCTGGTGAAAATAACCAACATGAAAAATAAGAACAACATAGAAAGTAGTCCTTTGAAAGTCAGTGGAAATTCTCCAAGTGGAGTGGGTGAACCCACCCTGATTCTCTTCAGCCAGTCAATCTCATTGTTGAGGAGGACCTCAGCATTGGGTAGGTTGATGTTGCTGTTGTATGCATAGTTGAGTAAGTGCCTCAAGAGGATGAAGTAATCACCTGCATGCTTTGCTCTTTCCTTTGCAGTGCTCTGGGTAGAAAAAGAAGAGCAATGTCCCAGTAAGTTTAGGAAACATATCAGGAAGCATATGCTGATGTAACACTTCACTGTCACTCCTCAATCTCTGGTTCGTAATAATACAGAATATGCACTGAACAAATGACTTACACAATTAAACGAATAATATCATCAGATAAACTATGCCACGCCATAATAATCTTCTTAATTAACTGTCTGTACTCACTCCCAGTACAGTAAAAAGCAGAGTGATGAAAAAGAGAAGAGGTCGATGGCCCATGCAACACCTGGTGGCCATGAGGAAAAACTGCTCTTGAGCCATCTGACGTACTGACCTGGATAAACACAGAGAAATACAGAAAACTGAAAAACAAGTCCCATTCAAAAATCATTAAGCAGTACTACAAGTATAGACATGTAAGGTGTTGCTTTAAAAGCAATAATCACAGTGCTGGGAAAGAGAACTAACAGAGAACTACAATATACCTTGAAACAGCTTTCCAAATAATATTTACAATTAATGTGTAAATATTTACTGCATTTATTTCTGTTTTTATAAAAAAAAATGTTTGGTTGGAGTATATAAACATTGTTATTGGTTCAAAATGTTATATTCATTAACTGGTCTACACAGTCCATATACCAGGGCTGTGCAAATTTCTGAGCATAAAGAAATTATGCTAAAAGTTGTAATGTAATGTAGAATAAACTATAATTTTAACTGTGAATAAACAGAAGCATTGTATAACATATCTGTATTTTAATATTTATTTTATATTTAATAAAATGAAAAAAGCATGTATTTTACAAAGTAACAAATAACATATGAGCAAGGGTGTGCATGTGTCTGTGGTACTGACTTGCTCTGGCAGTGCAGTAGCAGGTCAATGATGAAAGTCTGCCAGGCCTTTTCCTTGCTGAGTGTGTCCAAGGCTGTGGGTATGAGAGCGAAGCACAGTGTCATGGCCTCCAGAGCCTCACAGCACACCTGCTCGTCCTCTGCATCTGGCTCATTACCTGCATTAGTCTGCAAAAAACAAATGGTTTGAGTATTCCTGGTTAAATGGCTATGATTTTGAGATGAAGCAAACAAACTAAACATTCATGCTGTGAGGAAACTCATTGTGGGGGGGGGGGGCGCTTTAAAGTTCATTTACCTTCTCATAGATCTTGCTGATCTCCTCATTGGAGCTGAAAACCAGCTGAACGCTTCCACAGCCTGATGCCCACACAATCTTCTGTACTGCCCGTATTACACAGATGTCTGGGATGTACTTTGAAGCCTGGAAAAAATTCTAAGATTTGTGCAACAATATGGGAATTTGTTCACAATGTTTCAATATAAAACCATTCTTATGAACCTGGGGTTTGCAAGTTGCCTGTGAAAGCTTAGATACCTCGTCAGAGATCTGCTGGGCAAGGCGAATAGCTACATTGCGTAGCATGCACTCAGAGGCAGGGTTGGGAATGTTCTGGAGAGCATTTTGAAGCACCAGAGCTTGGTCATGAGTCGCCTGATTTATCTGAAAGACAAGTGAAAGCCTGATTATAAATGTGCTTTCTTTTTAGTAATATGTTGGCATTTGAAAAAAAAACAAGGTCATCTCTTACTGGTGATGCAGGGTTGGTTCCCTCCACCACAGGTTGGCATGCCTCTGCCACTGCTTTAACATGCCCAAAGCCAATGGCAGTCAGCAGTAGCTTAGCAATCTTCAGGGCATTCAAGTAGGCACCACGACGCGTCTCCATGTCAGCATTGGGCAGGAAGTTGTTCCTGGTGAGCATGCCGAGCACTAGAGGGAGACCTCCACTCTTAAGGAAGTTGTACTGGAAGTCACTGGCATCTTCTCCCAGTGTGGCACTGGCAGGCATCAGAAGAGCATACACGACCTAGCATCGGGGAAAGAAAAAACAACAACAACAAAACCCGAGGTTTAAAAATTGGTTTCTAAGACACGCATACACACACACACACACACACACACACACACACGCACGCTCTCACTCAGCTTCACACCTCAGTGAGGTACAGCACTTGCGATGGTGAGGGTCCGAAGAAGCGGGAATCTAGAGTGGGGCTAAGGCTGTTCTCTCCCAGCTTAGCATGATCCAGACAAATTGCTCGGAGGTTTTCCACTGTAGTGTTATCTAGAGAGACATAAATTAGATATGAGCCACTGTTGTCCTATAATAAGGGTGGTTCCCCATGACCCATTGTCAAAGATATTTTGTGAGTGGGCTAAAAGAGAACAGTATTGAAAAAGAACCTGGAGGTATGAGCTTCATGAGGACCCTGGCCCCGTCCCGCAGCAGAGGCATGTTTAAAGTGCAACCCAGATCAGCAACCTGCCACAGGAATGATATATATCGCAGATGCAGCGACATAATCTGAGAAGGAAAGACAGTATCACTGTTAAAAATAAGCATGTACAAACAACTGTTTGACCATTTTACAAGTTTTTTTGACAGGATGATAGTAGAAGCACAACAAATGTACCATATCAAAAGCAAACATCCAGCAATAAGCAATAAGACAAACAACCATTTCATTACAAAAGCATTCAAAATTATAAATGACACCCATAGTGGATGGCGGAGGATTTTGAGAGCTACATGAGCCAAAGCTATCCCTAGTTATGGCACTCTTGTTTGCTTTGGCTTGTGCTAATGAAGAGGGGTAAACATGACTTCAGAACGTTAGAACATATAATTTATTCTGCCCATAACTGTGTACTCCAGGGAGTTATGATCATGTAATCATCAACAGATTATAGTTGGCAGCTTCTCAATTTCAACAGTGTAGAGTATGTTTAATATTGTTTCCATTTACTTCATATGCTGGTTTATGCCTGGCCCTATCTATCAGTAACACAAGCAAGTGGCCATACAAAGAACACTTTATAATATCTTGCTTAATTAATAGATATTCCAGCTGACGTGCACATGCAAGCATTTAACAATGGCTTTGGCCATGGCTCAGGTGATAACATTTGTTTTAGGATTATTTAGATGGGCCCTTGATTTCAGGTTTGCTGGTTAGCGGTTAATTGCCATTTAACAGCCATTTAACACACTCACATTCAAAAGGAATTTATTAAGCCGCTGATAAACAAAAAAAGGTCAGTAAATTCAGTGTCTCACTATTAACTAGCTGTCATTTAACTATGCAATTCAAACACAGGTAGCAACAAGCTGCTCAAATACATCCTAAGCCTCTGCTTCATAGGAAAGATGATTATTCAGTGCTCAACAAACTCTTTCACAATTAAGTTAAAACTAAATTAACTCACCACTCCTGGCAGACAGCTCTCCACCTCTGGGTTGGGTCCGTCACTGTAGTGGTTGCCATGGTTACCAGGTGAACCAGTGGATGAGTCGGACGAGCTGTCAGGACTTGATGGCATGTTGGAGCTAACCTGGGTCAGTTTTGCTGTGATCAGCTACAGGCAATAAAGGGCGTGGGAAGCATGACAGGAAGAGAAAACTTAGTCTCAAGTGCTGAAAAAGTAATTCACTCATATCGCAGAGTCCTTAATATGCTGTACTCACAGTTTTGTCTTTAAGGTTGAGCTGTCCAATCAGCTTGCGGTCATCTGCTGGGTCCACAATCTCTCCTCCGATGAAGAGCTCAATTTTGGTGTGCGTGCTGTTGGCTTTGATACGGTTGAGGATGCAGCGACGCACAGAGCCAATGGTGTCATTGGTGTGAGACCAGATGTCCAGGTCATCAACCTGCCGGCCCTGGTTAGGAAACCGCACCACCAGGGTGATGTGCTTCCCACGGAATGCCCTGAACGACAGCAAGAAAAATGCGGTTCCATGCCATCATAACAGATTAAAAAAAACCCTAGCAGGATTTCCCCAATATGATTAAAATGCTTATATATAAATATATAAGCAAATTAATGCTAGTGATCTTACACTGACTGCCACAAATAACTGAGGATGTTATAAGGAATTTTGGCAAGCTAGATTACTTCTGTAATACTGTTATTATCTGAAGTCAGAATATAATAAGTTTACAAGTGCGACCTGAATGGTGACAAAACAAGTTGAAGACACAAGACGACTTGAGCTTAGCCCACCTGGACATGGGAAGAATGGTCCTCTCCTCATGATAGTCGCTGTCACACTCGTTAATGTATTCTTTAAGCACAGTCAGCACTCGGACCATACGAATGGCCTCTTGGCGAGCACAGTTTATGCTGTCCTTGTCCCCATCCAACACACAAAGCGTGTCATACGAGGCCTTCAGGCGGTCAAAACAAGACTGGATGAAGTCTTCATGGATCTCTACCTGTGAGTGGCACAAGACACCTTTAAATCAGCAGTTCCATTTTAAATACACAGTTAGGTGTAGGACAAAAAAAAGCAGAAAGGGACTTACCTGATTAACTTGTAGTTTTGGTCCAAGGTTGGTATAAATCTCTTTCAACAAGTCTATTGCACGAGTGGCAATGTCATCGCTCCCTTGAATCACAACCTGAAAGATCACAGCAGGCAAAAAAAACATTTAAAAACTTGCTGTGTTTTGTTTTGTTTTATATATATATATATATATATATATATATATATATATATATATATATATATATATATATATATATATACACACACACATATATACACACACAATATATACATAATGTTGTGTGTGTGTGTGTGTGTGTGTGTGTGTGTGTGTGTGTGTGTGTGTGTGTGTATATATATAT
>CM067476.1:15530143-15568093 GCA_034552555.1 Semaprochilodus insignis | reverse complement strand
TATATATATATATATATATATATATATATATATATATATATATATATATATATATATATGATTACAAACATTTCACAAGTCACCTATCAACAGTCGAATAGAATGTATACCTACCCTGTGAACTAAAACCAATGGAAAACAAAGTCAAGACTACAACTAAGCCTGAAAAGTCAACAGACATCTGACTGCTACAATTACACTCTTCTTATACAACTTGTTTTTTCCTTGGAACTTAAACAATCACATTTAATCAGTTCCCTTTCAGGGATGCACAAACAAAAATATTCTGAACCTACACAAAGCATTAATACACACACTGAGCGCATCAGCATGATAATATTTGGGCTGCAAAACATGATCAAAGCATTGTGCAATTACAATATCCTTTAGGCTAATAACTAATAACACAGTGGTGAACACTTACTATAATATGATTAAAGACTAACACATACCTGACATTAATAATTGACATTTGTGAGCTTGTGTAAATATCTTTATATGCCAAAGCATCTACTGAACCCTCACAGAGGATTGAGGAGTACTGATATGAAGACTACACTCATAGCACATGCTCCAGATTATTACAATCGAGGTACTCAGTACATGATTGGATAAATGAATTTAGAGATACATTTCATAAAGAGAGGGACAGGTTGCAAGAATTCTCCTTACCACACCTTGATTCATTTGATGGTCATCATCTTTTAATGCAGTAATGATTCAAGTAAGTCAGTCATTACAACAAAAACATTATTTCCAAATGTGTTTGGGTTTCACCATAAATGTGGCTTTTTCCAGCAAACCATAATTTAATAAAAAAAAATAATGTATGATTGCACTCACTACAGTACACCCAACTCTTCATGTGTGTATATACATTAATACATAAACCAATTTCATGACATGCAGCTACTTAGCTAACTATAAAGTAAACTCTACATTAACAGTTTAAAAGCTCCTTTATCAACATTTGCTGGTGAATAAACTATATACGTGGTGGTTCAAGGTAGGTTTTTTAGCTTTCGCATACCGGTAGGGTACCAGCCCAACACAGGGAAGCCCAAAATGCTCACCCTGCCAAGCACAGCTGTTCTTTGCGTATGTCTTACTGTCAGATGCAGCTGCACCCGTTACTCCAACTAACTGAAAGAACAGAACAACTCAGGAATATTATGTGTTTTAATATAAACCTATGACAACATTATTAGGCATCCACCATCTAATTTAGTACCAACAACATCCCACATGTCACGGCAGTGGTTATATACAAGAAGTTTATACATTTACATTCAAGATGAATCTAAAAACAACATTGGAATAAAGAAAGAAAGCTTTCTTTGCCTTTGTCCTGAGTATCTTAAGAGAGTTTAAAAGGGATTTTTGCTGCAAAATTTGCCTTCACACTTCCTATGCTGCAGTATATTTTGTGCCATGTTTCAGGAAGTGAAATAAGAGCAACATCCTGTCGTGCAGGTGGCCTGGTCTGTTTCTGTGTTATGGCTGTTTCTCTCAATCCTTCACATGAAGTGCTGATGCAAAGGACCGACACTCAAAACACAAACAGCACAAAACGTTAACTCATAAGGACCAGTAATGACAAAACAGAACTGTAACAATGGGTCAAAACAACCAGATAACCACACACATCCAAAAACCACATTGTCAGTTTTTGAAACCACCCGAGCAAACCTGAAACACTGTGGATGACTGTCAGTTAAGTTGAACAAAGAGACAGACATCAGCTGGTTTACATGCGAGGTCAAAACAGGTAATTCCAGTCCACCTAAGTAACATACATATGTATGCATTGCTTAAGATCGCCGCTCAGAGCTGACTGTACCATACAGAAACAGTACAAGGCCTTGGAAAAAACAAAGCTTTCCATTTGCACTGGATCTAATGGCTGACCTGCGTTTTGCCCATCACATCAGAAAACCGAGTTACACATGGAAGCTCTGGAGTTAGCTCTTCGCTAAACGTCGGAACGTAATCTGTAAACTAGGCTGCAGACTCTTATTAAACAAATGAATATAAATGCTCCACCAATTAGAGAGGAGCATACAGGAAGGCAGGGAGTCCACATAATTCAAGTTAACTCAACAGATCATAACTTGCCAATAACTACACCAGATTAGATTCTCACTAATGTCTGTTTCTCCTCATTACTGTCGCACCGATGGCTCAAACGGTGAAAAACATCAAAAACGATCGGCTCCTTTGATTCTGGTGACAAATAGAAACATAACAAGGATACATCATAAACTGGTTGTAAAACAATTCAAAACTGCAAGTCTTTGTCTCGTTTTACCAAAACAGTCAAACAGAGTTAGCTGTATGATCGCTTTGGTAAGGGAAAGCTACAGCTGCATTTACCATCTTGGTAACCGTTAGGGCCCTTGACAGTTCACAGTCCGGCCCACTTCAGCGAAATACACTTTTCCCTAGACATGATGTAGCGAGCTGAAGATACGTGAATAAGATACTAAACACAAAATACGAAGGTGGATGTTGTAAGGTACACAAGACCACAGCCATTTACAAACGCATATGCTGCTGCTGCTGTTGTTGTTGTTGTTGTGTAGTTACTGCCGTAGAGCTGCAGTTTGCCAGGCAGCTGTCTGTTAGATACTGTGGCCCGAGCAGGGCCGACCGGAACAGCGGACCAATACTGAGCTAGCAGGTTCGCTAACGTTAGCTGGCAAGAAGACCATCTTAAATTACTTTATGGAGTTTCAGCTTTGCTGCCACTGTCCCTTAATGAGGTCAGTAGGTAACATACTGGTGTACAGTCCACCGTCTCTCTTCCTATGAACCAAAGAAATATGTTTATATATCGCTCATATCCCAACAGGTTGCCACTGTTTCACCGGGGCCTTGCTAACTAGCAGCCAGGCGTAGTCCCTTTCAGGCCTAGATAGCTCGCTCGCTAACAGGCTAGCGCTCTCCCCTCTACTCCACCTTATTAATGGCGCTGTACTCGCTCACCGGCCACAGCGGCGTTAGCTAACTTGCTAGCGTGTTTGCATTAGCATCCTCAAAGCATTTGTCCTCAAATCTGACATGCCAACCGTCTTGACATCCTACTGTTGAGCTGCAACTGACACCGACATCATTTTCAAAAGCACGACAGTAGTTTCATCTTCCTACTGAGTAAGGAACAGGTTGGTCTACGAAGATATGTCAGCCATTTTGCTTGAACAAAATACAGCAGACAGCCGGCTTCTACACCCATTAGCGAGCTAACTGCTGTTAATTCGGTCACGGTCTAAAAGCGACGGAGTTGCAATCTTAGAATTCTGCATCTTTCTTCAAAGCATGGCACATGAGACGACAGTTACGGACAAGCAGTCATTCTCATTAACAAGGAAAATACAGCCACCAAAATATACACAGGGTTCATCTGTTAGCGGCATGCTAATGTTACTTACCTAGAAATTAGATGCGACTTCCTTATGACCACTAGTCCAGTTTCTTTCGAGATTACACAATCCAAGACATTGATAACGTGTCTTTAATGAGACTTTCGGGCATGCATGAGGCTGCTCGTGCGCTCCTGCTTCCTTGAATTTCTTGTCTCCTGTCTGGGTGTTTTTCCTGCGTCACCAGTAGCCCCCGAACGCCACTAGTCTCGCGCTCCGAGCTTGACAATTCAGTCCCAACAGCCAGTCACCAGCAGGACTCCTCAATATGGCGGCAGCGCACGCTCGGACAAGCAGAGACAGACAAATATGCCAAAAATGTGCGTTTGCAATTCTCAGTCCCGACTTACAACGCGCAGCAACGCAGGAATGCCAATACCCGTTCGCTCTGGAGCATTTGGTCCCGTCCAGACAGAAGTTGCTGCTGCAGTTACAGGCGCGCTCCGGCCGAGATCCGCTGTGGTGTTTGTGTAACTCTGAAGGCGGCAGGCGAACTAATGTTACTGCTGCTCATGGCACCGGCCTTTAGCTCAGCCCAGAAACAACCTAGGACCTTACGCATTTCTCAAGGCTTCTGAGTCCGTCTGGGGACTTGTGTGGGCATGTGACGGCGCAGACTCGGACAGTAACCACAGCCTGATAACCGCTGATCTGTGTTCACAATGAGCTTTAAAGCCTCGTCGGCGTGTAAATAACGCACAGAGTACATAAAGTTCACCACATGTATTTGTGAAAACGGTAAGCGGGTTTACCGTTACTATTACGGTCACTCTTTAAAAATCCAGACGCTCTTATTCATTCAAGTTAAACCTAAACAATTCCAAGCGTTCATTCATTTGCGGTCGCAGACTACATGGCACTGTTTTCATAAATACAGCATGACTTTGTAAAGGGTTTAATAAAACTAAAGAGAAAAGCTGGAAAGCTGCTCTTCAGGTTTGATCGCAAACGTTTTTTTTTTTAAATACCAACATTTTGTCTCGAAGAAAGAGGCGTTTAAATGTATGCGCTTAACATCTAGTCACGTGAGGGTGCAGCAGAGCGAACCCCGAGGCGGAATGGAAAAGTGGCTCCATCTGCTGGCAGAACGCGACATTGAAAACCAACGTCCAGACGTCTTCATCGAGTCCTCCACAGTGCAAATCGTGGGATTTAAAGGCAGTTTACTTCTTTCAACACAGATATATTTAAAATAACATTGAGAAGGAACTTTGTTGCATTCTAAAAAAAGGAACACAAGGAGTATTATGAAATGAAGAGATTGTCACATGAATGAGTTAATTTATGTTTATGCACACACCAATTCTTCATTTCACTCGCATAATGTACGCACCATTGAAACATTTACACACAATAAAATACCCTCAATTTCCATCTTCTTGGGATAAACATAAAACAGTAATACTCTTAAGACAACACGTTTCTGAAATGGTGGATCCAGTTAATGAGTATTCTCTTCCCCCCACCCACACGACAAATCAAATTTGAAGACAATTTACAAACACGTCACTTCACAGGGCATGAGAAAAGCTGTCCATTCAGAGGGCCACCCGGAGTAGCGGGGATGTGCATAGGTGTCAGTCTGTTTCCCCTGCCTCTCTTGGACAAGATTCTTCTTCATTTGTGTCATCGTTACTGGTCTTCCAAGTGACCGAGATGTTCTCTTCAGGAGATAAGAGAAGTTGGACACCAAACGCACTGCACTCTCGAACCATTTTTGAAGGATTCACTTGGAGAGAAAAGGGGAGGAACTGAGAGACAGAAGGAAGAACAGAGAAAGAGCAAGCGAGAAAGAGAGAAAACGGAGCACCCATCTTCTCTATTGTCCATTGTGCAAACTGAGAGCTGTAAACAAACAGGAATGAATGATAGAGGGTGTTGAGTGTGAGGGGACCCACGGTACTGTTTAAAGTCAATGAGCTTCCAACACGTTCCAAGTCTGTTCAGCCCGTGCAGATGGTACTCTAAAACAAATAAGGAAAGGGCTGGGAGGACTGTGGCGCCGGCGAGTCACCTGTGCTTATCGTCTGTCCAGGGGCATGACGCCGTGACCATGCCCAAGGAATATGGGATTGTACTGGGTTGGACTGGATGGGGTGATCGAGAGTGGGGGGACAAGGGTCATTTCCTTACCCAGTCTGAAGCACCAAGGGCAAGAAGGTGAGCAGAGACACCTACTCAATCACCTGGGGAGGAGCACCTTATGCCACCCCACCAACCCCCCACCCCCCACCAACATCTTACTGTGCTCATCATTGCTCTGAGACGCCGTCTCTTTCAGTCGAAGAGAAAGTATAAAATATCAATCCCCTAGCTATACGTACAGGACCATATTAATTCTTTTATATTCATATTTATATATTTATATGCTTTGATATATACAACACTACGCCTTTGCAGTCCCAAAGAAGGGTCTGGATGATGTCACCACATGGACCAGAGGTGTTGAGAGTCTGTTAGAGAGGTGCATGTGGCTCTAGTTATTCATGTATTTATTTCTTTATTTATTTTGGGGGCAGTAGAAGGAGGAGGGGTAGGACTGGTGTACAGGTAATGGCAGCAGCCTGTAGGGGGCGCTAATAGACCCAGGACACAGGCACCCACTGAGCTGTGGTGGACACCAGATCAATGGCTTCCTCCAGCAGTCGGATAGTGTCGTCAATCTCGTTGTTGATAATGGTCATGTCGAAGTAGTGAGCATAAGACTTCTGCAGTGCCTCTGACTCCTTCTGCAACCTCTGAAGAGACTCGTCCTGATAAATGATAGGGGGAAAGAGGAGAATGAGTGAGCCAAAATCTGATCAACTGCTGAAGATGAAGCTTGAGTTGTCAATTAGGATCAGCATTAGCTAATTTCAAATTCTAGAGCCTTTGATGGTGTTTGAGGGTTATCTAAAAACAACAGAAACAATGCCAGGTAC
This sequence comes from Semaprochilodus insignis, assembly GCA_034552555.1. Classification (NCBI taxonomy): domain Eukaryota; kingdom Metazoa; phylum Chordata; class Actinopteri; order Characiformes; family Prochilodontidae; genus Semaprochilodus; species Semaprochilodus insignis. The sequence goes on along the minus strand of CM067476.1, from coordinate 15,561,753 downwards.
AAAAAATACAGCATAGGTTATGTCTATCAATAACTACACATTTACATGCACCACAATGGTTTAATTTTAGTCTGACAAAGAGCCTGTTTACACCTTGCATCATTTTTGTTTGTGTTCAGATTGTATTTGAATCTTTGTCTGGATTCCATTTTTCAGCACTTTTTACTGACAAGCATTCCCAGTTTGACTAGATGAGATCCGATCCTTCTGCATAAAAAGCACTTTAATAGATGCATTTTTTTCCCATCTTACTTCTGTTTACTTTTCCCCTTTCAATTCCACCAGAGGCAAAAGGTTGTGTTACACGCTTTCATCAGCGTGTAAGAGGGCTCTTGATTTGTGAAACTTGTGGTGGTGTATTCTACAGCTTTTGGCAGATGTACATCTGTGCACGTTAATTTCAGATACTGAAAACATTTAGTTTACACTTGAAACATTTCGTTTACACTTAAAATGAAATGTGGTCAAGATCTGTCTCTGACCACCTGCAAAGGTGGCTTGAACTATCTGATCTTAATCCACTCACAACACGTCCTAAGGGAACTAACACCTGTTTTTAAATCCAGTCAAGTGAAATCCGAACATGATCTGATCACTGAAAACATATCGCTGCTGCTGAAACAAAACCTTTTATCTCCAAAATAATGACTTTACAGGAAAAGGAAAAACATACTTTACTTTCAATGCAAGTCAATGTAACTACATTTTTTTCTCCTCCAAAGTAATTCTGGGCCATTTCTTTGATTATGAAATGTACACACAATGTAATGGGCAACAGGCATTTTCAAATATGTCCTAAATAAATAAATGAATGAATGAATGAAGAGATGAGGTTTTGTTATGACAGCAATAATATGTTGCAGGGTGTAAACAGGTCCCAAGACTGCTAAAAAATATGATCATGAAAACAGCATGCTGCCACACCTAGTCAACCAATTTATTATTATAAATAAAATATTATAACACGTAGTCCAGGCCAATATTGGTCTATTTGATAGATCTGTAATCACTTAGATCATACTACTGAGTATTACACAGATTTATGACACCAAAACAAAAACAAGTGTCAATAGTCAAACAGGTTTTGCAGTGGGGGATACTTCATGTTAAATATTCAGTAATAAGAAGACATCATTACATATTTAAATAGTAGGAAAAAACAATATGGGTGTCAAACATCAGTAAACTCACATATAGGTGAACAGTCGTAACAAAGTGGGGCTTATCGTGTTAAAAAGTCAGACTATGCTGGTGTGTAGGTAAACAGGACTATAAATAGACTAAACTTTTATACAGTTCAAAAGCAGTCAGGCAGTGGTGGGCATGTAAAAGTTGCAGTCTAATTTCTACATACACAAATCACAATAAAATGGGCACATACACACTTTTATATTGCACAACGTTATGTGCTCACATACAAAGATGCCCTACATGTCAAGTACTTACAGGTAGTTTTCTACACCACCTGGGGAGCTGAATGCAGTGAGGGAAATGCCATAGAAATCAGCACACAGAAACAACATGCAAAAAATGATAAGGCATGCGGCATGCAGCAAAAAGTCAAAAGATACAGGCAGGGACAAAGCATCCACTGCCAAGAGGCTGAGGAATTCTAAGAAGCCAAAAAGTGTCCAGTTATTATCAAACAAAACTGACAGACAGAAAACAAAAGAAACAGAAGCCCCAAAACAAGCGACCATGTGTACAAAACCTATTTGTGAAAATCAAAAGATAATATTTTATGATCTCTAGAGATGTGTATTGGAGAAGAATGGGGCTTACCTCATTCATACCAGGAGTAATAGTAGGTGCAGCGATGAAAACGACATAGGGAGCAAATTCGGCCGTCCGCAAAACTTTCAGTGCCTATCAGAAGCCACATCCATCAATAAAGCATTAATAACAAGACAACAAACTGGGTACTGGTTTTAAAAAAAAAAAAAACACAACACCTGTCCCTTACAGGGACATATTTTGTACCTGTGGCTCTACATCCAGGATAGAAACCATGCCCTGCTCATGGATCTTGCGGATGGTCTCCAGCCGCGTGCCGTACATAGCATCCTCGTGGCTGCCATACTCCAAGTACTCATTGTTTGAGATGTCCTGCATCATCTGGTCATGAGACACAAAGTAGTAGTTCTTGCCATTCTCTTCATCCTTCTTAGGAGGTCTGGTCGTGTCTGTAATAGCAAGGATGAAGGAAAGTCTGGGTGACAGATGAAAATACTATTCTGGGGGGGGAAAAAAAAAAAAAAAAGTTAAAATGTTTTAAGAAGCCGCTATCCATGTACCCTCACACTCAGTTTCGGATTGTTATGGTTGACATAAATAAATGTAGCAGTAATATTTATAAATAAATACATAATTGAACAACAAGCATGTATGCGTGCACACACACAGTAATGTGAAAAAGTTCACACAGTGAAAAGTTGTTCAGACGTCTTCAGCATATTGGGACATGCAGATATCCAGTCTTAATTTAAACAATGTTAATAAACAAAGGTGATATTTAACAACTGGCACCATATATAATTGACACAAATAGAACTACAATTTCCTTATGTAATGCAGTTCATGTGTAAAATAAAAATAGCAAACTACAAAAATAAGAAAAATTCTTTCATTATCTGGAAATCAGAAGTAAATTTCCTGCCCAGGAAACTGAACTCAAGAGCAAACCATAAGATGCTAAAAAAGTTTTTTTAAAACCCCAAAACTATATTAAAGGATCTCTTGTCACCGCGGATATTAAAGTGCATACATATAACAATAGAACAAGACGCTACAAATTTGACAAACACGAGTGCCAGAAGGAAGCATTTAACGTCTAAAATGAGCATTGAAGCGTGTTAAATCAATAGAACCAGGACTTGTGGAACAATGTGGTATGGGCAGTCAAACACAGAATTGTTAGCCCTCTCTGTTATTTTTTTTTATTAAATGACTTCAAATTGCCTTCCTTTCTGTGTTTTTTGTCCTGTCACTTAACATTTATCTATACATACTATTAAGGTTATAATCATATAGTGATATGTTCAGAAAAAACAGTGTTACTTCACATGACTGTGTGTGTGTGTGTGTGTGTGTGTGTGTGTGTGTGTGTGTGTGTGTGTGTGTGTGTGACACAGAAGTAAATCAAAACTAAGTATGACATCAAATCAGTGTTTAATTTGCCCACTTTTTACTTTTGGGTTCCTGAGTAACAGCTGCGTCCTGCCAACAAAAGATATTTTTTTTTAAGATCTGAAAAAAGAAAAAAAATCCACAGGTGTTTTTATTGTTCTACTGGGAGCAGACACCTCAACACCATCTGTGTAGCTATCAAGAAGTCGTTACTGTGAAAAGTATATATACAAAATCTATAGATTTGCAGTAGAAAACAAACTAGAACACATCTGAGATGTGGACTAAGATTTCATAGATAGATAGATGAGTTAAAATTTGATCTCTGGAGGTAACAGTGGTACGTATGCTGTCAAAGCAAATAAAGGCTCTTGGAACCATGTCTACAACAGTGAAGCGTTAAAAAGGATCATTACAGGTTTGAGGATATATAACAACACCTGGAGCTGGTGATTTGTTTTACACTGAAAAAATAAATGAATGCTGTAGTGCAAGCAAATTTTAGTACAAAAATCTTCCTCCAAAAACATACTTTTCTAACCAAGATGCTGCTGCTGGTGGTGGTGGTGGTCTTAAGACAGAGGACCCACCCAGAGTCCAGTCCTTAACATTACAGTATGTGTTTGGGATTATTTGGGTCGTGAGAAAATCCAACTTAAAACTGAACTTTGGAGATGTGGAAATCATCCTGACAGATTACTTTGAAAAACTGAAAGCAATTCTCTCAAAAATAATGAAAGCTGTAATACAGGCAAAGACTGGACACACAAAAGAATGATGGTGTGATATTATATTTAGTTGTTTTGCACTGACAAAAATAAATAGCTTGTTAATAGTATACGTAACGGTTCTTTACTACGTTCAAAGCTGCTAAGAATCACAATCAGGTTTATTGGCCAAGTATGTTGACACACAAAAGGAATTTGGTTTCGGCAGTTTGTGTCTCTCTATTATAGTACTATACACAATAAATACAGACATTTACAACATGCGATCTACACAGTATACAAGCAATAAACAAACTATATATGGACAAATAATATACAGTTTACACATTAGTTATAAACAGTATAAGGCAGTAGTGTTGAGGTAGAGGCAGTAGTGTTGAAGTAGAGGCAGTAGTGATGAGGCAGTGCAATGGTATTATACAACTAATACTGTAAAGCATATACAACCTCAAGCCCACACACCAACAAAAAATAGTGGGCCCAGTCATGGAGCGCGTGTAGGACTTACGTGGAATGGGGTAGGCAAATCTGTCGGGATGCTTTGCGATTAGTGTATTCTTGATGTGTCGCCTGCCGACTCCATGAGCACCTGCAGACAGAGACATGGTTTAGCGAAGCATGTCCTCAGCAGAACAGCTGATGCCCAAAGTTACATGCACAAAGAACAGACCCACATACCTAACAAGACCAGTGTTTTTCTCTTGAATGCAGGCAACTTCACAACTTCTTCATATGTGACCAGATCTAGTTGGTCAAACACTGCAGGAGAGCAGGGAAGAAGGTGAGAAAAAGAGCCATGTTCGCTCAGATGTGTGGACTGTTTGGCACAGCATGGAAAGAGTGGAAGAGTATGGTGTGATATCAGTGAGAAAATAATCCTGTTCTGTGTGAACTGCAGATGCTATTGGTGTCAGTATGTATGGCTGTTAATAAATATGCACATTATGGGGATGTTCACACATATGGGGACCTAGAGTCTTTTCACATACACATGCTCATGTTCTCTGTCCAACACAAATACCTTACTGTGAGATGTAAATTAGGGAGGAACGTTCAATTCTTTTACGAATTTCAACAGCACAATAACTAATAAGATTAACACAGGACAGAAGTAACACAAAAAGCAAAGGAGAAGTAACACAGAATACTGCCTTGTTATTGTTTGCATTAAGTTACACAAATCTTACCCTATCAAACAATTTTAAGGTTAAAATACACAACTGAACGATGAAAAGCAAAACAAACTGACGGCGTAAGTCAGTCGCTGTACTTACATGCAAGGAGGCCATTAAGGGGAGACAGCATGAAAACGGACAAGGGGGAGGAGGGGTAGTGGGGCATTGAAATTGGTTAAACAAACATTACAATAGAGCTGCCCTGGCAACACCGCCTGCAGCCGCTGTTGCGGGCGCATAGAAAAAAGACACAATACCACAACTGCAACCGCTGGAGAGGACAGTGCATGCTCAGCAAGATGTTAGACACATTGGTTATAAAGCCATGCAGTTTCAGTCATAATTATTTCCCTCTGTTATATTAATACATGACTCCTGTTTATATTAACACATGACTAAGCAATACACAAACCTGAACACGTTACTCTGTGGGTCAGACAGGTTAGGTTATTTTAGGGTTGCAGAGGTGTGTGTGTGTGTGTGTGTGTGTGTGTGTGTGTGTGTGTGTCAGTAGGCCATGGTGTCTCTGTAATCAGATAATGTGGAAAGTGGGGCGCGGATTAACACTGAGCTACAGGCAACAGCTGGCACAGAAAAAGGCTTGGTCACCAAGACCTGTGTGTGTGTGTGTGTGTGTGTGTGTGTGTGTGAGATATAGACAGACACTCTGAGTAGGATAGGTATGATACATACATGATATGTGCATGTACACTAACCCCAAGGTAATCTATGGGACTGTGTAGTTGGGTGGGTTTTGATTACTAGTTAAAGTCATGTGCTGGTTATCACCACCTACCTGCATTGTGCTTAGCTAGGTATTTGTCTTTGTACTGTTTCTTCTTTTTGCCAAACCAAGTGCAACTGGCCTGTTGCTCCTGCTTAGTTTTCTCCATAGCTATGCAAGCCACACGCCTACGGGATACAGAACACGAGAATTACACACTTGTACACTACCTTGCATAAACATTTTGTCAGAATGTGGACTTGCGCATATGTTTTGTATATATTTTATCTGTAACTACCTAAATGTTTAAATATTATATTGGAGCTTTGAAATGATGCTCAATTAATGGTTTGATCCCTGGTGATGTTATAGTCATCCACAGCCCAGAGTCCAAGAGTGCATAACTGGCCTCGCGGTCTTTGGGTGGGAGGGGCCCTCACCCCATTACTCAGCACATCGCTAGCCACTGCAGGCACCTGTTAGCTGATGTTACTGAATTGGCAGGTATTGCTCTCCTATGTTGCATTAGCTGCAGTATGAAAGAAAGACACAAGGGTCCTATACATGCCACTGAGGAAGTATGTGGTAGCCTTCAACCTCCCAATGAAATTACGTTTTGACCCAGTACGAACAGAAGCACAAGGATTTTTATTAACTCATTAAAAATGAACTTCTAATAAATAACAAGTGCACTTCTTGAAAATAAATGTACAGAGAGGTAAAACTCACTGTACTCACATGTACAGACTAATTAATACTTAGCAGATTTGTGGATCCATACTTGATTAACACCACTGATTTGTAGGCACTCAAATTACAGGACCTTCCAAGATAAAACTAATTCAGCTCAAACAGGGCTTCACCTTTACCCTAAACCTAATCCTAACTTTAACCTCAGCTCAACCACAACTAAATTATAAAAATGTTTATTATTAATTACAATTATTGTCATCATTGTAGTCGTTTCTGATGCTTATCTAGGTTAAACATGTCTATCTCAGCATTTCAACAAAGTCAGGACATTTTTGTCTTGAAAACACACAAAAACAAGCACTCACAATCATCCACAAAACATCAGACACAAACACTAATCCAGCTACAGGTCAAGCGTTCATTGTTGTGTTTGTTCTGACAGTAGTGTAATTCCAATTTGAAGTCCTTGCTTTTCTCTCGTCATATTGCCTGCTGCTTTAATCTGTGAAGCTCACCACTCTTGCAGCTCGGGAGAGGGAATGAGGCCAGCTGTGCCATTCTTAGTGTTCTCCAGCTTGCCCTGCCACCAGTTGTGGTCGTCCTTACTGATGATCTGGATGATGTCGCCCACCCGGAAGCGAATGCCTGCTTCTTTACAGGGGATTAGGTCATCCTTGGCTGGGTCGTACTCAAACTGTGCTCGCACAAATATCTGTGAACAAAACGGGACATTTTAACGGTCAGGCTGATGTGAACTGATCTAAAAGGGGAGATGGAAAAAATACGGGAATAGGGAGCAAAGAGCTGAAGGCAAAGAGGAGAAGAAAAGGTAAAGTAGAGACGGAAAACAGAATGACTGCCTTGCTGTCGAAGTGAACTGATGGACTGCATGTTTGCAACAGAAAGAGGCTGTAGCCACGCTACTGAAACAGAGGAGAAGTCATAACGCCATATTGTCACACGCACACACACACACAAACACACACACACACACACACACACACACACACACACACACACACACACACACACACACACACACTCGTCCCAAGCAGCACTTTCCAAGCCCAAGGCACATGCCTGTATCATACAGACCATGAGGTAGACCATACCACCAAGTCGCTGGGGGGGAGGGTGTAAGCAGGATGGGCAAGAGGACCATACCTTTACTATGGCGAGCTATAAGCTACAGCTAAAAGCTACAAAACTACAAAAGCAAAGCCTTATGAAACGGCTCAGTCCAGACCAAGTGCAACAAAAACAAGGAAATGATTAACACCAACGAAGTGAGGTGGAATTTGTCATAGTAACGTCACGAGAGGAGGGGGTAGCTACACTATCAGATCTGATCTGAGGAAACTCACCTTCATGGACATTTTATCCTTGATTGCAGGTCTGGAGATCTAAGGGTTTGAAAGCATCATACACACAAGCACGCAAACACACACACACACGTCATGCAGTATAACAACCCTGACATCGACAGGACTCGGGAGGAAGCAAGAGATAAAAGATTCTTTGAACGCTAAGGTAAGGAAGAGGCCATGTCCTCTCTATCGTGCTTGGAGAAGACTATCTAGAAGGCTAGTTAACCTCAACCATGTGATGCTGAGCTTTCAGACCACGATCATAACACACATCAGCATATGTGAAGACACACAAACACGAACACGCATACACACACTCAGGTATTCAGGTAAAACAAAGATGACCCAGCAACCAACAATCCAAATGATAGCCAAGTTTAAAGATGCTCACCTGTCGACCTTTGGGTTGAATGGTGGATGGTAGATCCTAAAAATGGAGAAAGCAACATTTTCATCCAACAGTACTTGTGTTTGTGGGAATAAGAAGGTAGGCTTTACTGAAGGGATGTCCCAATCGGAGACTCTAAGCCAAACTAGGCATACATATGGAAGAGGTATCGGCTATATTATGCTCACAACCGAGCTTTGCTTTCTTTAACGTACAATCATTAGTAATTATATACTTATGCCATTGTTGTATAGGTGACATAAATGGACATTACCAAAGCGGTCTAAATGTCTACAGACTTTACTGTAACATTACTTGGCAGCCTAGTACACAACAAGCAATTCATATCTATTATCAATGAAAACACGATGATTGGATTGGTATATGTGATTCTCAGTATAACAGTACAGAGAACCATAAAAAACCACAGGATCAGGACATCCCTGAAATATTATGTGCAGGCAAAACACTGAAAATGTCTAACACATAGCTGGCTGAAGTAGCTTTTACTATATGCAAAAAATGTGTCTTGACAACGATAGAGCTCATAAAGTGTGAAAACCATCAAGGAGCATTGACACCCCAGCAGTCAGACTGGGCAAATCTGTCTACTAAAGCAGGTCTCTAAGGATCCTGATTAAGGGTGATTTACCAGAATGGAGCTGGTGACACTGGCATGACCATTGGCAGGGGACTGTCTGGACAGGTCAGGTGAGTCTTTCTGAAGGAGGATATAGATAATGTGATCAAAAGGTAACGTGCACAAAAAAGAGACAATATGTAGACTGTGAAGAGACATGGACAGAGGATAACTCACACAGTGTTTTCACTGCATTTTATTTTTTCCCCTAAGGACCACTTATAACCACGTACCATTTCATTTTTTAAATTCCCAGCCTCTCTTTAAAGTAAAAAGGCTGTTTATGTTATTTGGCCAGGCAATAACACAAATATATCACTATTTTGATAATTGGCAACACCATGCTTTTCTGTGCATAATGTGGGCATCAACAGTACCTTAAAACATGCGTGTTTGATTATAAGAACAGCTTTCTTAATCCCGTTTAATTATGCAGAGTAGTATTTAAAATTTTGAATACAAATCTTTCTATAGTATTTTCAAAATATGGCACTACTTTGCCTATTCCTATTTATCAGATGTCAGAAAAAAATATATATTGCGGCATTGTGCATTGTGAAAACATCTTGAACTATTATATTACACAGCTGCCACATTGCTCACCTCTAACATAACTGATGTCTACTCTGATTCACTGCCCTTCATGTGCCTCAATCAAAAAGCAGTTCTGCTGTAGGCTGAATGGGCAGTTATAGGCAAATAATACATTAAAATTTGGCTGTTTGCACTTTAACCTCAACGTATGGATAGTATGGACTAAGGTCTGAACATAAGACTTTAGAAAGTTAACCAGAAACAATAGCTGTCTCCTGTGGTGGAAAGCAATGGCAGTGCTGACTGTTGTTTAATTTCTAGGTAAACTGCTTCTTTTGTTTGTTGCACATTTGTTCTGACTGACGGTGGGTAGCGGCGGTCACTCACCAAAAGCTTCAGTTGTCGTTGTCTCAACTCTTCCTTTAATTGCCTACCTGTCATTAAATGATCTAACCAGGAGCAGGAATTTCAACATAATGGACAGGAGGTTAAAATACACTAACACTGCTACTTCTTCATCCTATCCTATTGGACAGATTCGACTCGACATTACAATGGCTCCTCTTTAGGCACAAAGCGGTATTACAGACGCGATTGGCCAGGGTTAGCTGGTTAGCATGCTAACTTTAGTAGATATCTCTTTAGTAGTCTTTGACATTCTGTCAAAAAAAGCTTTACATTTGGATAATTTCAGTTTTTTAATAATTTTAGTAAATTTTAGTTTTAAACTAAAAAGGTTACACACTGCAGGCACAGTTTACTGTTTATATGATAAAAAAGTGAACAAAAGAGAGCTCCTCACTTACGTCACAAGACAGGGACTGGCTCCGGTAACTTGGTACAATCTTAAAGGTGATACTCCCACGCATCTCTCTCTAGATCAGGGGAAAAATACATTGTAAAGGTGAAGTTCTTCCTATTTGTTCCACTATTAAAAAATAAACTAAGTCATTAATCTGCATATTAACTAATGAGAAAGGCAAAAGAAAAGACAAAAATCCATGTGTATCAGTGGCAGTGAGGGAACGAGATGAAAATCAAAGAAAAAAAATAGGCTCCACACACCAGCATCTTCTGAAGCTGCTCCACCGTCTGATTGGCTACACTGATGCCATTAATCTCTCGAATTTCATCTCCTACATGCAGGGTTCCTGTAAAAGAGCACATGTGGGATGTAAACATAAACTCAGCAGGGCTTATTGTATGTGTATGCAAACTGCCAAATACATCATGACGAGACTATGCATCACAAATCATTGTTTCAGTAGTGACGGTGGGAGACCGCAATACCTTGCCTGTGAATCATCCCTCCATGCATAATCCGGGCTACAATGCAGTGATTTAGGTCATTCATTTTTAGAGTGATACCCTGCAAAGGAACAACACATAGCACACAACACAAAACTGAGTAAAACTAATCACAAAACCTTGGATTAGAAAAGAAAGACAATGAGTATTAACTAAATCTGTAGTTTTAGATATTAAGTTACTACAGCCATTATAGAGTAAGTTATTTTTATATTTTCATTTTCATCATGAGTACATTTAAAAAATGTTTCATTAAACATAGGCCATCATCAACATCTTAAGATTAGTTTTAAAATGCTTTTTGAACGAGTTTACTCATTTCAATGAAATAACAGTCCAAGGAAAGGGGATTTCAGCTTGTGGCCTAAAGCATTAGAAGTCTATGAAGATGCGTCTAGTGATTTCCTGCTGAATCTTTTTTTATCCAGTACCCTCTGTTTGTTATCTCTAAAGCAAAGATTGGCCATTTTGAAGAGGGCTAACATTTCTAGACAATATTCAATCTATGTCAGAAATGGCTATTCAGATCTATGTCAGAAATGGCTATTCAGAACATACTGTTGATATCACCGTACTTCTAGAACACTGAACAACTGCGTGTTTCATTAGAAAGAACGCATAAACCTGTTAACTTTGATTTAGTGCAGTATGGAAAAAGCTTTTTGTCTTTTCCAACATATAAGAAAAAGTCAACATCATAACACATTGGCCCTATTTCACTGAATTTGCATAGGTTAAATCTGATCATAAATTGATCACACACAAAGTGGATGCACTTATTTTACATGTACATTGGTATTAATAAATGCTGCTATTTAAAATTACACTGTGCCTTTGTTTTATACCAATAACCAAAAAACACCCAGCTCGTGCAGAAGCATCTTATACACTGCAATGTTAAATGCATTACACCATCACATCATTCCATCAACTTAAAACAATATCTCACTGAGCTCACTGTTCAACCTCATACTCCACCCACCAGCACAGCCACTGACTCAAGAGGCGCTAAATATCTGCATGCTCTGGGGTGTGCTTCAGGTAAACGATATGCAAATAAGGAGCTGGCAGGCTGCCGATCGATTTTACAAGCTGATTCATTATTTCTGTATAAATCTCTTCTTGATTCCATGTCATACAAAGGTTTCATGAATTACACATAGAGCAGTTTATACTCATTAAAAGCTCTCTAAAACAACTTTGATGAATAAGGAACACTGGCTACTTGTAATTTCATGACAACCGTTTTTTGTTAGGGATTGTAATTTGCCTGTTTGGAAAACATTGTCTATTATGAAGCAAACAACAAACTCTTTATTATTTCTATGAGGGGTTGTATGCATGCATCTGTGTGTACCATAGGTTCATCTGTGTTCTTCTGAAACTGCACCAGACGGACGCGGGTGACATTCTCCAAATCCATATCGCCGTTAACGCTCTCAGGTGAGTCTCCGTTCAGATAAGGGGAGGTGGGCGGGGGCGTGACCCTCAGGGCTTCATCACTGTACACCTCATGAGCCACCACATCATGCGTCTGTAGCAAGGCCTGTGACAGGAATGATGAAAACCTTCACACGTCGCCATAATTACAAAATCGATGATCAGTTATTCAATAACTGTATAACAAAAACAACCTGATATCCGCACAATAGAACACTTAAAGTACTATATTTTATGAAGGGCACACAAAAGTGCATAGAGGTATCTTTCTTAGTCAGCAATTATTAGTCTAATATCACTGTTAGACAAATCCTAACCACGAATAGATCAAATCAACCTTTAAAAAGCATCTACAAGTCTTTCTTGCAAAACTAATTAGCCCACTTGCTGTGTATATCCCTACCTCCATCCCATCACTCAGTGCAATGCCACCCAGCGCAGGCATCTGTTAGCTGTCATAGCTGTCTTTCAATGCTTTTAAACATCCAAACTGCTGATCAAATCCATCTGTACTATGTAGGTGTGGTAACGAAGCTAACGAGCAGCTTCATTGACAGTTTTCTGTCCAACATTCCAAAACTACTTTCTTTGTGTTACAAAAACTGTCCAAAAAGGCAGGGATGGCAAGATGTGCAAACTAAAGCAGCACAATAACATTGGAAAATGGGTCGCGTGCTTGGAACTGGGCACAGTGCAGGTGGCGATGAGTGGGACACCTTGTGCACCAGAGATTAAGTGGTCACGAAGAGAATAGATGGGCAGTCAGCCACAAAGAACAAAACTCAGCTCCACGTCTCACTCAGGCTTATCATAAACAAGAAACTCAACTCCTAATTCTGAGAACAAACCAAGCCAATACATGCAATGTTTGAATACATTAGGAATACCAAAAGGAAAACAATGGTTTAGAAAGATGGGACTCATTTTTTGAAAAAAGTTCAAATTAGTCATATATGCTTTGCCTAGACATACATGGAATCACATACACACTCATTAGAACCTTTCAACTCATCAGCTACTCACACACACTTACATGCTAATGAATCAAAAGGTGCTGATAAAAAGGAAGAAGTCTGATGTTTGTTAATGAGTTGTTGTCCTTTGCTTCTTCCATCATTTTCTCCACAGCAAATGTTCTCCCATGCAGATGCCCACTGCTCGTGTAATGCTCCATCTGTGGCTGAACTATTCACCAAACTAAGGCCAGCAAGGACCACCTTGCCACTGCCTTTCTACTACTCCTCCTGTACCTATCCTTGATAAGAGCGTCATCCCTACCACCTGCCTGCCCTCCCTCCCTCCCTTCTTTCTTGCTTCATCCCTCTCTATCCTGAATGACCCTGCATTACCATGGTAACACTATCACCCTGATCAGGTGTCTATTGGCTTAGCAGTGGCCGCTGATCGTCACTTAATTACTCCATTGCCTGGAGCAAGCATGAACACATTTAAAAGTTGATAAGCTGAATATCCATATAAACAAAGTAATTAAACCCTACTAGTAAAAAATAAAAAAATAAAATCATAAATCACTGAACAAAATATCACCTTCTTGATTAATCTGCAATAACTGGCACCATGATAATGCACATTTGCAGTTTCACATGTGAGATTAGACTAGATTAGACTAAATATCTGAATGGGCAAGCACACTACACCACGCTACACATGAATCTGATTCCATTGGTGTTAGTTTTTAAATGTGCAGTGGAAAATACTAAAATGGTAAAATGCATGGCTAGGGCCGATTCATGATTCTAAATACTTTTAGAAGTCCTTTACCTAAAGCCCTGACGCTGTCGACCTGGGAAGATAATTCTAAAACTAGTGGTCAACATGGACTACAATAGCTCTAGCAGCATTCAGGCTCTGGAGCATGTAGTTTGTCAAACTACAAATATTACACACTATCTTAGCATTTTGATGTATCATTACAAGATCACTGAAAGCTTTGTGTTTTCCTATTATTGTGGTTAAAATAACTGTGAGGATTAGTACAAAATCCTGTGGTACCAATGCAGCCCTGCCAGTGTTACCCAAAAGTAAGCTCTTTGCTGATGTGACATGATGCTGTTGTATTCAACAGTCTGTATCACAGCTCTGTTCCATTTTGCCAGTCTATCAACTTCATTTGTCTCACCATAAAGTGTGGCTGTGTGAGGATCCTCCTCAGCTCTTTAGCCTCCATGTTCTCTGGGTAACAGGAGATGGTCTCCAGCACCTCTTTGGCTCTTTGAACAGCATCACTGGGAGGATTCCTGATCTGCGGTGAAGACCTTGTGTTGATCTTATCATAAAGCTGCAACACACACGCACAAATCATTAAAATACCATTTAATATCTAATACTGTCAAAGAGCAACTACATTAAAGTGGGATGAATTAATGTACACAATTGGCCTTGAAAAAACAAACACACACAGGCACACACACATACACAGGCGTGCACACTATATACCTTTATTTTTGACATGTGCAATGACGTATACAGTAGTTTGGGAAGATCACGCCTAAAATAAAATAACTATTACTGCTTGGGGTTCCCTAATCTAAATACCAGTAAGTCAACAGATTCTATTTCAGGAACTATACATGTTCCATAAAGTATACACAGCAGGGCATAAGCCTTCTGCTGCGACCGGCAGATCTGTAGGCGTGTAGCATCTGCCAATGTTTGCCACCTTTAGATGGTAAAAGGTTTGAGCTTTCCAAAAGACTGTATCACATTCTCAGCTCACTCTCAGATAATGTGAGGAATTATAAGCCATTATTCTGTACAAGACAGAAATGTCATGTTTCTTAACGCATCCCATACTTAAATAAAATATTTGGGCAGAAAACAGAGCTGTGTACCTACACTAAATACCATAAATAATATGCACAGTAATATACAAAGCATACTTTATGCACATATGTAGCATATATTTTCCTGCTGCATTATATATCTAATCAACAAACACAGTATACCAACAGTACTGTGCAGAAGTCAGAGAGAACAAATTCATTTACTTACTTCATTTATTACCCAGTTAAAAAGTACTTAATAAACTGCACCTAATAAATAACTTAAGCTATTAATTTTTCAGCAATAGGAAAAAAAGCACAGAAACACATTTAACAAAAACACCAAAGAAGACTCAAAAACAAACTAATGTAATTTCTTGAAATTCTGTTTGTCGACCACACACAAACAGACAGACACAGACACATACATATATACATGCATGCCTGCATGCACACATAGATGCTGCTGAAAAAGGCATGCTCTTTCTAAGGTGAGAAAGACTTAAGTACTTTCTCTATGACTCAGCAAGACCACTTCCTCTTTAAGAGATCTTCCGTAAAGAGCTAAGCTGCCGGTGCTGACCTGCGCTTGCTACTAATGCTCCCAGCATCCACTTCCTTTCAGTTATTACATTTCAAAAAAATCCTCAGCTGTATCTAGATGACTGAACTGACGGGAAACTCTTATATATGTGTCATATTCCAAACAGGTGATGTGCATAAAAGGTTAGTGTATTATGTTGCGGTTCATTTTCACAAAACTAAGTACAGGGGGAAAAAAAGTGAAGTGAAAGTGAACACTGACTAGATAGAATCTCTTAAAAGATGCTTGCATAGTTGCACACTAAAATGAAAAGCACTTATGTATGCACTTCTGCACGCTTCATGTCACACTCTGGAGGTAACCAGGAGACGCATATGAGTGTACATCTCCTTACATCCAGCAGTGTGTGTAAATGTTGGTCCTGGAAGACGCTGTGTAGGAAGTCCAAATCTTTTTCACTGCAGTCAGTCAGCGCATGAATCTCTTCTAGACTATCCAGCACCTGAGACACAGCCCCTACAAACACAAGCAAACGCATATTAAGGCAGAACAACACAGCACACAAAAGCCATCTTGAATAGAATGAATCTCTTAAATCTCACACAGGATTCAACACAAGTGCACAAAAAGAAACCAAAACCAATAAAACACACAACCAACACCACCAAATGCATTTAGCGTTTATGTAGGATGTTCTACATGCAGGTGACCAAGAAAGTACATTTACAGTATAATAGAGCTTGCACAACACATTAGTACTAATATGAACAGTCAAGGCAGAATCAGACCCCAAAGAAATGAAATACTAGATATACCTGACAGTTAAATTATCAGAAAAAAAAACAGTTTGTTTCAAGGTATAGTCTTGTTGGGCCAGACATGCTTTCATAATGAGAATACACTGACATACCGAAAGTCATGGGATAGCAGTATGTACATTGATTATGAAGTGGCAGAGGGGACAGTTTGGGAACACCCACACCTGTGTAAATTGTGAGGTGTTATCTTGTAAGTGAGGATAATCACTGGTCAGCATGCTCATGACAAGGCGACATGATTTACTGGAGTTCGAATGTCCCCAACAGGACATTCCATTTCTGAAGTTGTGCAGGCATTTTGCATTCTTCAAATCACAGTGTCATGTGTGTGTCAGGAATACATCACAGAACACGTTACCACCCACAGTGGACAGCGCAGTGCTCATCCACATACAAACAGACAAGCGACTCTGGCAAAAATCACATGCACATTCAATGCAGGAAACCCTGCAGGAAAGGTCAGTGCAGCGTTCTTTGGGATATAGGAGCAGAAGACCCACCATAATGCCTTTGTTAACACCATGACACTGGACACGGCCCCTCTGAACTCGTGAGGTTGTTAACTGGTCCCTAGAGGACTGACAATATGTTGTGTGGTCTGATGAGTCACAGTACCAATTGTTTCAGGCTGATGGTAGGGTTTGTGTGAGGCATAGACCCCAGGAAGCCATGGACACCAGTTGGCAACAAGGCAATGTGCAGGCTGGTCGTGGTTCCATACTTCCATACATGTGCGGTGTGTTCTCATTGAATGGGTTGGGTCCACTGGTCCGCCTAAACACGGCATTGACCGGTGCCCACCACGTTTCAATGCTTGGTGACCATTTGCAGCCCCTTATAGACTTCATGCACCTCCACAATTATGGGATGTTCCAGCAGGATAATCGGTCCCAAGTTGTCCAGAACTGGTTCAATGAGCATTCAACTATAATTTATGTCGCCTACAAGCTTTGAGTATTCTGGGAGAACTTTTCAGCCACACTAACTTGTGTTCATTTATACAAGTACAACTGCCACTGCACAATACGTACATTAGATATAGACACTCCCCATCATTGCACTCATGGTATTGAAAATTCACACTGCTATTCCCATACGTTCTCAATACTTGATCATGTCTGATGCCACAAGACCACTAAAAGCGATTCCTTTATGTTTATGGAAACAGATACAGCAAGAAACAGGGAGAAAATTCATTAATTATGTCAT
Source organism: Semaprochilodus insignis (assembly GCA_034552555.1). Taxonomy (NCBI): domain Eukaryota; kingdom Metazoa; phylum Chordata; class Actinopteri; order Characiformes; family Prochilodontidae; genus Semaprochilodus; species Semaprochilodus insignis. The sequence goes on along the minus strand of CM067476.1, from coordinate 15,544,276 downwards.
TAATAACGTGGTTGATATTATAATTTAGTTCATTAAGAGCACACAGAAAGGTCAATGCATGGAAACAGACATCTGTCAGTTGAAATGGCTGATGTGAAACCAGGAACTGAAAAAATGTCACCATAATCACACATGCAGCTGGGTTATGTGCTGGGCCTCAGCCCAGAGAAGCCAGGTCAGGGTATGAACTCAGATGCAAGAGAGGGTAAATGCATGTGAACAGGAATAATATAGTGAAAAGGTGAAACAGTCAGGCTCCATGGGATACCTACTTTCTGCAGCAAGCAATCCTACAGGGAGGGCAGCATTAGAACAAATGACACACGGTGAGTTTGTAGACCAGAGAGTATAGAAAAACACACATGAAGAAAAGGAAAATGGAAAGTAAATAAATAAATACATACATACATACACACACACACACACACACACAAAGGTACCACAAACACAGAGAACCGTCAAGCAAAGATTGCTTTACTGTTTTACAGTACTGAACCGCAGTGGATATAGTCAGGCTTATCAACACTCAACAGGTAAAGACTCTTGAATACTAAAGTGAAAGCTTTTCAAAGTCCCTCATATCAAGTTCTTTTAAAGGCTCTTTTGTCTGATGACACAAAAACTTATCTTGGTCTTTATACCAATTACAGATGCACCAACATAGGAATTGTTGGTCAGTGGCAATATCTTATATTTTTCAAAGGCATTTATATCTACTGATGACGATACAGGCAGGCCCCAGGGTTAAAAAACATCTACGCTTAGGTCTTGAAGTCCACATTTCAATCCAATGCAAATTACATCTTAATTTTAAAATGTGCCAAAAGAATCTGCATAGCCCACATTTTATATTTAACCCAACCAAAGTCATTAAAATGTGCAGAATAAGACAAAAATGCTATCTGACTAGGGGCACCCAAACCTGTACATACAACACTGTCCCTATGCAAGCTAACAGCGCAGTTTTACAAAGAGGAACGAGGGGAAATATTGAAGTGATTTGCTAAACGAATGGAAACCTATCCACACAGATTAATGGCTGCAATTACTGGTAAAAGAAAAAAAAAGTCATAAAGGAGGTAAACAGAAATTAGAAATTTTGTGGTTTTTGATTGTAATAAATGCAAATTCTTTGTAGAGAGTCTTTTTCTGTTAATTGTCAAAGTCCATTCATATAAAAAAAGACAACAAATACTTCATATACATTCACATTTTCACAATGTACTGAACTTAGGCCCTAGACCACCCATATGACCCCACACATGTTCTTCAAATGTGCAGCAGTCTTGTGACAACACCAGTAACTTGTCAGTTAATACAGTTTCTCTTTAATAAACAGTGTTGACTTCTACAAATATAAAAACATCAATACATCAACTTAAGTTAATGACATGAATCACATTTTCTGCACCATTTTGCTGGATTCTAAATGTATACATGTTCCTCAGTGGAAAAACAGGATTCTGGATGATGAAATCTTGGCATCTGGTATGACTTCATAAAAACCACTATAGGACAAAAGATAATAAGCAATTTGATAGAAAGACTATTACTTTGTACACTCTCCCTAATAATTAAGATAATGCACAGTGTCAGTGTAATCAACACTATGATGCTTTCTTGAAGCAGGGTCATTTTAACTCTGTGTTTTGATGAGCATGTGCCTGAATAGGCCTTTATAATTTAGTGGGTTAATTATGACTTTTTTAATCCTTGAAAGATGTAAAGTGTGCATATTTCTGAATGAAAACACACTGTTCTCAATTTGTACAAAAGAGCACATGCTAGCACAGAGGCAGTGGCAATCATTCATTCACAAACATAATAATCTTGAATAAAAAGGTTCCAGAAGGTGCTTCTGGCATGGTTTTCAAATAAAATATGTGGTTGTACAGAGTTTTGTGGCCAACAGAACTCTTCCCACAGACTAAGAGACAAAACCCATGGCGGTGAGCAGTTCAACTAGTTTCTATACCTGGTTGCAACCCTTGACCTGGTTTCCTAGGGGCTAGTCAGGCTAGTTCATTCAAGAGCCACTAGTGCTGAACAATATCTCATCTGCTTGTTTCAGCACTGATTGGAAAAAATAAAATAAAATCTTATCTGGCTGCATAAGATGGTTCTGAAACATTTCTGAAAAATTCTATTAATTTAGAACAATTAAACTTAAATACAAATCTTCCTATCTGGAAATGAGATTCCTTTTGGGGTCATATTAAGAGAAGCAGAACAGAACAAAAGTCCAATTAACACAAGCTATGAGAGTTTAGATATGCTAAAACCTCTTTAGCTATGCTAAAACAAGAATGTACAAGAATGCATGATGTAAGCTTAAATCCCATCTAATACAGATACGCCATAATATCTTGAAAACTGCACCAGCAGTAGATGCCACTGTGAATGGCAACAGCCAACATCCTGTTAACCTCTCCTCTCTGCCTCTATGTAACATCAGGATGTGAAAGTTGGGCTTTCAGACAGGGAAGTGACAGCTGTTTCACAACATGTGGCAAGCTTTTTTTTGTTGCTGGTTACTATAAACAGACTGTTCATGGAACCCTACCGCTAGCAAAACAGATAATGGAGTAAGTGGTTTCAGCTTCTTACCCGCTAAAAAAAAAAACCCACTGCAGCAAAGATCGGTTAGTTAGGCATACCAATGGAGCACAGACAATGTGCCAAGTTGAGCTGGATTAGTTTTAGTTCACCAGGAGCAGTACTTAAATTTAAATAATAAGATTTTACTTTTTGGATCTGCAATGCCATTTTAACCCAGGCTCTGGCAACTTGGGCACAGATATTTTAATCCTGTATGAACTGGCCCGTCCAATTCGTCCTCCCTGGTAAAGCTAACACAGCTCAAATAGTCAAACAACGCTAAAGACTACACATTAACTATCAGAGGTTAAAGGAATAGTTTTCGGGGTGTTTCACATGTATGCTAAATGTGACGTATGACTGACTCATTTACTGTATTGACAGTTTCAAAAAACAATTAGCAGAACCAAACATAAGGCTAGATCTCAAGCATGTGGCCCTACCTGAGGACGTGGGGTCCTCTGTGAAATCATGCATCTCCTCCGGGGGGTCACCATAGAATGAATTAAATTTGTGGCTGGAGACAGCAGCCAGCACTGCCCCCTGAAGAACAAAAAAAAAAAGGAAAAATACTTCAGATACTATGATCTACAACCTTTCCTGATCCGACAATGATGATAATAATAACAATATTTTGATGATAACATTTTTCCACCAAATGAAGAATAGAGCACCTAACATCGAGTAAATTATTATTTATTTTTTTTAATGTATAACAGGTTCAAGTAGACCATGCTTTTTATAATCAGAGACTTCAAGACTATTTCTGTACTATGAAAGCAACTTTGTAGTGATTCCTGAGTTGTATGGATGAATCGCTCCTAAGAATTTGCTCCTATTTAATCATTTTATATAAATGACCCATGACATCTTGACTCCTGTAACACAGCACAATATTGAATAATATAAACCTCATATCAAAAGCTAACCGGGTTAAAGTACATCCTCCACACAGTGTGTTTAGTCTACTTGGAAAACAGTGTTATAGTCTCACAAAGTAGACAAAGAGGGTCTTATATGTGTCCTATATGTGCCTATCGTCCAAAACTACTATTTGCCCATATTTAGCACATTTTTACTAATTATGTCTATTTTGATGTAAATCGATTTTTTTGTATTTAGGTTGGAAAGACTGGTTGAAACTGGCTAAAACAACAGAATTTATTGTGTTGGTATTAATTTACCAGGCTTTTCATATAAAGGCTACAAGTTACCTCTTAGTCAGTCTTGATTAAGCCTTCATGTTGAATAAGTTATAATATTTGCATCCTGAATTGCTCATAATTTTAATTTAGCTCATCAAATTTTAAAGACTACCTTAGATTCAGAAATCAGAATGAGCAATACTTTCACCTATTTATAAAATAAATACAAAACAATGCATTCATCAAGAAGCATTATGAAATGGTGACATTTCCACTACTGACGTGCCCCACATAAACCCACTGTTGTTCACCTTTACACAGGCTACAAGAGTACGAGCGTACTCATTCCTTCAGGTTTTAACGGATGTATGCTTGTTTTTGATTTGTCTCAATCGCCTAATGTATGAAAACACAACCATGACCTGCTTTCATGTGGCTAACACCTAAACTCTAAAGCAAAACGCTCACTTTGACCTAAAACTTCTGGAACTCAACTAGCACGCTATGTAACCAATCACTTTGTTCATTTTTGGATATCTACTTTAAATGTTCCTCTTTTTTTTTTATAAATTCAGTTCAACAGTTGGCTGATTCCAACCACATATGGTCTGTAATAAGACAGGTCTATATTCCTGTTATAATTGTGAATCAGAATGTTGTAAGGCTGTACTGCTAAAATATAAACCTTCAGCTTCCTCCTGGCGTTGAACTTTCTCAGCTGTTCCACAGTCTCAGGCAGGTGGATCTTGTAGGCATAGCGGTCCCTCTCCTTTATAGTAATGACATATACAAACACCTGTTCAGTCTGTATAAACAAGATACTGCACTAATGAAAAATCTTAGAGAAGAAAAAAGCAAAAGCATAAACTGTATGTGCACACCTTTCATCTTTAATAAGTGTTGTAACACAGTTCTCACAGCACACACACACGCGCGCACGCACACACACACGCACGCACGCATGCACACACGCACGCACACACGCACACACACTTCCAAATTTGTAAAGTACATGTGTTCCAGTCACACCCATTGCTAAAAGGTATGTAAAATCAAGCAGATAGCCATAGACAAAGACTGGCAGTAGAATGGGTCGTACTGAAGGGCTTAGTGACACAGTGTCAGTCACATTTACCACCATTTACCAAGACAGTTTGTGAAAGTTCAGCTCTACTAGATCTGCTCCAGTCAACTTTAAGTCCAATTAGTGTAAAATTAGAGGCATCTAGGAGAAATGACAGCTCAACCACAAAGCGATAGAGCATAAAAATCTTTGCTAAATCTTTGTTGCATTACTTACCACAAAGCTCCGAACTGCATCTGGAAGCAGCATTAGTGCAAAAACTGTGCATCGTGAGCCTCAGACAATAGCTTTTCATGGCTGAGCCGCTGCACACAAGCCTAAGATCACAGTGTACAATGCCAAGCTTCGGCTGATATGGTGTAAATGGAGCAGTGGAAACGTGTTCTCTGGAGAATCACAGTTCACTGACTGGCAGTCTAAAAGGCAATAAGGGGTTTGTCAGATGCCAGGAGAACATTGCATACCACAATGCAATGCATAGTGCCAAGAGCTAAGTTTGGTGGAGGAAGGACAATGGGTCTAGGGCTGGTTTTCAAGGTTTGGGCTCAGCCAGCTGCAGGTAAGGGTAACGTAAATGCTAAACATTTTAGACAATTACATCCTTCCAATTTGGAATGGATGATGAAATGGAATAAGCTTGTGTCCAACAAGCTCATACAGGTGTGACATTTTGGTCAGCATACTTTTGGCCATCTAATATATACTGTGTATATTAGAATTACAGTGTACATTTATAGTTTATATTTCTATTCAGAAGTGGTGGAGGGAGAGTATGTGTCTGAGTATGTTGTTTTGATATCTTACTTTAAGCCAGGGGTGGTTGAGGGCCTCGTAGACAGTGATCCTCTCAGCAGGGTCCAACATCAGCATGCGGCGGACCAGGTCTTTAGCACTCTCAGAGATGTGGCTCCACTGTCGAGGGTTCATCTAAAGTAAAATGCAAAAAAAAGACACAAAACCTCCTTTTGAGACAACTGCAAAATAACCTTGACATGCTTCATGTCACTGTTAAGCCACACATGTGTAATTTTGTTTCTGTTTTTATGCACTTATAGCGCTTGCTTTGAGGTTGATTTGAGTCAAAAGAGAAACAAAAATCTGAACACTAAAGCACAACAAGCTTAAACCAATCAGGCCAGCTCACTCAAAACAGATACAAAAATCTTTGAGAGTAAAACTTTGAATTCAGTACAATTTGTAAGTGAACTAAATCAGGCCATCTTGATTAACATTCTGTTGAAGTCACTGTGAATCTGTCATGGCCTTTTTTATACTGTTTCATGATGAAGCAAACACAGTACGGTATTTCCCTTGATGATAGCTGGGGGTAGTGGGGGCAGAGGTGAAGCACATTATTGGTTGCTAACATTATCCCCTACTCACAAGTGCAATGTGTTAAGCCAGAAATCAGAAGTCATTTTAGAGGGGTGCAGAATTCCAAGAAACTTTCATTCTTGTGTTTTAAATATGATGAATGCCAAATATGATGAAGGACATGAACTAAGAAGATAAAGTTAAAAACCTCTGATTTCAGGTTAATTTTATATAGTATAAAATCAAGGGCATAGCCCTTGAGATGCATGTTTTGTAAATAAACTACTACCTTGTATTTCCCTTTAATGATGCCCTCGAACAGACGCTCCTTAGTGCCATAGAAGGGCAAACAGCCGCTGAGCAGGATGAAGAGAATAACTCCACACCCCCATACATCCACAGGCTTACCATACGGCTCCCTCTTCACTACCTCAGGAGCCATGAAGTGAGGAGTCCCCACCCGACCTATCGACAGAGGAAGACACTGACTGAATAAGCTGAATTATGCTGGTGTATCCACAGGTGTGCTGTATATACAAACATTTTAGCAGACAATTAAAATGTCATATAAACAGATTATTTAAAAGCCTTTTTTTGTTCACTGCATGTAACCTTCAAAATACAACCCTTAAAGTGCCCTAATTTACACAGCTTACATAGTAGTTTACACTTGTTGTACGGTCATTGTTCACACAAACGTCTATAGTCACGCAGAGTTATGTTTTAAATCATACACAGAATTTAAAGCTACATGAAAATAAGCACTCACTCTACCAACATAGACCTTAGAATTAGTTATAAATAAATAAGTAAATGAACAAATAGTACTCAACATCCCCCTGCACGCACACACTCACCTCCAGCCACCAGGCCAGATTCGCCCAGTTGGATGGCCACTCCAAACCCACCCAGTTTGACAGGCGCAGAGTTCTCTTTTGATGCCAAGAGCACACAGTGAGGCTGCAAGAGTAAAGAAACAAGGAAGTTGGATGTAATATGCATTTATGTACAATGTAAGGTATGACAAGACATTTCATTTTATTTATTACAGATCGTTACACAACCACTGCTGCATGCAAAACTTGGTCACCCTGGTCAAACGACATGCTTTGTTAATTTTCTGTAAGTGAAAAATGAACACATCATCTACAAAGAACACACTTGTACAAATTTTAATGTGAAGTGCATTCATCATTCACTCCTTAAGTGGCTTTAGATGCTTGGCAGGCTATGGCTTCAAATAAGAACAGTAAGGCTGCTGTTACACAAATTGTTGTATCTCCACAGTTTCAGAGGGAATGGCTTTTAATAGTAGTACATTAAGAAATACATTTTCCAAGTAAGTTTGGAACATTTTATTTGGTCCATTCATCACGAATGTTTGACTCAACATAAAATGCAACTCTGTCAAACTGTGTCAAAAAATATAAAATTACAAATATAGAGAAGAGTTTTTGTTGTTAATGATCTGCCTGTTTAATTCAAAGGTTAAACAGTTTATTGGCTGAATTTAACACATTGGAAAAGGTTCTGACATTTCATATTTTATGTTTTCCAATATGTTCTACTTTGCAAATAAATAGAAACTACACAAAATAGGGGAAAATGCCACATTTAGGTGTGTTCTCTGCAGTGATGTATTAACTTCTCCTCACTTTGAAAATCAACAAAACATGCCATTTGACAGAAGGGTGTTTAAACCTTTGCTACCACTGCAGGCTGCAAATGGCAATAATTTCCCTGAATAGTCCTACTGAATACTGAATGACTACATAAAATGTTTCCTTACATTTTATCCCCTTCACAGAACCCACATAACATCAAAGGTCAATCAACAAGTTACAGAGGAAGCCATGGTGCAAGCTTTGTCATAGTGTCCTGCAAACTGTCTAAAAGATGGCATGCATCATGAATGAAAAACATAAAAAGCATAGTCTAGTAGATAGCTAATGAACTAATAACTAATAAACAAATTAATAAATGTCCTAAATGCAGTTCTTAGTCACTAAACATCAATTAACTGACCAGACATTGGAGAATACAGAATTAAGTGCATCAAAAGCTTTAGCACATTTAAGAACAAACTTCCAAAACTTTGGTGTACTAGTAGAGAGAAAGAGACGTAACTAAATAGCCAAAAGCTGGACTAGTTCTTCTTTTTCCATTCCATGGCATTTAATGACATTTAGACTTGAAAGCTACAAGCAATACATATGCCTCGAGTGCCACAGGAAAAACTACATATAGGTTGTGTATGTGTCTATGTATGGCCTGTGTTTAAATACATGCAGTATGTGCAAGATAAATAATCACAAATACTGCTGTTATCTATGTATTCTTACACATACAGGAAGTGTACATATGATAAATACAGCTTGATCTTTGCTTTAGAACAAGAACAGACATTTTAACACTTATAAATTTCAACAATGCAACAACAAGTATGACATCTGATTTCTTATTTATTTCAGCCTTTTATTATTTACTTTTATTTTTATTTACTTTTTCTATTTTTATTTAACAAGAATAACCTGTAGAAACCACACACTGCCCTATTTAGTTATTACATCCAATGTGCTGGGTTTAAGCTGTACAAACAGTTCTGTGCTGCTCATAATGTGGTCACGTTTTTTTTTTTTGGTTTTGTCTGAACCCCTCCTTCCTCTACAAGCAAGATGAGACAGAGAACGAAAGACAACCAGCTAAAGAGAGAGACAGGGGGAAGAGAAAAAGAGCGAAAGAGGTCTGTCACATGCAGTTGGAATCCCTGAACCAAGACAAGAGAGGGGGGAAAAAACGGCAACTTGAAAATAAATTGATAAGAAGCAAAACTGCGTGGGAAGAGATTGTTAGGCAAGCACACATGCACAGATGCACAGAGAAACAACTGCTGTCTCTGCCATGAGGGGTAAGTAATCTCAAGAAAATTAGAAACACATATGTATGCTCATTTGATATACTGTAAATGTGAGAGAGGAATTGTGCATCTTCAGTTAAGGGCATGAAACCTTTAAGACACAAAACCTTTGAACATGTACAGTAAAATGCATGTGAAACCTTTACTTTTCAGCAGAAATAAGTGATAAAATTAACGTAAAATTGTTGGCTTTCTCTTTTTAAAGTACAGTATTTGGATCCTTTATAAAGACTTTTTAAATCTGATTCTACATATGGACTTAATAAAGCACAAATCCAAATGAAGTACTCGCCAGCCTTCCCCAAGTGTATGAGCTCAGCAAAGTTAAATGGTCCAATATAAATACATATCTCAAATGGAAAACTGGAAGGAGCAGGATGGAATGGCTTGGGAAGTGATGAAGCATGTGAACATGCAGTGGAAGTTTATAGGCCATTGGGAATCTGGGATTTACGCCTAGCCATAGTTTATGATCCTTTGCACTGGTGTTTGGATGAGAACCTGGTATGGGAGAGCAAGTACTTTCTTTTACCTTCTCATGTGTCAGGCCTAAAAATTCCCATTTGCCATAAACTGAAAATAATTTATTTCCTTCCTCTTATAGGGCTGAAGATCTAGGTTGCATGATTACTTGTATACATGAAGCTGCAAGTTCAAAAAGGGCACAAAACACATACGTGATGACCACCTTCAACCTCACAAGTGTGCCTTTAAACACGTCTAACCAATCCTGCTCCTCAGAGGATGAATCCCTGCGTGTGGTTTTTGCTGTCCTCTACACCCTACTCTTCCTGTTCGGCCTGGTGGGGAATGTTCTAGCCCTTTGGGTCTTCCTCTTCCTGCACTCGCGTCGCAACTCTGTGCGGGTCTTCCTAATCAACGTAGCCCTGGCTGACCTTGTACTGGTAGCCTGCCTGCCTTTTCGTATTCTCTACCACACACTGGGCAACCACTGGCCACTGGGCCCACGCATGTGCAAAATGGTGGGCAACCTTTTCTACATGAACATGTACGTGAGCATTACACTGCTCGGCCTCATCAGCCTAGACCGCTATGTGAAGATACAAGGGGTGCGGATGGCCTGCTGCCGCCACTGGCTGAGGGGCAGCAAATGGAGCATAACAGTGTGTGGATTTTTATGGGTGGCCTCTCTGGTGGCAGTGGTGCCCATGATTGCTCTGGCTGAGGGCAACGAGGAGCAGGGAAAGTGCTTCCAGTATAAAGCACGCACAAGAGCCCGCGGCAAGGCTTACTTTAACCTCCTCCTGGTGGCCGTCTTCTGGCTGGTGTTCGTACTGCTGGTGGTTTCATACGGACGGATCGCCTGGCGCCTCCTGAGGGCATCTCGTGACAAACCCGACCTGCCCAATGCTACACGCTACAGTCGTACAGCTAAGAAGTCCTTTGTGGTGCTGTTTCTATTCACCATCTGCTTTGTGCCCTACCACTCATTCAGAGGTTTCTACATCCGGTCCCAGCTCAGCGAGACATCCTGCGAGACACGCCGCATTGTGGACAGAACCAATGAGGTCATGCTGCTTTTTTCTGCCCTCAACAGCTGCCTGGACCCAGTCATGTACTTCATGCTCTCAGGCTCGGTACGCAAGGCCACAATCAAAGCACTGTCCCAGGTATTCTGCGTGAGGCATGACTCCACCACTGTCATCAACAGCTCTACGACAGAGTTCCGCAGGACATCGGTGTCACACGCCTCTACAACTGTGCTAGCCACACCCCGCGGAAGCATGGGGCTCATCACCACTCTCCGCTCCAAAACACCCCATGCGAAAGACATGCCATGAGGTTGCATCCGGTCTGCAAAGGACTAGCCATCTTTAAACTGAAGGAAAGAGAAAATACATAATATGTATTGCTTCACTGGGATTTTGCAATATCTTGTAATCTAACGTATGGTGGTAAGTAGGACATCTGTTCTGCAATTAGAAATAAAATATACAAGATGTCTAGCTGAAAATTTATTGTACAAGTGTTTTTCAGTTTACACGCTATATAATAACCTGGTTTTGTTTAAAGCATCTATAATATGTTCATGATTATATAACCAAAAACTAAAAAAGCTAATGACATCACTGGAATAAAATTAATGCACAACTAAAAGTTCTGTGTTCTAAAGTTTTATTGTTACTGACATTACTAGTCCAAGTTCAAATGAATCATGACCATGGCTAGCTTTGGGTCAATTTATGTCATTGACTCTCAAAAGCTGTCGACATCCACCGCAGCCTTCTCTGTATTTGCAGTCATGCATGATTGCGTCGTACCACTGTGCATCACACTTTCACCGCCATGCACTTTATCAGTGTTCCGGCTTATAGACATTTGCTTTCAATATGATACACTGCTATAGTTTTGAAAACTGGTCACAACCTATATGCAGCTACAGGCTTCATTGGTTTGTCAGAATTAGCTGCCTGTTGTGCTTTCAAGCATGTAATTCTTAACTGCAAAAAACTTCTCAACTCAAATGACAAACCTCTCTGTTCAAACAGCTCTTTTATTGCAGATATAGCAAAATATTTGTTGGTAAGTGATCAATTGGTTAATCGTTTACATATCTAATACAGACCAAAACCAAACAGTCCAATCCATGAGACAGGCTGCCTGACAGACCTCCAAGTTGCAGACATTCACTGATGTACATACAAAAGCCCTTTTAATCCTCTGCAATCCCATGTTTGTGCCTGTCAGACTAAAACAATCGATCAGAGAAGATGGAGTGGGTCTGTGTCCAGTGTGCAAATGGAGCCCAACAGTCCATCTGTCCTGGCCCTGAGGCAGGACTCAGACAGTAATCCCACTTTAACCACAGATGTCTGTCTCATTAGAAGGGGGCTTCCTTGCTATCCTACCAACCTACTGCATGCTACTGCACACAGAGTGCAAAAGAGGCAATCCTGTGAAACTATATGCATAGGCTATTTACAAGAGTAAAGTACATGTACACAAAACACTGAACGGGTTGTTGTTAAGATACATGATGCTCAGGAGCCACACATGTTACACTCAAAATTTGAAGGTGTACAAGGAAGGAAAACAATAAAAAAGGATGTGGTTTTTCTATTTTGAAATTGTGTTAGAAAAAAAAAAAAGCCACAGTAACAATTGCAGAAACACACATAGCTGAACTGCACAGTCAGCAACTGTTCAAGGAACTGAATAACCAAGTGCAGTTAGCAGAATGCGAATTACAAGGAACACACATCTGTGCATTAATAAAGATACTTCTTTTTATTCAGTAAGGCCCGGATTAGATGCTTCTAAATGGTCTGCTTACTATGCATTTAGCTTTATTCATTATGATCTATATCAGTATAAAAAGTAAAGGTTATGTGAACATACAGTTGTTATTTTTTTACTTTATACTAGTTGTAATAATGCAAAATAAACACTTTGTTAGGACCTTGTTATGCAAAGCCATTAATCATCTAAAACTGTGTAGAATTGGCAACATTTTTCTACATCAATTCCTATAGGTTCCAGGTAATGCCTGAAAATCTGCTCCATAATCTGTAGCAGTTGAAGTCATCACTATTTACACACGTGTTATACAAGTCAGCTTGGGTCACAAATGAATGAAAAATGAACAACTGTAAAAAATAATAATAAAAACACTAAAAAAAAATGTTCTGTGCGAGAGTTTGATTTCTCTGAGTTTGATCGTTAGCTTTTCAGAGATTCAAGCTGAAAAAGACAAAATAAAATCTGTAGTTCCACATTTAAAACACAACACATTTACAATAAACCTAAAACTACAACATTTTTATTCAAACTTACAAACTGCACTGAACTAAATCCAATTAAACGACCTAATTATGTTCACATTGTAACCGAACATGTCATTATTCAGAGTTCAAGTACTGATGATATCCACAATGCTCAGAAATGTTTACTGACATACTGTCTCAAAGTAAAAATAAAATACTGTCATACTGTCCACACCATAAAGTCCTAAAGTCACTGTCTCAACCAATAATGCAATTATTAGTGATTATCACATGCTAAGGTGGAACGTTTAAAGTGACTGAAGACTGTGTGTCCGCCCACCATGGAGTCAGCATCTGTATGAGAAGACACTGACACTGACTTGATTTGTTATTCTTTCATTGTAAAATCTTTTATTGCTTGACTATTTGTTAAAACAAAAACATGAAGAGAAGAGAAGCTTTAAGGGGTTAAAGTATTGAGTGCTCAGGTATCACCAATTCATACATGCCAAGCCTTACCTTCACATCTCGGTGAATGACATTGTTGTCATGGCAATAGCGCAGTGCCTCCAATATCTGACGCATGTAGTGGCTAAGAAAGAAAAGAAAAAAGATTAAAAAAAGCATTATAAACCACATCTAATTTTTTTTTAGCACTTTGGCTTTCAGAAAAAAAAAAATGTGGTGAATAAATGTGGAGCTCATTTCCTCTAAGCCTGAACGATGCAACGTACCTGGCCACAGCCTCACTATATACAAAACCTGCATCCGCCCTCTTCACAATCTCAAAACATAGGTCTGCTCCATCCATACTAAAGAAAAAGAGCACGAAAAAAATACACATTATTCCGTCAGAACAAAACCTCCTATATTTGGCTTCTTTTTTCCATAGAAAGCTAGGTGCTTTTTACAATGCTGCTTGTTAACAAAAATGTGTTAACATTTCATAATAAATGGAGCAACCAAAATGGCTTTTAATATTAAACTATACATATACACAGTGCTCCATTAACTTTCATTCCACGTTAAGAAATTGTAGAGATATTTTTGCCTTCGTCACAACACTAACAATATACCAACTTATACTTCATTATGATTACTAAGAGCCAGACAGCCATGTGCTCAGTTGTATTGATAAAATTCAAGATTATGATATTTAATAAATATATCAGAGAATTAGTACCAGGTAATATTTAGATCTAGTATTTGGTACCAAATTACCAATTTGCTGAGCAAAAATAAATAAATAAATAAATAATAATTTGGACTCCAAATATGTCTTGGATGATCGAGTGTGTGTGTGTGTGTGTGTGTGTGTGTGTGTGTGTGTGTGTGTGTGTGTGTGTGTGT
>CM067476.1:15483702-15500772 GCA_034552555.1 Semaprochilodus insignis | reverse complement strand
TCTGAGACATTGTTCCACCCGTGTTTCTCAGCTTCGCAGCTTTAGCTTCCTTCAACAGTGAACCGCCAGCGCACGTTGTCACGTGGATTTAATTTTTTAGCAAGCCTGCGTCATACCCCAGTTAGAACTTAAATATATATTTATTATTCCCCTTTTAATAATTATTAAAATGTCTTTTTAAATTCTTAAAGTTCTTGTGCATTTTTGTAAGCTTTTGTCTGTTTTACGAAAAAAAAACAAAAAAAAACAAAAAAAAAAAACTCGTCACTGTTGTCAGTCGACTTAAAGGTTCCGAGTCGACTTAAAGGGTCTCCGACTGACGATTCGACTCGTCGACTTCTAGAGGGCAGCCCTAAAGGCATTACCACCCATAGTGGACAGCACAGTGGCCGCCCACAAGTAAAGATTGTGACAGGCGGCGTCTGCCTAGAATTTTTGTGCAAGCAGACATGTGACTGGCAGAAATCACATCCGCATTCAATACAGGAGGCCCCACTCACATATCCCGCAAGTCAGTGAAGCATTCTTTAGCTTCCATATGATGTAGGAGCAGAAGACCCAGCAGCGTGCCTCTGTTAACACCACGACACCAGACACAGTGGCTCATCTGGGCTTGTGAGGCTGTTGACTGGACTAAGGACTGGCAACATGTATTGTGTTTTACGGAACCAATTGTTTCAAGCAGATGGCAGGGTTTCTGAGTGGTGCCGAAACCATGAAGCCACGGACCCCAGTTGTCAACAAGGTACTATGCAGGCTGGTGGTGGTTCCATACCGCTGTAGGGTGAGTTCTTATGGAATGGGTTGGGTCCAGTGGTCCACGTAAAGACGTCACTGATCAGTGCCTGCTACATTTAACTGTTTGGTGACAATTTGCACCACTGCATGAACTTCATGAATAATGATGGAATAATCCAGCAGGATAATGCACCATGCCAGTGGGCCCCAAGTTGTCCAGAATTGGTTTAAGGAGCATTCTGGAGAGTTCTGACGAATCGCATGACCTGCACATTTACCCAACATGAGACCAAACCAAGCATTCCACCAGCACGTCTCGTTTGAACTCCCATAATTCACGTCGCCTTGTCATGAGCACGCTGGCCAGTGTTCAACCTCACTCACAAGATAACGTCTCACAACTTCTACAGGTGTGGGCATTCCCAAGCCATCCCCTCAACGCCACTTCATAATCCTATAATCCTATCCTATGATATGTCATTGTATACACACTAACAACTCAATCAAGTTGCACTTTGCAGGTTTGAACAAGGCAGTAAAATGTTACCATTTTGCTCATATTTGTGAATACGTATGTTTATCAAACAATGCCACTCCAATACACAAGTGCCTTAATGTAAGCATTCTGCCAAATGCACATTGTTAATAATGTGATTTAAAACAAACTAACATGCTGACACATTGTCCACTGAGGAGAAAATACCTAGTAGGGTAGAAGACTGAAAGTCCTCATCAGCATCCAGTGCTGATGTCCCTCAGTGTTTCTTTTTATAAAAAATAAAATATGTTTTTTCTAGTATTTCCCTGCATAATGCTACATCTTCGTTCTACTGATTTTTTGCCAAGACCTAAAAGAATTAAGATTCCACCTCTAGACCTTATTTTATTTTGGCAAGTCTAAAGTAGTTGGAATACATATCACTACACATTACATTTTAAAAAGACCAACTTTCACTAAAAGCTAAATACATACCATTTTGTTTCACACAGGTCTGATTTTGTTGTAGCATGGATTTGACCTGATCTAGTATCACACAAAAACAAATAGTCTGTGGTTGGGCATTTTACACATCAGACAAACAGTCTGTCAAAGTCCTGTAGAAGTAGACCGGCTGTTTTTTGTTTTTTTCAAACCCAACCTAAATCTGAATCCTTAAAACCACAGGATTAAGTCATTTATATGAACATACTTGAAAAGGAGAAATAAATACTTTAAAAACATAACTGGACTGGTTTATAAACTAAAAGGCTATTTAATCTGAGCCAGAAGAAAAGTCCATTCCGAATTTACATAAATAGAACGGTCCATTTCCAGCTGTGATTCCAAGCAGATTTTACTAGAGAATAGTGATTATGAACGACTACTCAGCTGACACATCACTTATCACTATTTTTTAGTGGTTACAATCTCAAACTGACATTGTACGATAAATTTTGATTTCATGCACAAGAATAATAGCCAAGAACCAAAATTTGACTTTTAGTGAACATGGACAAGAACAGAAACAGACAGACATAACATGTGGTTTATTTAAGACACTGTACACACAAAGTACTAAGCAAACTGTTTCTTTTGCAAATAAATGCTCCAACTCTAAATTGTGCCTTTGGACAATGATTCACACAACATCTGCACAATGTTGCTAAAAGAACATCATGCATACTGGTATTACTGGGGAAGCAGTTAAAACATAGAAACCAAACTAGTAGCACTGGCAACAGGACCACTTGTCAAATATGCTACCAAATTTGGTACAAAGTTAACATCCAGCAAGCTAGCTACCCAACAGCTTTAACAGATATACTATAGGCAAAAGTATGTAGACACCTGAGGATCACACCTGTATAAGCTGGTTGGACATAAAATTTTGGCATACGCCCAAAAGATCAGACTGCGAGATAGCTTTTGAGCAGCTGCTCAGCTATGGAAATCCATTTCATGAAGGTCCTGACACACAATTCTTGTGCTAATGGTGCAGTCTGGAACGCTGTAGTGATTCATGCAACAGAGGACAGGCAATTTTTAGGCACTACATGCTTTAGCAATTTGTGCACTTGGGTGATCTACTGTTTGATGTTTGTAGCTGTAGTTGTTTCTGAGTATAACCATTCTATGAGTATAACCATAACCATACTTCATGAGTATAACCATTTTGCAACTTGCAAAACAAAAGTATAAGGGAGAAATGTGGGCTGTCTGGGTGCCCTACAGACCTAGCAGGGAACCACTGCTCCAGCCAGTCATCAGTGGCCAGGTTTGGACCACAGAACTGTTCTTAGCTCAACAAGACAAACTGTGCATCAACAGATGCTGCAATCAGTAATTCTGAACCGACAAAATTACGCACCAAGGTCTATCACATAAAACCAGCTATGATGATTAGGAGTACTAATCTAGTAACCAATTATACTGATGATCACCAGCCAAATTTTAACAATACAATACAGAACATCAAAAAAAAAAAAAAACATGAGGCATCTGTGTTCTGGGGTCTTTTGAGCCATACAAATTAGAGCACCTCATCAGCACTCAGCAGTAACGATATTAAAATCTCTAGAACAAAACTATAAAACCCTGCGGCCAGAGCAAACCAATTCCGCTCTCACACAACCCAAAGCACAGGTTATTGCAGAACTGCAAGAATACCTGAAACAATGCATTGTCCTTTCTCTGTTTTCTCTGTTGTTGTTATACCTAGGATAAAGGTTTCTGTTGTTTTAATATTTGAGTCACAATACAGATGATTTTTGCTGCCTTGAGGTCAAAGTCAAAACCAAAGCCCAGATAATGTTGGGACATCCTTCAAATACAAATCCTTCAGCTGAAATATGGCCATAGCTTGAAAAAGATGAATTTGAAAACACACTGCTATTACTCAGCGTTCATACTTAGCCTCCAAAACAACCTGAACTGACAGCCTAGTGTTAACATACTAGGGTAAAGCCCAATCAGAGGATTCTTCAAACCAGGCTTGGCCTAGATCCGAACTAGATGCATGCATCATCAATTTTGTCATATATAGTACCAATCGATCAATGGTAGCATAGTGGAAGGGTTTTCTACCTCTGAATAGACCACCTTAGCCAAAACAATACTCTACATCAGCTCTGTTTCAGTGGCTCATTAAGTCACACATAGTTTATCATTTTGACAGGAACAACGGCTTTACAGGCCTCTCAAATCATGCTACTCCAGGCAGTCAGACTTTGGCTAAAGCCAGACAGAAAACAGAACTGTACTAGTCATGGTTTTTAACTGCGCTCAATCTTACCCCAGCTTCACAGAGTAGTGGTGATTTCACTTTAAAGGATAATTTAGGTCTTAGGTTTTAGGACACTGTGGCCATACCAATGTCAATGAAGAAAGCAGGTAAAGCAGCCTGGTTACCCTCCATGCTGGCTGTCCATGTAGAGTAGCAGAGAGACACACACCTCCCTCTTAGTAGTGCCAGAGGGAATACAGCATGTGTGTGTGTGTGTATGTGCACAGGAGTGACTGAACCTAATGGGGGAGGGGACTGTGCTGACAAAGGCTTGCCATATGAAAGACATGCAGGTCAATGGTTTCTGTGGTATGATACTCACAGCTGTCAGATATGAGACAGAATGTCACAGTAATTACATCTATTATGTCACCTCCATCATTGTTCACCAACAGAACGGATTTATGTATATACATAATATGCCATTATTATATTGCAAAGTGTATTATATTCTGCACTCCTAGGTCACTCTTTAGGAAACATATTTGGCATTAAACTTTAAATGGTTATCCAAAGGATAAAGTTTACATTCATGTGATATGGTGAGGTCACCATAATGCAACAAAGGACATCTCACTGTTTTGTGTTCAAAACTCTTCATCCATTTACAGGGAGCCGGTAGGATATAAAGAAGTCTCAGGATCCTGCTGTTCTGGCTCTCTTTCTTACTTCCTATCTGCCCACAACCATGCCTTTACACTGTGACTAGCGATTATGCTTGCTGTCTGACTGCCGGTCAACAAATACAGGAGTACCCCAGAAGTACCAACAGTACAATTTCAGACAGAGTCAGTCACTATAGTGCGCTAGAAAAATGACAGAAAATGTCTCCCTGACATCCCATGCTGCAACGTGACAAATATCCAAACAGGGATTTCAGTATTAGAATATTGGCACCTATAAAGATCAACTGAGTATCCAATTACCTGTGCACACCCTCCCTAACATAAGAACTACAGTAAAGCTGACTAGGCTAGGTCTACACTCTTTCATATTTGCACAAATCTGTGAATCAAAGAATCTAGAGAACAAAATATATATGTAAATGACAAGATCTGAAGAGAGACCTCCAAAAAATCTGGGGTGGCTATGATAGTCAAATGAGTACCAAAATAGGTCTTAAAGATGATGGTCACCTCACTCCCATGGGCTCTTATTTATTGGTAGCTCGCATGTTCACTCCCCATTGAAAAGCATTTCATAAATACACAAAGCAGGTCTGGCAGTGCCGGTTCCTCTGTATGCCTACTTTAAAGGAGACCTAATATACTATTCTGGTTTTTCCCCTTTCCTTTAGTGTCTCGTGTAGCGTTTTGTGTATGTAACCAGTCTGCAAAGTTACACAGCTCAAAGTCCATGCCAGAGGGAGAAACCCTCTCCCACAGAAACCACTCTTCTCAGCTGCCTGAAACACCTCATTGGAAATGCAGCCCTTTTCCCTGTTACAAGGTGACATCATCTTGTAACACAATGGCCACCTGTATGTCTGGAACCCGTGGCAGGATGCTGCAATCACTCCACAACAGAGAGGGAGAGCTAAATAATCAGAACACACTGGGTTCACTGGTGGGCGGGACATAGACACAGGAGATCTAACAGAGCATTTCAAACAGAGGGTGCATACAGATGTATGATATGAGATAAACATTGCGTTTCAGGACACTTGAAGCATGCAATTCTATTCTAGTAGACCCCAAAAATAAAACTAGCCCTCCCTGACAGACAGAAGCTCTCATTAAAACTAATTCTAAAAAGTGATATTACACTGCATGCAAGCATGAGCCTCTGAGACATTTACAAAGGTAACTGACCTTTAAAATATGAAAAAAAAAAAAAAAAAACCACTCTTTGTTCATTTAGCAGAAACTGCTGCCTCCATTTCAGTGTTGCTGTGCCTCATCTGACAAAAGCTTTTTCATTAATTTAGTCTGATACTTAGCTTGACAAAAGTATAGTGACAGCGACTATCATAGTCTCGAATTAGATATAGAGTAGTAGGAGTCTTGTACGGTAGAAGCCAGCAGCCTGTGGGCCTTAGAGTGATAATGAGGCACAGAAAGCTTTAGACACCACACCTGTAAACTGTGGCCTGTCAGCAAACGAGAGAAAGCCAATACAACGGCTTACTAACTCATTCAGTTCCCCAACACCTACACAACATATCAAAAATGTCAAATGATATAAAACTGGGGCAATATTGTGGCCAATATCCCATTGCACAGTGATTCAATTAACCTACAAGATGGGCATTTTAAAACACTGCGTTTGGTAGTGATGTAGAAGCGGAGGACGACGTTTATCACCTCTCACGAAAATTAATGACAAAAAATTGCAAGTGGATCCCGAACACTGAGAGCTAATCAATGAACATGGCTGTCACTAAAGCTAAGGCGGGGGACCACTGGGAGCCCGCATATTCTCACCAACATGCAAGGTAACATACCCCCGCGGTCAGACATCACTGCAAAAACCATAAAGCCAGAATTACCGTAATATCATCTCATTCAAATACTCACTTTCCAATCACCTCGCACAGCTCGTACACATCTTCAAAGAGCACGTCGTCGTCAGCCATGGTCCGGCCAGCACTGAGAGTCTGTCTTCTGGAAAATCCGTCCAAAGCTGTGATTGGTGGTTCAAAAAATATCAGCGGTCACAGTTCTGCGCTGAGATGCGAAATTAAGACGTGGTTTCAAAAATGATAAAGTCGTACCCAACCAAACCAAACCGGAGAGGATATATTCTTCTTCTGAATTGTTCCTACAAAATTCCAATTGCAGGGAAAGGCTAGGTAGCTAGCTAGCTAGCTAGCTTGCCTGTTCGGTTCTTCAAATGTATGTTTGGTCCGTTGGTCCGTCTTGACACTCCTCCGCCCCACCTTCTCCCTCCTCGTCTAGCAACCCGGCTCCCTAATCCCCCGATTCGTGTCGACGACCGCCGTGCCGTGGGATGTCTATTAAAACCGGGCTCTAATGTAGCCGAAGACGACGCTGTCGTTCGTCTCAAAGGAAACCAATGGTCCCGTATTCGGTCGCAACATCAGTGGCAAAGCTGCCGAAGCAGCTCGATGCTAAGCTTTGCCGAAAAATGGTTGGCAGTCTATGCTAGCCAGCAGGGTTTATTTGACTGTATGTGAAACAGCGCGATATTGCGCTAAGCACGCCCAGCGTAGCAACGCTTTCTCGACTATCCCGTTAGCCAGCCAAAAAAACGAGGTTAAAGCCACAACCGCTTACATTCCTCTCCGAAGAGGCACATGGTTGCCTTCTGAAAACTGCAAGTACACGCCCTGGCTTCACTGGATGCGGCTTATCCCCGCGAACAAAAAAAATATTCCGAATTTTCTACGGCTCTCGGTTCTCCCCGTTGCATGAGCGCCTCTCTCCTGCTCTGATGCTACTCTAGTTCAGACTCCACAGGCTCCTCCCACTGACGGTTAAGAAACTGGGAGACAAAGAGCCAAAATGGCTACGCTGACGCGCTCGAATTCCCGGATGAACACGACAAACGGCATCGCTCGTTTGAACCAAAATGTCGAGAGAAGGGCGCGCCTTCTCGTTATGGAAGAGACTGTTTCCTAATTCCCGAACGCCTGAAAATCCATCCTCACAAAACACCAGTGATGGGAAGTTCGATTCAGTGCGGAGAACCGATTCTTTCTAACTGTCCGCTTCAACTGACCGATTCTTTGATTCTTTGAGTTACTAAGTTGGATATCTAGTACTTTTGTTCAGTAAGGCTGGTGGGCCATATCTCTGCGCATCCTCTCTCTCAGCGCAGGTCTGGTACATAGCAATAACAGAACCCAGCTGTACTGAGATAACATTTATATGAACTGGAGGAGGCCGTTTTTAGTGCGCTACGACGCGGTGTTTTGCGTCATTTCATATATTAAAAATATATTGTTTTGTTATTCAGCCTACTGCTTTTACACAGAAGCTACAAAGCAGTTCGATTCAGTTGGAGCTCGTGCATCGGTTCGATTGAATTCATGAAACGAATCGGTTCAAATGAACGATTCGTTCACAGCTCTGATTGTGGCTACGAACACCAATCCCTGGTAAGCACATCCAGAGCACTCCGCATATGTTGGGTGACCGTCGCCTTACGTCAGCGTATGCACGATTTTCTGTGCATCGCTTTATTCTCTTGTCGTAATGCATACGCTTAAAGACCGCATAGTATATGTGCTGAAACCCACTATTCGCTTCAGAAACGACAAATAAACAGCATGACCGTCCGCGAGTGGTTTAATGCTGAAAAGCAGGCTGGCAGTCTTAGCCAGGGCCACACGCAACCCATGAACAGGAAGGCTGTTCCGCAATCATTAATAAATCAAGAGCTCCGACAAGCGTGTCAGACCCCACGTTTCTAATGAAATGTAAGTTGATAAACGACCAGAGAATTAGTCTGATCAGAGTCGTTCCCCCAATCACCAAAGGTCATTGGTTGACTACACCAGCAACCATGCTAGAACTGCACTGATGACTAAGTTTCTCATTGTTCCCTCGTTGTCGTTAGTTAGGCCTGTAGGATTTGGGAACACGTGTCTTAGTAATATCCTAACTCTTGCTTCAGCAGCCACACTGATCTGAGAGACGTATTATTCACAGAGACTTTGATTCACCAAAGTTGAGCTCTTCAGAAAAACAAAGGAAATGTTTAGACTCTTGATCAAAAGTGATCAAGTGATTAATGTTCCAGTGAACACAGGGTGAAATATTTTAATGGTACTAAAATGGAGTGTTATATTAAACATCCAGCAAAGCTTGAATAAAAAAGTTTTTGATTAAACACGGTTTGGGTGTGGCTAATGAGCAGCTTGATTGATAGTTCTCTTCCCAACACTCCTAGTCTGCTGCCTCATACTGCACTACAATTACTATGTTACTTTTATGTGACCATAACCAGATGGAAAAGTCACAGACGAATAAGCGCGCAGACGAACTGACGCAGCGATGCATGAATGAAGAAACAGACAAGTGAACAGTGTTGGTGCATGTATGGATAAACAAATGAACAAGCGACAGACAGCTACAGACAGGTGGTCTAGCTTGCTAGCTTTTTGCTATACTGGGTTAGCTTGAGCTTACTAAGTTTCTCTAAAACTATTTTTAAGAGAGCGGGGCAAGAGACATCATCCTTGTGATTGGTTAGGAAACGCCTATGAATGCGTGAGGCATGGCATGGCATGGCATGGAGTTGTAGAGGTTCCTAATGGTATCCTGTGATAATCCATCCCATGCAGCTTGAATATTCTCACACAGTTCCTGCAGATTTTGCGGTAGGGGTGGAGGTGGAGTAACACCAGGCCTTCAGGACATGTAAAACGTGACAAGAAGCCGTTCATCGTGGAACTCACTATGGTGCCTCCACACATGGATTCATTGGTCGTCTCCACCAAGACAAAAGCGGGACTCGGCACTGAGTCACTCCATGGCAGTCTGGCATGACACCATTGCAGTCTATGTCGAGGTTGATGTGGTGTTAAAGGGTAGTCATTGTAATGGTTGTGTGGATGTAGTCCTGCGTCATGCAGCTGTCTGCCAATGATGCTGGCACTAACAGGATGAGGGCGTCACTGCTTGCTGAATGTTTGCAATCGTGGCAGTTGGGTCAGTTAGGTACAGATATAAAGCCCATCCTCACTTACGTCACATGCATGGCCGAGCGTGAAACTTGAATCATTTGCATGTCTTACAATGTCAAACCTACAGACTAAGTTTAATTCCTCTCGGTTGATGCCTTCTGGGTGCAACTATTTTTCTGATGATGACTGTAGAAAGAAACACCAAGGCTGTAATCACAATATATGTATTCCAATATTCAGATATGCTTAAAAAGACCCTCCAGTATACTAATGTTAAATATACAATCAAAAATATTCCACTCACTAGATTTTTGCGCAATGTTAGGATCCTTCAGTGTTCTCATCAGCCTTTATAACGTCCATTACATCTCTGACTGAAGAGGTAACATTAACGCCCATCAATGCGTCATGTCGTGCTGGAACTGTTATGGTGGAAATGAATGCTATTTTGCTAAAAAGTGTCAGTAAATGTATTTGTGATGGGTTTATGTGGGGGATGTATGCCAGGCCATGTTCTGAAGTCTTCACATGTAGTAAATTAGTAACATAATTTGTCATGTAATTCTATAAATGAACAGGAGTGGGCATGTAAGCACACATTTGCATAAAACAGACATTCATCATGCCATTGCCTTATTTACAAGACACTGGTGTATAAAAGGCAGGAGTGTAGCACCAAATTTGGGGTCCCAGATTATAGGATTATCACTGCAGTTTGGGAGAATGGCTTGTAACAGTGTAAAAGCTGATTTTTATGTGTGTGATTTATGGAGCCATTCATTTATATAAATGGAAATCTGAATAAGCAAATTAATCCAACTCTCTAACTCGCACATGTTAGGTTCCTGCTGTGGCTTGTAGGCCTACATGGATATGTACATGGAACTGATAGTCCTCTTGAAGACTTTTTCAATCAGCATAGCATTGAAATTCAGAGCTATATCAGTTACTCTGTCTTTATGGGCTACTGAAATGTACAATCTCAAAGATGCTAATTTAGAATTGAATTGAAGGGGAAATTCTACCAAATTTTCAATATTCCTGCATAATTCAGTAAATGAGATATCATTCAGAGTCATCAAATGAGAGTCATTCAGAGCGGTTTGAGACGGGTCTTGTGGGTTTTGTTGTAATGTCATACTGATGACAGAAAAGCAGAAATAAATCTGAAAAAATATTTTTGCATTTTGAACTGGCCAATGTCCTGCATGTACCTCTCCACCACAAACAGCTTTCAGAAAATATGTTTTAGGCCCAAACCTTCTCAAGTCTATTGTTTCAGGCATCAGGTGGCTTATTCATAACCATATTATATAAAAACTTGTAAGGGAGCTTTCAAAGGTGAATATCTAGTTCCTATCACCACTACTGTGAACAATTCTGACTTGGTAAGACTCTCTAGAACAGTGTATTTCACATCAAACCGCTCTGAATGACTCTGTTTACACTTGAACTGTTAAATTCTGCAGAACTGTAGAATAATCAGTGAAATTCACCTTTAAGCAGAGAGCAAATTAGACGCTGTGCACATCTGTTTGACTGCCCAGTTACTGCTGAGATAAGTAAACTGGGACTTCACAGATGCCTCAGACTGTCTGTCTCACTTATCAAGCTTTCAGTGTAATGGGCATGTAATGCAGCTAATTCTTCAACTGCTTAACGAAGTGTGTAAGTGTTTGACGCCACACTTGAAGAAGTGTCTCCAACCGTAGAGCAGACTTGAAGAGCCATCACAGTATGACCTTGCCAGACTCTCCCAACAGGAACACAGGAATGAATTCAAACACACTTGATAACCTGAGGTGGTGTTGTTGATGTAGGTGAATATTGCCATTCATGGACTCAGTGTCTCCTTACTGCAACATGTAGTAACGCTTGGAGCCACTAGAGTGAGCCTTAGTGCTGCTTTGCCTTTAGTTACCATGGTGACCTCCTATCTGCCCCTTGTAACTGGAGGTAGATAATGAGGTAGTCCATAGTACAAGTGGGAAAATGGGGCTGGTTTCCTTAGTAACCCTGCAGAAATGCATGTTGGACCACTGGATCTACTTCTCAATCAACTGTACACTGGCAATGAGCATTAAATCCACTGCACATTAGTGGCTTATTCAGGGGACAATTGTACTGATAAACTCATAATTCATTATAATAATTTTAGTGTTTTATAAATTAAGGTGCCCCTTTTAGCAGCCGCAGCTCAAATAAAATGGTATCTAATAGTTAAGAAATACAACTAGTTTAGATAAACCAATATAGTTCTTTGCATTTAAATAACAGTTTATAGTTTATAGGATATTCAAGCTACACGGTTTTGAAAAATTCCACAATAAGCAGGTGAGCTGCTAACAGGTGAGGTTTTGTAACTGGGTGTAAAAGGAGTTGCACCAAAGACTCAGCATTTGCAGGCAAAGCTGTGGTTCAACATGTTGTTTGAAACTTTGTGAGAGAGCCTTCAAACAGTTCAAAAAGAACATTTCTCAATGCAAGACTGCAAAGAATGTACGTCTGTCACATGTACCGTATACAATATTGTGAAAAGATTCAGAGAATCTGGAGAAATTCCAGTCTGTGAAGGGTAAGGCCAAAACCACTGGTGAATGTGTGAGACCTTCGAGTCCTCAGGTGGTGTTAGAGAGGAAACCGTGATGCTACTGTGGTAAATGTAGCCACTTGGGCTCCTAAACCATTGCTGCTTAACAAAGCAGCCACATTTGTGACTTGCCTATGTGAGAACAAACCATTGACAAAGATGTGGAAACTTGGGATTTTGGAGAGACATATGCTGCCATCAAGATAACGTCTTTTCATGGGAAATCCATGGGTATTTCAGGAAGACAATGCCAGGCCTCGTTCTGTATGCACTACAACAGCGTGACTTTGTAGATAGAGGGTGCTTGACTGACTTTTTGCAAAGAAGACTGAGGAGGAAAATCGGAAACAGCTGCAAACTGGTGAACAACTGAACTCTTATGTTAAGCAAGACTGTAAAAGCTGATGTAACTGAGTGGTAAACACTGTTTTGGGTCTCTGTCCCAAGTGTTTTTGAGGGTGTTGCAGATATCAATTTCCAACATCAGTTTCCCAACTTTTCCAAAAATGGGGTTTGTACATAGCATGCAATGAGTTAAGCATCTTGGTCTATGTTTTCTTCTGTCACCGCAAATCACAACTACTGCTAATAATAATGACACAACAAAAAAATAATAATAATAGTTAATAGTTCTAGTAGTCATAGTAAGGTTGGTAGTACCCAGTAAAAACAGTTATGTTGTGACAACCTATTGTTTTGATGCCCACACTGTTGTCTGCTTGGTGCTTTCTTCCCTGTAACATAGTTGAGATGTAATTCCTCATAAATGATCAGAGTAGCACTGAGTTCAGTAAAAGACAGTAGGTAATTCAGCCTGTAATTCTCCCAGAGGAGGGGGTTGAGAAAAACACATTTCCGGACAGAAATAAAATCACAGAGAAGCACCTATGAAAGAGGAAATAACCCCAGGACCCCATGTAAATCTAATCCCGTTCAAATAGGGCTTATGTTATGCATGGAACTATATGGAAGTTGCCAAAGGGTAGTCATACTAGCACATGGCAACCTTACTTAATAATGATGTTATGACTACTTTGTGACAACCTTGTTGAGGCAATGTAATTAGCACTACATTTTGACAACCTTC
The DNA here is from genome assembly GCA_034552555.1 of Semaprochilodus insignis. Classification (NCBI taxonomy): domain Eukaryota; kingdom Metazoa; phylum Chordata; class Actinopteri; order Characiformes; family Prochilodontidae; genus Semaprochilodus; species Semaprochilodus insignis. The sequence continues at coordinate 15,487,504 of CM067476.1, read as the reverse complement.
TGCAATATTGTAAAAAGCAGACAAGGTTGTGACAATGTTGTGTGTTAGAGTTTGTTAGGGTAGAGCGACTGATATACAATCACTGAGCACGCTGTTGGGTACACCTGCTTGCATCTACAATCATTGTCCATTTAATCAGGTGCATTTTGTTGTTCTACAATTACAGACTGTAGTCCATCTGTTTCTCAACATACTTTTTTATCCCATCGCTAGACCATTCGTTATCATAGTCAAGACACCCACAGGACCACCATAGAGCAGGTATTATTTAGCGGTGGATCATTTTCAGCAGTGCAGTGACACTGACATGGTGCTAGTGTGTTTCGTTGCAGTGCTGCTGAAGTTTTCAATTAAACACTGTGTCCACTCACTGTCCACTCCCTATTAGACACTCCCTCAATTAGACACCTTGTTGGTCCACCTTGTAGAAGTACAGTCAGAGACGATAGCTCATCTGCTGCTGTACAGTTTGTGTTGGTCATCTTCTAGTCCTTCATCAGTGGTCTCAGGATGCTGCTCACAGGATGGTTGGTGGACTGTTCTCAGTCCAGCAGGGACACTAAGGTGTTTAAACACTCCATCAGCAATGCTGTGTTTGATCCACTCACTGCAGCACAACACACACTAACACACTGCCATTACATCTGACCACTGAAGAACAGGGTGAAAGTGGAATAACAAACCCAGCAGAGAAACAGATGGACTACAGCCTGTGATAGAAGATCTACAAAGTGCATGAAAGTAGAGCTTAAAAAAATGACAATTAGTAGATACGAGGAGGTGTACTCAATGAAGCTGATCAGTGCACATTGTGTTTTCACTTAAATAAAGAAAAGTTTAAAAAATTAGAGCAGTTTACTATATAAAGTCCAGTTTAAACACAGTAAAACTGGTCTAATAGGCAAAATGAATGTTATATCAGATCAGTTGTGCTCCTGAAATGGACTAAGGCAACTTGCATCTGAAATATGGAGCCATGCAAACAAAAGATTTGTTTAGGCTGTCAGCCCAAATCCGATTTTTGGCATATTCAGATTGTATCCAAATCGATTTTTGATAGTCTGAATAGCAAAAAAACACATGAAATCCGAACCCCATTTGGAGCTGGAATGCTATATTAGAGACGCGTCTGGACACTATGGCTGCTCAAATCGGATTTCAAAGTGTCTTTTGATAGTCAACAACAGTGTCAAATCCAGAATGATGGATGTTCTGTGATTTTTTTGTGGTTACCGACGCTTCTGTCGTTACAACAGCAAACCTTGCAGATTAATTGGTGATGTCTGAACACACAAATACGGTCTGATAACTGGCAAATAACACTGTCATAACAAAAGACAACACAGGAATCACATAGTGAGAATACCAGACATGGAGAGCACATGGCTCTGGAAGCATAAGGCTGTTTCCTACAAAGTTTAATGAGAAAACAAAAGGAATACAAAGGGAACACAGGAATGACCCCTCCACCGTTCAGTGTTCAGCCTTTGTGATGTGTCAAGTTCTTGAATACAGTGATTTGCTTTTGATGTTCATAGTGTATGAGTCACCCTAAGCTGGTTTTCTAAGAGTGACAGAGACAAAAACGATGCAAGTGCAGGTTTTCTTTATTCAAGTCCAGGTTGACAGATCTGACAAACTGAGATGCTGTGGTGATTACGAAGGAGATCTCCATGAATTAGAAAAAAAAACAGAAGAAACCAAAGTGACTATAAAACCTAAGTTAAACTGACACAATAAACGCAGAGATTTACTTGGAGAACCAAACAGAAAAACAACGGAAACAAGAACTCAGACAGGGATGAACAAACACAATACCTGCCAAGGTTTAACAATAGGGTAGGTACACTCAGACGAAGCACAAGGAACAGCTGGGCATGATTACAGAAGGGCAGGTAAACAAGCCAGGAGGGGGCGTGACAGTTGGGCGGAGCTAGGGAGGAGTAAAGGCGCAAAAACAAAGGCGCATAGCCGAGAAGGCAGATAGAGGAGGAGCAACACATCAGGGAAAACAGAAACAAAAGGAGAAAAAAAACAAGGAGATGAATGATCAGAGGGCGGAAAACATTACAGGTGTTGTATAGTTTATGTTGGGTAAACAGCCCCAGTGCTCAGAGGGTAAGTTAAATTGATATGTCAGGTGTAGATATTTAACTAAAGAAAATGATAAAAACATTAACAAAGTTAAAGGACAAAATTGAAATGTGTGACAGGCCAAAGTACATGGCTCTCTAGTTTGACGAATCCAAGAAATATCTATTTACGTTCCCGGACTGGAGAGTTCTGCTAAATGTCGACTATGAAGTTAGACTCCTTTTGCCACATGTCTAATTTATCCATGAATTTTTGGAGTCAGTGAAACTTCTCTCTGCCTTCACACTGAAATGGCTCTTTTGAGGCTTTTGAAGATTTCCTGTATCGACTTTGTCCTTTTTTGCAAGTACAAACCACAAAATGTGCTTTTGAGTGATCTCTGCACATTTCTAAAGCGTTTTCCTCGTCCTTCCTGTCTGTATGATAATGGAGAAGATGCCACAAACGTGGCTGCTGGCAAACGCAAACAGGTTTCTGTGGAATTTATATGGTGCTAGCTACACTAAGGACATGTTTGTTGGACTTTCTCTCTGATCATCTTGCAATCTTTGGATCATTGCTTGTAGATGCTCTGTTGTCATCAGCTCACATACTCTCTGTTGAACTAATGCAATCTCATGAACTGCTTTCAGGGTCTTTTACCGCTTTAAAGTGATATATATCAACAAAATGGACAAACTTTCACTGCTGAACAGTGAAACTAACTGTAAGTGACTACAGTGACTAACAAATGGTGGCGGGATCTGCTTTTATATCAACCAGGGCTGGTGCACAGATGTCACGGTGTTAATGAACACATGCAGTCCTAACCTGGAATCAATCTTCATAAACTGCAAACCGTTCTACTGCCCGTGGGAATTCTTGTGCTCCTAGGAGTTTACATCCCACCTCACGCATGCGTGAGGCCCTACTCGCTCTCACCGACCAGATAACCAGAACAGAGCACAAACACACAGACTCTGTTCTTATCATTCTAGGGGACTTCAACAGAGCTAAACTCACCAGCGAACTGCCTAAATACAGACAGCATGTTACCTGGCCCACCAGGGAGAATAACACTTTAGATCACTGCTACACTGTATTAAAGGGTGCATATCGCTCTGTCCCCCGTGCTCCTCTGGGCCAGTCTGACCATTCCTTGGTCCATCTTCTTCCAACCTACTGACAGAAGCTCAAGTGTGTTAAACCTGTCGTCAGTACTGTGAAGAAGCTAAAGAAAGGCTTCAGGACTGTATGGAACTGACAGACTGGTGTGTGTTTGACGATGCTTCAAGCACCCTGGATGAATACACTGACACTGCGATATCCTACATCAGCTTTTGTGAGGACATCTGTGTTCCCACCAGGACTTAAATACAATAATGACAAGCCCTGGTTTAATGCCAGACTGAAGCAGCTAAGAAATTAGAGCTGCAAAGAAGAGCTACTCCAGCAAGCTGAGCAGAATGATGTCCACAAATGTCCACAGAGAGCAGCAGGTGAGGTTGGGGAAAATCATTTCAGGAACCAAGACAACCAGCATAGGAGCTCCTCAAGGTTGTGTTTTCTCCCCATGGCTCTTTTCACTGTGTACGAATGACTGTACCTCCATGGTAGAGGTTCCAAAGGAATCTTGTGGAATCCTTGTCACAAACATTTGTTTTTTTATATAAACACACACACGTACATATATATATATATATATATATATATATATATATATATATAT
>CM067476.1:15452982-15483314 GCA_034552555.1 Semaprochilodus insignis | reverse complement strand
ATATATATATATATATATATACAGCCTGAAATGTTTGAGAATTCTCAAATTTAACCAACCAAGGCTCTGACTTACACCTCCCACCATATTCACCATTTCTAAATCCAGAAGTTTTTCAAGCATAAGCAGCAGATCAGCCCAATTCATTTTTCATTAAGGATGCATTTAGGAACATCCAAGTCAGGAACTGCCAGGAACAAAGAACATTCTAGATTATTTTAGAACACTTTTTGACTGTACAGCACACTGTATAAGATCACTTTTTGGTGGCCAAATGGGAGAGAACAACAGGCTCCTGCACAGTTACATTCATTTATTTATCTAAACATCACATTGGAAATGTTTTAAAGAATGCTCTTTTTCATGCTGCAACACTATATATATATATATATATATACACACACACACACACACACATATGGTTAAAAAAACTATTAAAATGTAACTGTTTTGGAGGAAGAGTGACTGAGGGAAAGAGAGAAAACCCTCGTATTGCTTTTAGATTTGGATTCAACTTATTTAAACTGTCATTAAACATTACAAGTCTTCACTTGTAGGCTGTTCACTGTGCTTTATGGCTTGTTAGACTAGACAAGTGTATGTAATAATGCAGACCACTTTACTGTTTTTGGAAATCATACAGACTTTTTTTAAAAAAATGATAAGCATGTAGTTTCTGAACTGATTTAGGTAGCATCTTATATTGGTGACAGCAGTTGAGGATTCAGTGGTATGTAGGACAGGTGCTTATTTGTCGCTACTCAGTGGCTGAGATAGGACACAATTGTGCTCACAACAGCAAAAGCCTAAAGAAAAGTAGCACCCAAATAAAGACTGCACTATGTAAACCATTACTGAAACTATAAACAAAGCTCAATGTCATAAACTGCAGCAAATGCACTTTTACAGCCTCAAACTGTCCATTTCTTTGATTGATTTCAATACAAATAAAAGACAAATAAACAAGTTCTACATTCACAAAAATTTATTCCAAAATGACAACGAAAAACTTTTCCACAACACTTGGATGCCTTTTTTTCCTGGTTAAAACTCTGAAGTAAATATACATAAAAGCACTCATTAAACTGAAGCCAAAGACATTAAAGAATGCTTGAAATAACAAGAGTTAAGCTCCATAACAAGCTTACATGGAACTACATTGCTACAGAGAAAAATAATCAGGAGCAATATTTATACATTTCTTATACTATCATTTACACTTATGGAATAAGATTCTTTATAAAGTGCAGGGGGAGCATTTAGAAAACAAACATTAACCTCTAATTATTCTTGTAATAATGTACAGAACCTATTTTTTAACACAATGTCCTGCGTTCTTGGTAAATGAGCAGATATGCTTGCAGGACGGATGGTGCTTAAATGCGCATGGGTCTCTTTTTTCCAGCTTCGGGAAAAAACAAGGAAAAGAAAAGGAATGGGGGATTGCACAAAGCAGGATTTCTCAGATAGAAAACAAGAAAAAAAACAAGCCTGTCCAATAGGAGAAGAGCTAAGGAACATTCCTACTGGACTAGGTTGGCTGGAAACTCTGAGCCTCTAAACATTTCACAAAGCAAGATTTACCCAGAACACTGTCCTGTGTTAAGGACTGTCCAATAGGAATGTCCTTTAGCAGTTTTCCTTGTGGACAGACTTGATGTCAGGCTTAAGTTATCTGGCTGCACTGAGAAATTCTGCCTTGTGAAATCCACCAGGTTTAATATCTAAACCATGAACATGTGGACAGTTCAAAAAACTGAAACACACCTTTCAATTTTCTGAATGGGCAGAGTGCCTCCGTCACCACTAGAGTACTTTTAAAGAACAAAGTCTCAAGAATAAGAGTTAAAATTCGAAAATGAGGAGAAAAAGAAAAAGTCGAGCCACACAGAAGCACTGAATGTCTACTACGAACTCTGAATACACACCGGCTGCTCTTTGTCTACCTGTGCCACACATTCACTTTGCTGGATAAAGCTTATCTACAAGAAAAATGCGTTTTTCATACAAGTGCTGCTCTGAAATCATAAACAGCGTTCATGTGTGAATAAATCACAACCGAATACAAAAGCAATCAAAATAAATTATATGGGAGAGCAATCAGAACATCAGACAGGTGATGAGGAAGCAAAGGGAGAAATGATCTGTTCCTCAGCACCTTCCTCCTACTGTATACTCAAAAAAGGATTCGGAAAGGATTTCATAAGTCCTTTCACACCTTAAAAGAATTAAATATTTATGCACCGTATAAAAATAACAATCAGGGTGTTTCCTTCTTAGAGTCCAATTTAAAGTCCAGCTCTTCTGTAGTACAAAGGTAATAAAATACAGGGGTCTTTTCGAGGCATTAGCAGGCAGATAGTATATCTAGGGTTTTTCCTTCTGTCCTTTCTTATTGCCTGCTTGTCCATCGATGAGTCTGAATGGGTTTTAAAAAATGTAAATTTCCCATGACACCTCAAGGGGGGTTCAAGTACAACTTTCTTCTTGTCCCTCTGAACATCTTCCACAGCAATTCAACACTTACAAGCAGAATGAGCACTGGGTATAATTTGGGCCCTAACAATCTAGTAAGCCTGAATTCATCACACAAATTCAATCAGTCTTTCAGTAACATACAATCTGCTTCATGTCTTCATAAATAACCAGAAAGTCTACCACACTGCTAAAAACAAAACATGTACGTAGTGGTGGGATGGTTTCGCATTATAGTAGCACATCAGCCTGCTGGTGGTGCTGAAGGAGAATTCCAGCCTAAAACTAAAATATGATGCCGTTAGGCAGTTTGTAGCGGATTACTGCATCTCTTGGCCTCACTGTTTCAAGAGAGCTAACGGTTTTGCATCCTTTTAATGTTTTCCTACCTTCAAGACACCTTCACCATCAGAAGGGGCATTTTATAGACTTTAAATAAGAACATGTATAGTGGTACAACTGCAGGGGGATCTGTTTATGACAGACGAAGCAATGCTTTTTCACTGTTTGGCTGGAATGCCCCTTTAAATGACAAAGGAGAGCTACTTTCATCATTGCTCAGCTATTTCGTGCCCCACTACTCCTAATCCCGTTATGGTCTTGAAGTAGGACTGCATCAAAAGGTTTTGTCAGCAATCAACAACTGCTACTTCTTATTTCAACCTGCGTGGCTTTATCATATTTTCCTTGCGTTTCTGCTATGTTTATTTAGATCTGTATGTGTCGCTCCAAGTTCATTCTTGTTCTACAGCAGCTAATAGCCAGTCACCACTGTACACACTAAACATACTGAAACCAAAACCCTTACGACAGGGCCTTCTAAGACAAAAAGTGCAGTCACTAATATCCGTTTCTTGACTCAACTCAAACAACACAGTGGTCAAATAGGAACAAGTATTTAATTTGGCAATGGAGTATAACATGGAATGGCAGTGCATTAAACTTTTTTTGTGATTAAAGGCTAGTGCTATCTGGTGGCACAGACTAGCATTAGCTAGCTACCAGCAGATAATGACTGTTCTTAATCAGCAAGACTGCTAGTTGCTTAATCAGCTATGGTGCTGCTTCTGGGACATAATTAACCTGCAGAATTTCATTTAAGTCAATGACACCACAAACCAATTACTGTGTTCTTATAAATTATTTTGACATCATCTAACTGTGTAATAATGATAATAATAATGATAATAATAATAATAATTTCATGCTGTCGATTTAAAAAAGTAGCCTGGGAAAGGGTTCAGTTGTCTGTTTTCAAAGACTAAATGTATGACTTAATTATGAAAAGTTTCATCAGTGAGTTGCTGTTGTAGCCCTAGTTACAAGTGCCCCAAATCAACTAGGCCGAAAGCCCACATTCGTTCAAACTGAAATATTCCCACACTATCAAACATACAGCATATACACTTTAGGAAATTAATGTCTACGCTCCCACAAACAATGAATGTCATACTTCATTTGGTTAAGTAAAAAGTGCTTAAGTATGCCTCTGAAGCTAAAATATATAAGTGATAATCCTGAATGAATTTCTAAGCTACCCTCTGCAACCTTGTAAACTTACAAGTGTGTCTTTTTTCCAGACTGAGAATTATCTACACTCAAATGTCACCAAAATCAGTAATGAAATGCTAATGCATAAAACCGTCTGGAAAGCAGTGTGACAGATGTTTACACCTGCTGATAAGATCCTGTTAACGTGGTATTGTTGCGAATGTGTAATCCACACAGTATGTCCATTACTTACAGTTCAAGATAAAAAACACAATGACAAAAGAAAGTGCAGACAGCAAGGAGAAACAATGAAACAAAAACAAAACAAACATACATATATACAGAAACTTCAATAAGATGAAATAGTATTCAGAAGAGCCATGAGACGATAAAGAGACTTGCAGAGACTAAAGCAACCTTCAGACTCTTTAAATGACAATATACAACATACATGTATAAGTCCAGTGGGCAGGTTTTGAAGGGGTTATATGTAGTGATGTAAAATTGGTGTCCAGGTCATCATTATTTCCATTCTTTAAACGTTTTAATTTATTCTCAGTAAACACTTGAAATTCAGCTGATTGTAGAACATTTGTCTGGGAATATTCAACCCCTTTGGGTTCTTATAAAAGGAGTGAATGTGTCAGAGGGCAAGGCCTGGCTTTGGAGAGGTGGGTTAAAGCTATATGAGTGACGACAGACCTGTATCCTACCAAGTGGGCATCATGTCGGGAAACCAGACGCGGCCCAGGTGCTTGGAAACCTCCCAGTGGATGTCATCCAGGCCGTACTTGTGATCGGGCACCAGGACCTCCTCCATGATGGAGAGCTGTGAGAGGCGGCGGCCGCACATCTTTACAAACTCCACGAAGGCGCTGCAGGACACCTCACACTCACCCAAGCCGATAGCTGACAGGTACTTGCAGCGCTCTGCGATGCGGATCAGCTCCTCGTCCAGAGGCCGCAGCCCATTGGCACACACCACCAACTCCACCAAGCGGGGGCAAGTCAGGCCCACGCGGCCCAGCACCTCCTTGCTTACAGAGCGGCCGAAGTATAGGTGTGTGACCGGCACTTCATCACGGAAGAAGGGCCCAAACTCATCCTCATACAGGAAGAAGTACATGACCAGGTTGAACTTGGGCGAGTGGCGCACCATGGCCTCCCAGCTGCTCTTCTTGATGGTGTGAAATTGCTGCCCTGGGTTTTCGCTCACCACATCTATGCGTAGGTGCTCCAGATGGACATGGCGCTCCGATGAGAGCGCCAACAGCAACTCGTCACTCAGAAGGTGGTAATTCAGGGCCAGCTCACGTAGTCCATGGCACTGGTCAGCCACACAAAGAATTCCTAAGAAAGGGAAAAATAAATAAATAAATAAATAAAAAAGGAGACTGAGACAGAAATTAACAACTTAAATCAGGTAAACATAAACCTTGAAGCAGAGTATCACCGTGAAGACAGTGTAGTACAATTCTCAAAGCTGATAATATTAGTTCTATTTTTGTTTGCTTGCCTTCCTCGTACCTGCAGGTGAAACATGAGGACAACTGCTCATCTTCAGCAGTTTGAGAGTATCGCTGTTGTTGGCCACAAGAACCTTAAGTGATGGGTCATCTACGGGTGTGTCATCAATCTTCAGGGAGGACAGGGACTTGGAGTTGACAAATACCACGGTCAGGGCTGAGATGAAATGAGACTGATGGAAAGAAAGGAAGACAAATAAGCAGATTAAGTGAAATTCAAATTCATTCTCATATCTCCTTGAATAGACACAGTTTAAACCAATACTAGCTATACTAGCCAAACCAAACAATGCACAGCTTGTGCTGGCATTACACTGTTGGCACAAATTAATTTATTTCAGTGGACATGGCAAGTAGTTTATTTAAGTATGTGCAGGACTGTCGTCCACAAGCAAAACAAACAGTAACTGGGCCATTTCTTCATTAAAGATTCTGGAGCCACTGAGTTTGATGTACAAAGCGTTTTGTGTATAGTTTTATAAAAGCTTGTATGTTGCCAGTGAACATACAAATAGTCAGCTGTGCATGTGCGGTCTAACAACTGAATAATTCTGTCAGGTCCATTCTCTCAATGTTTGTCAATAATGCACCCAATTCAGACACTCGTGACAAATGTGTGCACGAGTGTGTTGTTTACCTTGGGAAGCTCCATGAAGCTGGGTCGAGCCGTGGAAATGAGCCCCAGGGTTTTCAATGAGCAATTAACCAGCTGAGACAGGATATCACAGGCTGCTTCTGCAGACTCAGTGCTGCTGTCCACCTGAGAGTTCAACATACACCCACAAAGCAAAGAATGTGAGATCACAGATTTCACTCCTTCTTTTATAATGGATAAAACAGCTGTATGCCTGCATCTTATGCAAAATATACGTCATGTGAGAAGCATTATGCAAACTATACGTCACCTTGAAGCTGACATATTGCAGATGATTGGAGTGTCTTTTGATGATCTGCTTTATGAGGTCTGGGTGTGTGGCCTTCAGGTAGGAGCTGGCTGGCTGAGTGAGCTCAAACTCAAAACACCTCCAGAGCTCAGGCATGTGAAATGCTTCATTCCAGCCCCTGCACACCTGCGAAGCAAATGCCCGATCTAGTAGGGGTAGGTACTGGAAAACCTGTAGCAGAATCTCCTGAGGCAGACAGCCCCAGTCCACAGTGTCCTCTGGGCTGAAGCTCCCCAGTTCCTGCACTGTTTCCTCTGAGCCATCTCGGCGGAACCTCTTGAAGGATATAGGGGAGCCAGGGCCGGGGCCGGGGCCAGGACCAGGACCAGGACCGGGACCAGGACCGGGACCAGAACTAGGGCTGCCCCCATCCTCCTGCTGATCTCCTCTTTTTTGCCCTCTTTTCATTCTGTTAAAAGAGTAAGGAAAACATGTATTAGACTGGAGAAACAGCACTACACAATACGAAACGGTGTGAAAGTGCTATAAGGCAGTTATTACCAGCCCTGGTTTGTGGTACCACTGCTCTAACAAACCTACTTCAACTCTGGAGGGCTTGTTAAAAAGCGGTATAACATTCCGGACACTTTAAACAGCTCTCTTACTGAAAATACGGTTTATAAGGGAGCACGAATGACTAGTAATGGCTTTGCTCGATGCAGAAAACGACGAGCTTTTCACAGTTAGCTAAGTAGCTAGCTAAGGTTGTTGCGTATGCCTTCTTTAGAATTACTTACCTAACCTATCGCTAAATATAATGCGGTTTATCTCGTATGTTGTTTTTTTTTTTGTTTAAAAATATATTATTTTCTTTATATCTATATCTTTGTTTACAAAACACTGCGACGACGCCAGAACACCCAAGAATTGGCCCGTATGCTTCCACGCCCCCTACCTCAGGACAACAGTCAACAGAACTAGCTTAGCCTGGGAAAAGTTTCAATTTTACAATTATATGTACATTCACTGAAGAAAGGCCGTTTCGCTTTACAGTTAACCAGCGTGTAGGATTTTAACTGTTGCTGGTTTTCCTTTTTTTTTCATCAGATTAACGATTTTTAAGCACGTCAGGTCCGAGCATCCGCCTGACTAACGAATACCAGCCGCTAGCTTAGCTAGCTAACGTTAGTCAGTCAGGCGGCCGAGCCTTTACATTACACTGAGCTATCAGGCAAATCAATCACAACTGCAGCAGCCTGTCAACACGCCCCGCAGAGAAACCAGATCACCAAAACAACCCAGAATCGTTTAAGGAAAACAAGGAAAGCGCTAAACAGATTGTCTAACACCCGCCCCCTCCTCCTACCTGGTTTATGTTTAAGTCGCAGTTAGAAAGACGATAGCTTCTCGCATCAGCCCGGGCCTGCGCTGGAATACTTCATTCGAGCGGGCCAGCCGATCACAACCATTTGCTCTCAGTCGGTGTGCTGGGAATTGGGAGATTGACGAACGAAATCCGTGGTGACGGTGTAAATTTCTCCCTATATTTTTCGCCCCAGTCTCGTGACCTAGTTACTTTGGCTTTATCCACTCAGCGCGATGCAAAAATGGCGATGTGTTGTGCTTGGCGAGAGAGAGCGATGCACTGTGGGTAAACAGTGGCGTTTGTGCTTCTGCGTTCCTTCGATAGAGGGCGGAGGAGAAAGCTGTTCACTACACTTTCGGGATTTATAATCCTACCATTCGTGTTTTTCCTTCTTTAACACACCGCCTTCAACTCTGGAAGGGCTTGATAATCTTAGGCTAATGTGATATTAGAGTAAACACGAAACTCCTTATTTAAGCTTATTTAAGAAATTCAGTGTGGTTTGATGTCAAATCCTCTGTTTTCTGAATTGTCAACATAGATGACAATATTAACCAGCCACCTGACGAGATTAATGCCTGTAATAGCATCCTGAAATAATGTTATTGTACAGATTTTTTTACTGAATATGCTGCCAACTGTTCTAACTCATTGAGCGGCCCATACTGAGCGTGCTATTATTACTAGTCAAGTCAAATTTATGTATATAGCGCTTTTTACAACAGATGTTGTCACAAAGTAGCTTTACAGAAAATCCGGGTCCAAGCCGCCAGTGAGCAAGCCAAAGGTGAAGTGGCAAGGAAAAACTCCCTCAGAGCAAAAGGAGGAACCAGGACTCAGAAGGGGAACCTATCCCCTTCAGGTCGATCCCAGATAGCAACAAACACACAAAGAATCAGAATTTACAATTACAGGCAATGTTGAACAGGATAACTGTTAGTAACTGTATAGGAGTAAGAATAGAAGAAGTGCTGAGTGTTTTTTGAGGCACCCAGCTGAGCAGATGAGGCAGCAGCATCTGAGTGCATAGGATGGGCAGTAGCTCCCCATTAGACCAAAGAATTTGGGCAGTAGCTCAGCTCCAGCATAGAAAACACACAGACAATTAACTGAGACAATTACTACCACGTTGTGACCTGTGTTCTTAATGTTAAGCCTTACATCTATATCAGCTGTGTGTGTGATACCCTTCTTCATAATGAGCCATATATTTTCAACAGGAGACAGATCTGGACTGCAGGCAGGCTAGTCCACACATGCAGAATGAGGCCTGTCATTGTCTTGCCAAAGTAACCATGCGCTTCTCAGGAAAAGACGTCTTGATGGCAGCATATGTCTTTCTAAAATCTTAGTATACGTCACCATATCAGTACTACCTTCACACATATGCAGGTCAATCTTGCTGGGGCACCGATGCCCCCAAACCATCACAGATGATCGCTTTTACACCTTTTGCCAGATAAAAGTCTCATCTGACCACATCTGGCTGCTTGGGCCCAGAGAACTCGGCAACGTTACTGCATAGAATTAAAGTTTGACTTTCTCCTTGTGTAATAGAGATTCAGCTTGCTATTGTCAATGCAGCGTCGGTCTGTGTTAAGTGACAGCAGTCTTCTGAGGGCCCACGTGGCTATATTTAACATGATGGTTAGTCATGCAGTGATGTTCTTGGTGTCCTGCTGATTATTTGAAGCTGTGAAGCTGTACTGGACTAGCATAATTGTGCATACAGTTTTGTACATTTATACGTAACCAAATTCTCATTTAAAGACCAGTCCCGAACATTTGAATGGCAATGTACAGAATGCAAGAAAAATGCTCTATGATACCCATTCATATGGACATACTCACTTTCTGACACTAGGTTTATATTGTGTATATTGATCTATGAATTAAGAACAAGTTTTGACAACTTTTTTCCTTACCAAGAACTAGGCTGAACAGTTAGCTAAGAACGTAAAAGATACTTTTAAGATTTAAAGTTCGTTTTAAAGTTAAAAAACTTAAAAAGAATATGTAAGAATATGTTTTACATGCTTGTCCATGTTTTAGTCAGATCTGCCTTAAAGACCCAGATGTGTGGGCACAAGCCCTGGCATTTTGCATATTCATTAGATGCTGATGCAGTGTCTCTCATTCGATGTATTAGGATCATAACAGCTACCTGAAGAGTGGTGTGCAGTAGAACAAGTGTATCTCACAATTCGTTAATTTGCAGTCTAAGGCAATCTGTGATTCCCTGCAGCTAAAGTTATGCATGACCTTAAAGATCAACACCAAAATTAAATGGTGGTAAGGGGGCAGAGTAATAAAGTTTAACTTGTGCATTAAATACTTATACCCAGGCTAAATCTCCCATGTAGTGTAGTGTTTAGCAGCAAGTAATAATTGAAGTAAATCAAATGTGCTGGTGGTAGAACTTAACAAATCTACACAATGGCTGCAGGTATCTAAGTTAAATCTGGAACCAAACTATTTTTTTTGTTTAGCTTAGACTTGCCTTTTACATTGAAATTCCTTGGATCATTTAATGGCATTATGCACTGTAAAGGGGGAAATATGTAAATCTCTTCCAATGAGCAAATCTCCCATGGCCCAATGTGGGCTGCCCACAGTTAGCCCCTGCTGTAAAGAGAATGCCCATTGGTACAGTGTGGGCTGCCCACATTGGTCCAATGACATGAGGCCAAATACTTGCCAATGTGCGAATCGCCATTGGATCAGTGTGGGATGCCCACAAAGGCCTCATGTGTTTGCCCACATTGGGCCCTCCCTGGTCCAGTGGGGGCATGTTTGCTGAGCTGTTAGTGTGTGTTGTGCTGGTACAATAGGATCAGATACATCAGCGCAGCTCGATTTAAAGGGTGATCTATTCTGCTTTGCTGTTTTTTTTCCTTTAGCAGTAGTGCTTTTCTGGGCATGGAAATGGCCTGCAAAGTTACAAAGCTCAAAGTATGGACCTGAGGGGTCTCCCACATAAACCACTTTATTCAGCTGCCTGGAATACCTTTTTGGAATTCCAACCAATTTCTCTGTTACAAGATACGTCATCTTATAACACAATCAATATTGTCCACTTACCGTTAAGTTTGGCAAGCTCTCACACAACGCATATCAACTACTGGAGGCCACGTAGGGGCAGAACAGCTCTGGCTGTTGACCAGTGTGAAAAGAGCAGGCGACCAATCAGAGCATACTGGACTTATTGGGAGGCAGGGCTTAAAAGCACAGGAGCTCAGTCAGAGGGTTAATACAGATATACAGTGTCATTTGGTATAATGCAGCTGATTTGTAAGAGTTAGGGTTATGATTTGGACCATGGTGAGGGTTAAGTTTAAGTTTTAGGTTAAGGTTATTGTTAGCCTTTGGTTTAGGGTTAATTTTATACAACCCTGTTTCTATGAAAGTTGAGATGCCATGCAAAATGTAAACTAAACCAGATTAATAACCAATAATGTGCAGATCATATACTATGTAGTTATCAACTGGTATTGCTAACACTGGTTAATAGCTAAGGGCTAACCTGGCTAGTGAGCAAACCATCCTGTTCTGTCGTTGTTTTACTGGAACACGATTAACTCGGGTGTGACATCATTCCGAGCACTGATATCCAACTTTCATGCAAATGGAACTCACCATTACCTCTTCAATTTCCTGAATGTCTCAAAATCAGTTCTGCAGGGTCCCTAAAATAAACTAATTATGACCTTACTTATGCTGTTCATTAGATGATAATGGATGCACAAAACAAATTCAGGGAAAGGTCACTGTTTGCCCTAAGTCAGAGCATGTACATCTAAAAACTTGCCCAACTCCGCAAGAGTGAATTGCTACTCATTTCTCAAATCAAAGGCGGAAGAGAAGATGTGTAAGATTTCAGTTAGTGTGTAGAAGCGGGCACACCATACCGAAAAAGAGCATTTTATATTTGAGCTTGTAGTTGCATGCCACATTCCAAGAAAACTTTAAGCAGCCTGTTTTGATGACATAATTTAGGACTTATGAGGGCAGCACTTAGAGAATATACTGAAGTTGTTCATGAGATCAGAATACAGCCATATATGTATGTATGTATGTATGTATGTATGTATGTATGTATGTATTGAATTGGTTTAAAGTCAGAGCTGAAAATACGTTTTAGACTTTTGGATTTGAAACATTTCATTTTGTCACTCATACATACAATCACTACAGAGATTTTACCAAATGTTTCAGTGACTGTTTTAGTGATGACCATGTTAGCTCATTTTGAACAGAACCCAAAATAATAGCACACAGCTTTTAAACAGCTTTTTCTGGCCCTGAGTAATTCAGGGCCTCTGATTGGCTTGATTGGATTGGATTGATTTTTTTTAAGATTTATTTTTTTCCTCCCTCCATGGCCTGGGCCAACCCAGACTGACCACAGGCCTATCCAATAGAATGGAGAAAGAATATTTTAATTAGCCAAACTGGTTAAGATAGAACTCCGCCTTTTAACACATATTGCTGCACTGCAACCGCTGCAGTCCGTTATCTACACCAGTGTTTGAATTTGAAATTAAGGTAGCAGCAGGTGGGTTATGTCGTCTGTGTGGAGCAGACGCTGCTTCATAGTGCAGGTACTGCAGGGTTAGTTGAACGAGGTGGAAAAGCTGATAAGTGAAAAAGCATGATGGAAAAAAGAGCTTTTACAATAATTGATGACATTTAAAGTCATAAGGTCATAAAGTCACGTGTTCAGTTTACCTGATCTTATTGCTTGATGTACTGTGTTTAAGCAACGGTGAACTGAGCTGTTATGCTTACACCCAGCGCTTCGCATTTGCTATGCACATGGCCAGCTTATAACACAATGGTTATTCTCTTATCAGTGGATGCAGGTGGTCGGTGACTGGAAACGTTTAGCCCTAGAGATGGTCAGATCATGGCGTATAGCTTTTTAAAGGCTGGCTTTGTCATTCTGAAATGCTGAATCCAAAGCTTGTTTGGTGTCTGGTGCATTTGTGTTTCCAGTTGAAAGGTGAATAAAGTTGGCTTCTTATCTGAATCTCCGTTCCACCCCAACAATGTCCACCTTCACAAGTTTATGGATGCTCCTAGGCCAAGAATGTTTCACAATGTCATAAATGAGCACAAACCATTGGAGAAAGACAGTACAGAAATGTTTCAAAATATTGGCAATAAGATACAGTGGGAGTGACAGAAAGAACCGGGTGAATGGTGATATTCTTAAAGATGTACTTTTGTAGATGCCCAAACTGCTTGAGAAACTGTGACGCAGAAAACTCACTTTTCTGGTTTGAGGCGTGGGCTGTGGTGCTGTTTAAATGCAACCCTCCCTATGGCCTGAGCTGCAGGGCAGGGCGAGAGAGACGCACATCCTTTCACTAGTCACTCACTGCAGATCCTCCAAAATAGAGGTGAGTGGAATAAATAGAATCCTCCAAATGTTTATGCCTATCTGTATATCATTGATGAGACATTCATTCTTGAGTTAACCTTGTATCTCCAATATGGTAACTTTACATATAGATTAATTCCAAGTCATTTTGTACGATTTGAATTGCTCTATTTATCTTGAAAGAGAACACGAAGAATAGCATTCTTGTTTGAGTTATGAGGTTGTAATATGGCAGCTGTGAACAGTATGTCTTTCTGTATATACTCATATTTTGAGTATTTTATACTCATATGCTCTCAGTTGCTTATATTCATGCCTGTTTGTCTGTCCTATGTTTTGTCTGAGCTTACCTGCTTTGATGTCACAGTATCTGTCCCAGCATTGCCCCAAAACCTGAAATTAACAGTTGAAGCAGCTGGAATAAGCTTATTTGAAAGTATTATGCCAGAACCCTTTTGAGAAAGGATTGCTCTTTCTTCTGACCTGACTTTAAGTCTATGGAAGGGAAATGCCTACAAAAGTTTTGAAGAATGAAATGGAACAGGGCATTTGCGTAATAGCCCTTTGTATTACAAATCTTGTATTACTTGTATCGGTGTGTATATGGCAACGCTAGACATATGTGAGCAAGAGTGATGAGCCTATTTATGTGCTTTAAGTGTGTAAAGGCACTAATCAGTTGTAAATAGATAGAAGATTGAATAATGCAGTCATTGAGGTATGCACTAATTGGAAGAGGTGGCGATAATTGAGCAGGTGTTTATGTGGGTGGGTGTGTCTTCATACCGCAAGGACAGGTTGTTTCAGGACAAACCCAGAGAGCAAAAGCAATGGAACAATGGGTGCGACAGGAATATAAACACAGCAAATTGCCACAAAATATGAATGGCATCATGCTCATAACACTTTCCCACACTTTACAATGTGCAAAACGATTTTGTATGTAAAAGGGGATATAACTGCAGCAAATAACAGAACCTGTAATTACTGGAATATACATTCACCAGACCCTTGATTGACTATTTTTGCCCATTATTATTACATTTATATTAATATTAATACTAATAGCTGACATTCATTTCATGTTTGTTGATACAGAGCAGGCACCCACCCAGCTGCACCTTCTACACTCTTAAAGGGCCCAAAGAGCTATGGTATTTTTTTATTTTCCAATGAGGTCCACTTACAATGTATGTGAGGTATTAAGTAGTAAAACAAATTAATTTTATAGTTATCCTTTATTTTTACATGGCCTTTTTTCAACCTTTATTTACAAATAAAGGTGTGGGTTCTTGAACCATGCTATTGAGGAATGCTATTGAACCATTGCTTTTGGTTCCCTAAGAACCTTTTAGTGGATGGGTCTTCAAACAATGTATATAGGAGATGTGCAAATGGAGAGACGCTTCAGAAGTTTAAAGAACCTTCATATAATGTAAAGGTTCTATATCGATTAATTTACATATGTCTGCTATAAATCATTCAGGAAGCAAAAAAAAAAAAAAAGACATCAACAATGTTCATTTCATATGTATACAAGTGAATACAAGTGGCCAGGTGTAGTCCACAGTGATCATATATAGACCTATGCAAAGGTTTACATGTTTACAAGTTCACATATTTTGATGATTTTATAAGAGAACAAAAAAGTTTATGCATATTTTGGAGCACAGTTTGTATTTATGTGCTAAGTTTAACGTATTGGAAAAAATAGAACATAAAATGTGCCACAGGATTTGTTGTCTTTTTACGCTCCACATTGCCAAAACAACCCAAAAAAATCATACTTGCAGTAGTAAAATAAATAAACTAACTGAACAAGACTGGAATGTTGGAGGCAACGCACCAAAATCTTTATCTGAGTTTCTGTTTAGATACTTGCCAGGCATGCTAGGACATGTCATGCATGAATAGTGACAAAACCTGTACTAATGTTTTTCTTCCCACCATTCTTTGTCTTCACAGATTTGAATAATCAATTTTAAAATGTCCTCCACCAAGACACTTCAGACTGGTAAGATTTTATTCAGTGTGTCTATGAGGACAAAATGAATTGTTGAGTAAAGTGAGAACATTTTGGTGGTCCTCACTTGAGCGCATTTAAAATGACATTTTTTTGGGAAATCTAATAGAGCAGAAAAATAGTCTTTTGGATACTGAGGTTAAGGTTAAGGTTATGTCTAGGTGTAGGTTTAGTATGATTTAGCTACAGTAATACACAAATAAATTGACAAGCATGTGTGTGTCAGTGTGTGTTTTGGTGACTAGTGTGAATGTATCATTATGTACTACTCTGCAGGTGTGCGTCCCAGTCAGGCCATCAAAGACGCTTCCAAACGAAGAACAGGTTTACTGAAGGACAACAGCTGGATTAAAAAAGACATAGAGGAGGGTGAACCAGTGGAGTAAGACACAATCCAAACCCACACCCACACACATGCACACACTATCTTGTTTTTGTGAATTGTGGGGCCTAACTTACCCTAACCCTAACCCTAACCCTAATTTACCATAACTTTAACCCTAACTCTAACCCTAACTTACCCTAACCTTAACCCTAAGCCTAATTTACCCTAACCGTAACCCTAACCCTAACTCTAACTTACCCTAACCTTAACTCTAAACTTACCCTTTCCCTAACCCTAACCCCTTACCCTATTCTTAACCTAACCCCTAACCTTACCCTTACCCTAACCTTAACCCAAGCCTGAGTCTTACCTTAACCTTACCTTAAATTTAATGATGTACATTGTGGGGACAAGCTTGTGAAATGTCCCTACAACATGGGTTTATGAAAAGGTTTTGGTCTCCACAGTGTGGCATAAACCTGGTGCACACACCCATACACAGGCAATCACCCACCCATCAAATATACAGCTAACATGTAATTTGTATTTGCAGTGTGGATCCTAATTTTGGCAAAGGCATTCTCCTGAAAACACAGAACAACAGTGAAAGGTATGATGCGTATAATAAATGAGTATAATACAGTACACTTTTTAGTGGTTAGTGTGTCCATTCATCTTTACAGCTACCATTCTTTTTGGGAGACTTGTTTTCAGTTTTTCAGATAAATCTGCAGGGACTCTTTACACACCAGTTCAGTCTCAGATTGTCTCTGTTGCATTTTCTGCTTCTCACGATCCAAGTAATCCCAAACACGTTCAGTGATGTTGAGGTCTGGACTCTGGAGGGGTCAGTCCAGTGTTCTGAGGTTCTTCGTTTGCAATTTTCTGAATGTGTTTCCTTTTCTCATTATTAGTTTTGTGGCAGCTACAGATCCTTTCAGGCCCACATTATTGAGCTGTTTTATCACAGAAACTGAAGCAAGAGTGGAGCTTGATTTTTTCTGATGAAAGCTTCAAGTACTGTTTATCTGATGCCAACAATTTTGGTAGTCTAGCAGTCCCCAGTTCTCTGTATCTTCAATCAGAACAGTTTTTACTTCCTTCTGCAGTGGGATTATCTGAAACATTATCTGAAAAACCAATAAAGCTTTTTAAATAAACAGTCAGTTTGACTGGAAATGAAATATAATAAAAGGTGGTCTCTGACTTGATCAGTACTGTAGAGATCCTAAACCATACTGCAAAAATGTGTTATATCTTATGTTTGGTGTGACTTCACATTTATGTGTATTTTCACCATAGCAAGCCAGCAGAGGCCACCCTGACCAATCCAGGAAGCGCCTCTGTCAATTCCCTCAGTAAGAGGTACAATCCCCAATTACAACAGACTGAAAGACCAGTTAGTCATCTCTGACATGTCAATAACACTCTTGTTGTCTCTTTACTGTAATTATTGTCTTGGCAGATTCAGTGGGAGTCAGGAGTTGCCAGATAAAAGCAGGTTGGCCTGGTACTTATATAGTAGCTTATTCATTCATGAAACTCTATACAGTCGTTCCATGTCAGCTCACTTTGGGTTTGGCAGGTCATGTCATGGATTTGCTTGAATAAAAATCATACAAAACCTTTTATTTACTTCATGCAACCATTCAGAAAGAAGGGCTTCAACAGTGGTGCAACTAGTTAAATTCAGAATGAATTAACAGCATATTAATTAAATGGAGAGTGTAGTTTTTGTGAGAGACCGACATTTTTTAACTATAAAATTTAATCTTTTATTATTGCAAAACTTACTGTTTGCAATAATGTCAAACTTATGAATGATTCATGCTTGAACCAACACTGTGAGTATATATTGGCTTCACTAGAAGCTATAAATCTTTTAATTTTGCATTTATGCTCACATATGTTTTGACATCCAAAAGCAAGTAGTTTTCTTCTGACGACTTTGGTTGACAATAAAAACCTGATGCATTGACTCCATTGTCAGTCTTTAATTTTTAATGTTGATGGTAAACGTTAGAATGTCTTCTCAGCTCTCAACCAATAGGAAAGCTCTTTTAGTTATATCCACCCAGAAACCACAAGAATGAATACAAGAATGACTCTATTAAATAAAAGAATTTATTTACCAGTCTGAAGTGTCTTGGTGGACCTTTTGAAACTGTGATTATTCAAATCTGTAAAGACAATTTTTTTAGTTCCCAGAAGTTATAAGGCCTTGTAGGGTCCCTGCTGAAAACAGCACAAAAGAAAACAATTGATTTTTATTTGAACACTCATAATGATCTAGAAAGTCCCCATCCTTTTTAAGAGTTAATATATTCTTCCATTTCTCGTTGTCTGAGAATTTATTATGCACTGTAAAAAGTGTTTCGTTGGTTCAACCTAAAAAATACTTAAATTTGTTACAAGTAAATGAATTTTATGTATTTAACCTAAAAAATGACTTTGAATGAACAATTCTTTCAATCAAAGTAATTTTTGAGTTGAGTAAAACTTATTCAGTTGCTTGTAACAAACTGAAGTTATTTTTTTGGTTGCACGTTTTACAGTGTGCACACAATTTCTTGCAGAGGCATCCAATAAGTATCTTGTCATGATCCTATATTCTCCAGTCCTAAAGTCTTCATATTTTCTCCATATTATCTTCCTGTGTAATATATCCTACTTTTTTTCTCCTTAAGCACTACCACAACTCCTAAAAGCTCTTTGACTGTTACCACCACCTCGAACAAACCTCCAGTCCCTGCCAAGTAAGAACCAACAGCACAGTATAATATTCATAAACACCCTTCTGCATACGGACTTGCTCATATATATATATTTTTTTGTAGGAATCCTGCATTTACAACAGGCTCCAAAAGCTTTATGGCTCGGGTGTTTTCAGGTGCCAATTCGAGTGAGAAAACGTAAGTGAAATAACATAGAAGTTCCCATTTTCCTCCCATATGCAAATGTATCCATAAATATGCAAATAAATAGTCTTTCACTGACAGACAATCAGTCTAATGTACTATAATTTTACACATTACAGAACAACTATGTTTATATATTTGGAGAGTAATCACTAACTAGCACTAAGGTTCCAGGGAGGTCAGATTTTCCATATAATAAAAAAACCCCAAAAAACCATACTTGCCTTTGTGAACACAGATGATTTCTTTAATCAATGATATGGGTAAGAGGGAGATAGAGGAGTTTTCCGTTTTCCATATTATTCATTACACATGACAAAAATATACCAAATTAATTTCCAAAGATGAATATTACACTAAAGAGGGAATCAGGCCAAACAAGGCAATTGTGCCATTGGGCTCAAAATCCATAGCATCTATGATTTGCACTGTAGTCTGCTCCGTTCTGAACTTGTCTTGTTTGTCTCATTGGCCAAAGATTCACCCCTGTTAAAATAGCTGTGGATGAGAAGTCTCCAGTCTCAAAGGAGCCACCCAAAGATGTCACCGATGGGTAAGACTTACTGAGTCTTACTGATTTCCTGTTGCTATGTACTGTCATTTATCTTCATGTCAAAAGACCTATGAGCAATAACAGCTCACCCATGAAGACTACACAAACTCACAGAACAGGGCTACTGATTGGGGAAGCGCATATTTTACATGACTTTTTAAACTGTGTTTGAAATGTTCTTTTCAGCATTCTGTCAAGCAACCAAACCTCTGCAACCTTCACAAGCCCAGAAAAGACTCAACCTTCCACTGCCACTAAAACAGAACTGTCCTCAAAGAGCTACGAGCAAAGGTACATCAGGATTAAAGTACTCTAATTTATCACACATAAACAATAATGAATGATTATCATGAGACCCTATCTGAATTTTTACACACAGCAACGGCAATGCTGCCGCTACTACAACTATTACACCAACAACAACAAAAACAACAACCCCTAATCCAGCCTCAAGCAATGTTAAATCTCCCAGGTAAAAATGTGGATTACAAAAATGTAGAATTATTTATTTTTCTACTGTCAGGATGTTTATTAACAACCTACCTAAACACACAACTTGCTAATAGCACATGTGCTTTTCCAGTAAAACTTACCCTAACAGGTTTTGGTATCCACAATGTGGCATAAACCTGGTGCACACACCCATACACAGGCAATCATCCACCCATCAAATATACAACTAACACGTAATTTGTATTTACAGTGTGGATCCCAATTTCGGCAAAGGTATTCTCCTGAAAACACAGAACAACAGTGAAAGGTATGATGCGTATAATAAATGAGTATAATACAGTACACTTCTTAGTTGGATAGTGTGTCCACTCATCTTTGCAGCTACCATTCTTTTTGGGAGACTTATTTTCAGTTTTTCAGAGAAATCTGCAGGGACTCTTTACACACCAGTTCAGTCTCAGATTAAATTACTCTAATTTATCACACATAAACAATAATGAATGATTATCATGAGACACTATCTGACTTTTTACACACAGCAACGGCAATGCTGCTCCAAAACCTACTACAACTATTACACCAACAACAACAAAAACCACAACCCCTAATCCAGCCTCAAGCAATGTTAAATCTCCCAGGTAAAAATGTGGATTACAAAAATGTAGAATTATTTATTTTTTACTGTCAGGATGTTTATTAACAAGCTACCTAAATACACAACTTGCTAATAGCACATGTGCTCTTTCAGTAAAACACTGGACATTCCTGCTGATATACTGAGTTCTACGCTGTCACCCACTGTGCAGACAAACCCTGTCAGGTGATATTTATTTCCTAGACATATTAATTCTGTCACTTTTAGTCCCACAACTGCCATACTCAATTCAACACTACAGACAAAAACACCCTATTCACTGGAACCTGCTATTGTGCTAACTCATATAAGCAGAAGGGAAAACCTTGCACCAGTTCCTGTGTAACTGCACTGGTTACCTGTCCCTTGTAAATCTGATTTACATTAGTTTTTAAATCTATAAATGATGTGGCACATTGCACAAATAAGACATTGTTAATGCCCCAAACATCTGGGTGTTAACTGGCTAGGTTTATTACATCCTAGGACTTATTATTCAGCACTTATAATTACATGTAAACTGACCCAGTTGTCACTAAACTGTGGAAGTCTGGACCTGCCAGGGGGTTTAAGGGGATAATATCCAGTCCAAAATTCAAACTCACTTATTTACTTTTGTTTAGGTATGTTTTTTTCCTTACGTCTGTCTAGACAATGGCTGACTATGCCATGCCAGTTAAAAGACATATTACCTAGATTTCCTTTATGTCTCTTCTAAAAAAATGACAAATCAATTATCAGTCATTTCCTTTCTCTCTTAGCACAAAAAGTCCCTCTGATATTCTGAGCTATAATTCATCTCAGCCAGCGAACAATACCAGGTAAGAGAGTCATGCAGAAAATTTAAACTGTGGTTGATATACTAGATCAGACTGTGTACCATTACCAGCAAAATAGAAAGTTTGAAGATAATTTCGAATTACATAATTACATACAGTCACCGTTCAGTTTTATTAGAAACACATGCTTTTTACTTGCACTGACTGGCCACTTTATACAGCAAAAGTCAGACAGAGCCCCTCTTCATTTAATTTCCAATCAAAATGGCTAAAGTAAAGACTCCCTAATGGGGATGTCCCTCACCTGTAGCCCATCAGTTGCGTAATTACATGGAAACTGCACAAAGCAGCCAAGTTATTCCTGAGTTATGGAGGAGAGGAATGGAAGCCTGGACTTGTCAGTAGGCCTTGGGCATTTTAAGGGGTTAATACAAACTTAAATTTACTTATTTGCTTTTGTTAGTCTAGTCAAAGATTGACTATGCCATGCCAAAATAGAGTTTTTTCAATTAGTATTGTGTTGTTTATGTATGTTAGTGTTATTTATTATCATAACTATATTAGAAAAAGGTTATAATATTGTTTAGAATACCTTCAGCTCTGGCTCTTCTGAAAAATGAAGAACACAAATAAATGATCTAACAATCTTTTCCTTTCTCGCTCAGTGTAAAACTCCTTTCGGATACTCTGAGCTATACTTCATCTCAGTCAGCAAGCGCTACCAGGTGAGTCATACTAAGTAGAAGTTTTGATTGATGTACAAGCCTGCTTCTAAAAAAGTTAGGATACTGTGCAAAATGCAAATAACAACAAAATACAATAATGTTCAATTCTTTTAAACCAAGTATTTCATTGTATTTCATTGAAAATACTACAGAGAAAGCATATTAAATGCTAAAACTGAGATAGTTTATGCAGTGTGTTGAAAATGGCTACCAAAAGCTAGCTAGTCGATGGCTAACAAGAAACATGTGTGACTTTTTACAGCACAACGCTCAGAACAAGTGTCAAACAGAGTCCAACAACATCCCAAACTCTGCGCTCACTTCCTCTGAATTCATCACCACCCATGCAGTTGTCAACTAGGTCAGTCATGCACATTCCCAGAATACCAATTCACTGCAAAATGTAAATGAAAATCATTTAACAAAGCATCTACTGCTGAGTCTGACCTGATGGTGGTGTCCATCCACCAGGATCGTGGGTAAAAGGGATCTCTGCTCATTTTGTGGGAAAAGCATTCAGGGAGGAGAGAGGATGATTTTGGATGACCTTCATATCTTCAGTCACACAACCTGCTTCAAGGTATGTTTGTAGCACATCAGACACCTGTTTTGCTGTGAAAAATTATGGGGCAAGTTTAAATGAATCCTGGAAGAATTTGAAAGGGGGCCTTTCTTTTCCATAAACGCTGTCTTCACTCAAGTCAGACAGGTTTCTTCCCGAACGGCTTTATGCAGCAGGCCTCATAAAGCTGCTGTCTCTATTAAACACAATACCACTAGGGCCCAAAGTGCAGCCCGTGGGTCAGTGTTGGCCTATGAGAAGTGATCTGATTTGCCTAGCCAAAAGGTACTGTAACCCCCTCACCCATATACGAATCGTTCTAATGAATTCATTCAAACTGTAGTCTCACAGTAAAAACATTATTTTAAAAATGTATTCAGACCTACTTGGAGGTTGCTGTCCCAAATACTAACACCTAAATTTAACTAAAATATTCAAATTATACCTATTTTTAATGTCAGGATCTGCACAGAAATCCTTTTTTTCCACTAAAGTCGCATTATAGTATTAAAACCTAAAGAAACAAAATAGTTGCACCAAAAAGGAAGTGTCGGATTGCAATGCTACTGGGAAGGAAGATAAAGGTTACCAGGAAAAATGAATGATGACAAATTTAGACTGATATGGGCAAAATGTATTGAGCTACACATACAGAAGT
This sequence comes from Semaprochilodus insignis, assembly GCA_034552555.1. NCBI lineage: Eukaryota > Metazoa > Chordata > Actinopteri > Characiformes > Prochilodontidae > Semaprochilodus > Semaprochilodus insignis. Next base: position 15,460,559 of record CM067476.1, on the reverse strand, counting down.
AGTGTCTCTCAGTATGCTACTGCAACATGCCAGACGTCTCGGCATGGAGATGTAGAGGTTCCTAATGGTGCCCTGTGATAAGCCATCCCATGCAGCTTGAATATTCTCACACAGTTCCTGCAGATTTTGTGGCAGGGGTGGAGGTGGAGTTACAACAGACCTTCGTGTGACGCATGACAAAAAAAAAAAAACGCTCATCTTGGCACTGACCACGGTGCATCCATACATGGATTCGTGGTCGTCTCCACCAAGACAAAAGCGGGACTCGCAACTGAAGATGACCAGCTGTCATTCTGAGTCAGCTTATGACAGTCTGGCACAACACCACTGCAGTCTTTGGTGACACTGATGTGGTGTTAAGGGCAGTCGTCGTAACGGTCTGCATGCATGTAGTCCTGCATTGTGCAGCCGTCTGCCAAAGTTGCTGGCACTAACAGGATGACTCATGCAGGGCATCAGTGCTTGTCGATGAGACCATCCTGCTTCCCAGAGCCTTATGATGCGACCCCTCTGCAACTCTTCCAACTGTTCAAATTGCTTTTGAACTCTTCTCTGAGGCATACTTTGCATAGGATGCTACCAACACAACAGCATTAAAGTCATAAGTGAAAACACATATATATGACAATATTATCTGAAATGTATTTATAGTCATTTTGTCTCAGATTGCCTGCTTTGAGATGTATGAGGCTTCTAGATAATAATTTTATTACAACTTCATTCTCAGTGCTGTAGAACGTTCTCAGTTATTAGGCATATAGCTCTTTTTTAAGCTAGCTTCATTGAAACATGCATATTACAATCATTGCACGCATTTATCTGCAATCAATTTCATTTTACATTATTGATAACACTGATTTCAAACCTCTGAGCGGTAGCGTCTGTTCTGTCTAAGTGATAAGAATAAGATAATGGGTAACGCCTTCTCACTAATCTCCACCAACCACATTTACTTGCTTGAACACCACCTACCTTCATCTCTGTTTCTGTTCTTCACAACCTCTTTATCCCACACTCTTCTCCCCTCATTTCTTTTATTCCTTCTTCTTTGTACTTTCTATCCTCCTCTACCTCTGTTCTACTCACCCACCCACTCCTCTCTCTGTCTTACATGTCTGGTATTCATGAGGAATTCTGCTTCAGCTGTGTCTTATACATTATTCTGATTTAGTCTGTGTTCCTGCTTGGCTGCAGTTTCTGCTGTTTCTCTTCAAAGCTGAATCCTTATGTATCTAAAAATATTGGACAGTACCTTTGGGAGTGGAATAAAAGTTCAAAGAACATTTTAAAATGAAAAGATAAAGGAATTTAAATGGTCAAATCTGACTCTGTCCGTTTAACAGTGTGAGCTGTGCTATTGTTCTCTGGGGAATCTGGAAGCAGGCGCCACTCTTTGGGTGCACAGAGGAAAGGTGAACTGTGAAAACTGCTACAAGAAGACTAAAGGTAACACCTCACTTTCTAAAACATGTATTCATTTACATCTTTTATTATATAGGCCTACATACCAGAAATGCACCAATACCCGTTTCACCCTTCTGATAGTAGTACCTGATTGTTCCAATGATCGGCCAATATACTGTAGAGCACCAATACCTACTCTATCTAAACTTATAGCTCAGCTTATAAGTCCTGATAGTTCCACTGGTCTCTTCATTAAGTTCAGCTTCTTATGTACACAGTTTGTGTTTGTAGTCCATCTGTAGTCACAGGACACTGATCACAGGATAGAATACTGGCGGATTAGCGTTTTTACTGCTGCTTGTGAACTCAAATAACTGACATGTTGTTAAGTTCTATTTTTCCTTTGCTTCATGGCATCATATCTCCATCGCAGATACCAATACTGGGTTTAAATGCCAGTATGGGTTATATTACTGAAGTGGTATTGGTCTCAGTGCAACCCTAATAAATGCAGTCAGCAAACACACATCATAGTCCCATTATCAAACTGTCTCATAATCTTATTAACTCCTTCTCAGATCAATGGTTTCACTGAAGATTGAAGGCAGTTTTGGAAGTACAAGGAAGATATATACCAAACCACTGGGTTCAAATCCAAACACATTTAATATCTTTGGTAACATGTACATGGTGTGTTTCTTTGACATGTTTACATGGGATAAATGACATATTGAGATTTACACTGGAAGAAGTAATTATGAGAAATTAATGATTATAAGCGGGACAAAACAAAGATACACATGTTCAACTATCTCTAATATTCTGTAAACAGAAAGTGCATGAATCTGTGGTAAATATTTAACAGTGGTGTAATAAAGGACTATTTCTTCAGTGTGTAAAATGTTTTTATTTGGCTCTGTTTAAATCCCAAATGACCTTCAATTGTTGCATTAAAACCAGCAGAGCCGCAGGACAGTAGACCTACACTCTAACAGACATCACTAAAGCTTGTCAAGATCCAGAAAGGAACACTCAGAAATAAGCAGTACATATGCAAAAACAGCATTGAAAATGTATACATGCGTTCAGGTAAGTATATGATCTGCCCCATAGGTCTTCTTAAATGAGCTGTAACTGCTGGATTAGGGAAAAAACTTTTTTGTTATTACTTTATGCATTGCCAAGTGAAAATCTCATGAATGAAGGCAATACTTATAAGGTGTCTCATTAGGAGATTATTACAGTTACTTTTTTGCGCTTAAAATGTTATCACGTCTTACAGAAATGATTTTTAAACAGGCTTAGAAACACAGCATCTTGGTTTAGACTGTATATAATCTTGGGCAGACGTTACAGTGACTTACTAGCGCCTCTTCAGCTTCAAATTGGTATTATGAGACAGGACAGGTCAGTACGGTGGCCGAGAAAGCCCAACGCACTGCAAGTTAAAAACGCGCTGCAAAGTCTCAAAACACAAGCATCAAAATGACACGACTTGCACAACATTAGCCAAACGCGCTGCAAGATCTGAAAACACAAGCATCAAAATGAGACCGCTTGCAAACCATTAACCGAACGCGCTGCAAAGTCTCAAACGCGCAGCAAACACTAACAACACATGCAACTTCCAAAACACATGCAGAAAGCCTCAAAACACAACGGAAGTGTTTCCGAGGACACACAAAGTGGACGGACCCGGACCTGGACGTAGAGCCGAGACAGCCCCAGTTCCAGCAAAAGTAAGTTTTATGTGTGGGCTACCTGGCTAGCATGCTAACTTCAGTATATCTCAACACAATAAACGTCTATGACCTATCATACAAATATATCTATATAAATTATTTCTTCAAATTCCGTTGTTAATTTAAGTTAATTTGGTAGGTTTTAAATAGAAAATCTCAGAAATTGATTCCATCATCTAACAATCAGTCGTTTAAAGACTTTTAAAAACGTTTAAATAAAACGTAATATAAGTTTGTATGCACACCTGATTAATAAAGTTAATCTGGAAAATCTGTTTCCAAGTTTTTTTTAAATATTTTGTGAAAGAAGGGGATGAAGAGAATACCGTTCATTGTATTCCTTGCTGATAATTAAGTGGAACAATTTTACAATATTGCTTTCATATTGTCATGCTAAGAAAAATACTGTATGTTACATTCAAGTTGTTTGTACTCGTTAAACCATTTTTTCCTCACTGTAACTGCTATCCAATTAGTGCACTCTCCTGCTGTTCCTTACTGCAACGTCTGAGGTCGCGCTAGACAGCAGCGCAGGGGTGGGCGTGGTCTTAGGGACTCCGCGGAGCTCATTGGATGGGTCGCGTTCAGCGCCATGGGCGGGGTCACGGCGGGAGTCACACGCGCCGCCTGAAATCACGGCGAAGGCGGCGGGTGAGCAGCGCGGTCCCGTCCACCATATTACTTTAATACATGAATTATTTGGATAGTTTCTCTTGTCCCATGGAGGCCGCGGTGCTGAAGCCCCGAATAACGGCGGACGGCAGCTGCGCCGCCGTGAACGCGGAGATAGAGGTGAAGAAGCTACAGGAGCTCGTCAGGAAGCTCGAGCGGCAGAACGAGCAGCTGAGGACGCGCGCGCAAGCCGTGACCGCGCTCGCGAGTCCCCTCTCTCTCCCGCCGCCGCCTCCGCTGTCCCTCTTCTCCTCCACCACCGCTGGCCTCTCCATCCATTCGGCCCTGGCCCCGTGCTGCGTACCCGAGGAGCCTTTTCCGTATTTCCAGCCGCACTCCGCCGCTGACACTGCGGAGGAGGCGGAGCACGACACGGGTCTGTCGTTTGAGCCCACCGTGCTGGACGAGGTGGAGTTACTGGACCTGGATTCCATTTTCCAGTGCAGCCAGGAGTCAGATGAGACCTGGTAGGCATCCCGTTGAATCATGTGCCTGCTTTTGTCCTCCTGTGTCCCCCTCCCAACATTTGTATTCCACAGCCACAACGAATAAGACCTGCAACAGAAGCTGTTTGCAGCAGCAGCTCTGTGGCATTCCATTCCCTCCTCTACTCTTACCCATCGGCAATGCAGTTCAATTCAGCAATGGAAAACAGACAAGAACCTAGTGGACCGTCTGACTTAAACAGACCTAGCGGAAGCTGTCTTATGCAAATTCTACCGTATCAGCCGTTTTACAGGTTGAATTAGCCCACGACACCCTCTTTTGTATGATTTTTGAAGGGTCATTTGAAATCTCTTTATTGGACCATATAGAGCCCTTGTATACCATTCAGTCATTAAATGACATCAGCCAGTGAAGTCAAATCACGGGAAAATGTCATTGTACTGTTATGCTGAAACAGACCTCGCCTGATTTCATTAGTACATGGGCCACTTTCTTTGTTTGATTTCTGAGCAGTCATTCAGGACATTTCCAGCCAGACTGCTCCTTGCCCTACTTGTCGGATGAATGAGAATGGTGGACAGTGAAGATGATAATTGAGCCAGTTTCTAAACCGTTGTCACTCGTGCAGAAAATTTGACATGCATTCGAGCCCAGCCACCCCACTTGGCCTTCCAGCTCTTCTCTGTTTTTAGTTTCAGGTCATAGAACAGGTTTTGCTCGAAGTTACGGTATTGCCAGCGTTTGTTAGCGTTAAATCAACAGTCATTAAGTATGACTTTCAGGCTGAGTTTGAGAAGTTTGTGCTAGCTTCTGTTGGGGGGGGGGTCTATACAGTATAGTACTGTGATGATACCAGGTATTGATATTTTACATACATAATAAAGGGTTTTATGACAGTGTTTGTCAGTCTGTCAAACTGGGATTGACAATCCTATTCCACTGTGTTAAAAATGACTGAGGTGAGAATGACAATTTTCCTTTGGGGATAAAATTTGCAATTGAAGAAAGCTGGTCACGGTATATGTTATTGGACTACACAACATATTGCCGCATTTTTAAACCCCCAGGGTTATTGTACTGTGACTTAGGTAAAATAATAATAATGTATCATGGAGCTTTTCCCACCCCTTATTTTTGTCACCTTGGTTGAACTAATAATTCATGTGTTCGTATTAAACCTCCTTCAGCATAAAGTGCAGTATGTCATTGCTGAGGCAGCAGCAGACCACTATAATATCAAACTTTGGTATTGAGGCTGAAGAACTCTGAGGGTCCACAGCCTTGCTAAGTTCTCACACTTTGTGAAAGTGTATGCAGGCTCAAAGAAGATTTGTTAAGATCAGTTTTACTTTAGACTCAGTTATTTGGTAAAGAAAAAAATGACTTGGGAACATGACTTAATTATGACAGTATAGTTGAAATCTTTGTAATGCTGTCAAGAAGGTGTAGGTTAAATAACAACACTTTATTTAACGACACAGGTTAGCGTGTCATGAAAGGACAGGAACACTGCCAGAGATTAGCCGTCTTCTAAAAATGTGCCGGATCTCGGAGGCGTCTGAATCCCCTGAGCTGAGTCATGTCTGTGTTTAGCCACTGCTTTCAGATGTGCTGTTTCTCCTTTTAGGCTTGCTTTGTTTCTCCTTACTGTGGAGCCACTAATGAATGTTATGTAAAAAAAAAATAACTCCACACTGAAAACTCTGGAACAATGGATGTTTGCCCACAGCTTCACACAGTTTCTCTGGTTCTCTCCCCAGGCTGTATTCATCCTCCAAGTTATGTTTGTGGTCTGGTGGAGGTCTAACCCCTTTGCAGTGGTGCAGACAGGCGCTCGACCATCCTCAACCAGAGGCAGCCAAGCGATCAGGTCAGTCAGGCCATCTATGAAAATACATAAACATTTGGTTTACCAGAGTTGGACTAAATTTTGTAGTTTCTGGAGAATCTCAGATGAGATTCAGCATGCATGATACTACAGTAAGAAGGGTAACCCAGTTCGGCACAGGAACTCTGGTCACTAGTGATACAGGTCTCTAGGGAGGGGAAAGTGATAACAAAACATGTGATCACGGATTTGTAAGCATACCACAATATGGTAGTGGTCGCTATGGCCCGACATTTAGACCACAATATAATTTTGCAAAATATTACAGTAAACACAGTTTTTCAAAGAATAACAGTGGCTTATTATTAAAAACCATTATAATTACCAAAATGTGTCTGAAATATGTGTTATGCAATATAATAAAAAAAATTGCTAAAAGTTACTTACGTTAGTATTGCTTTTGAACACTAGCCCTGTGAGCCACTAAAACTGTGCTAAATATTTGCTTGCTTTATTTGTACAAGGTTGAAATTGGCTTCTTCTTATAGTTTTTAGCAACACTATTTAAGATGAACAGGAATTTTAATTGGAAAAAATGAGTCATTCACGCTATCAGCATGATCAGCCTCTTCTCCGAGGAGTCAGGTGGCTCCTCGGAGGGAGAGTTCAGTGATTTTTCTGTTTTCCTGACTGAACTTCTCTTATTTAACTTTATTTGTGGCTTACTGGTGTAAAAGTTATGATAAAGCTTACTCCAGAGGAAGAATTTCAAATGCCGTACCTGATGAACCAGTGCAGCACACTGTACCACATGGACAGATGGGGAAAACTTTATTAGTTAGAATAAGGTAGTGATTGTTTGCATCTAAATATGGAGCACTTTCTTCACATAAGCTAGGTACACCAAAGGTCCATTTTGTCATCGCACAGATTGTATTTTTACTTGGATTTCACACAAGATCTGTTGGTGAAAGTAGGCAGCTGCAGATGCTGATGAGACTGTAGTGCTAGCCCTGCCAGCCCTGTATATGTGATTCTTACAGGTTGAGGTGGCTGCCACAGTTCACAGGCTTAGCAGAACATGTCTGTCACTTTATTCTTCAACTTAAAGAGGCGGCTTTGTACAGACAACAAAACATAGTCTTGTCAGCTGAGACTAACTTGTGAAATTTCAGCCAGTGGGATAAAAACATGAACAAAACTGATTGAATTAAAGTAGGACCACCAATCATAATTTGAGAATTGAATAAAACCTTTTTTTCCTACCGTACATAAGTAGTTTTGAGTCCTTTCACTACAGTTATTCCCTGTGCTGTTGTTTGAAGGCAGTGCATCATGAGTACTGTAGTGAATTTGTGTTCTTATCTTGGCCGCTGTAGTCACTGCCGTGGCGTGAAACACTCATTTTTTTTATTTTCTAACTGGCGTTCTCATTTCTTTCTTTTTTTTTGTTTAATCAGTAAATTATCTGAAATATTATTATT
>CM067476.1:15258146-15448182 GCA_034552555.1 Semaprochilodus insignis | reverse complement strand
CTCTCTCTCTCTCTCTCTCTCTCTCTCTCTCTCTCTCTCTCTCCTCCTCTGTCCAGCTTCATCTATTCCCTCATCCCTTCATCCCCCTCTCCTTTCGACCCTGACCCCTATTGGAAAGGACCGCTCTCCTCTATCTGAGAGAACTCCCACTTTCCTCTATCACCCAGCCAGTCGCAGTAAGCAGTGCTGCCATCCCATAACCCATCACCACCATGCCATGGTGACCCTCTCCATAGTGCCGCTCACTATGGCGACACCCATACCGGTCATTTGCCATGTGTCATATCAAGTAAGGCAGTCTTTTGCTGTTATTGCAAGTGTGTTCTGATGTTCGGAAAAAAGGATGTAAGCTGTGAGGCTGTTTAATCCCCAGCAATGGCAACAGCGTTTCATTCACCAAATCGCTGCACCCTGTTCTTGACTGTATTGTCTCATGGAACATGCTTTGGAAAACATGTCTATTAGCTTAGTCAATAAACATGGATTCACTTAATGGGTGTTCATGCAAGTTGCTGGCTCTTTGCAGGCCGCAGTCTTCGGCGTGCTCCCTTCAGTCCACAGTCATCTCTGGACAGTGAGCTGAGTGCCTCAGAGCTTGAGGACGACTCCATCGCTTTGGGATACAAGCTGCAGGACCTCACTGATGTGCAAGTGATGGCTCGACTCCAGGAGGAGAGTAAGTGGTCTGCGGATCACTGCAGGGATTGAGTTCAGCTAAATATTGGGTCATTCCATACCAGCTCAGCTATGGCCTGGAAGGACTTGGCAGGTCAAAACTGAATAAAAAATTCCTGCAACAATTTTAACATCCTCCAAGTAAAGCTTTTAGTTTACTTTTAGTTTAGTTAGAAAACATAAAAAAACAGGAGCTAAAGTGTTGCAATTTACACAAGACTGTCTGACTCTATGACTTCGACATGCACACACATATGCACAAATGTCTAGAGAGACGGTAACTGTCGTAGTCTGTCCCATTGGGTGATCTAGCGATCATTTTGAAAATTGACTGAAAGTTTACAGTTACAAAATGTTTCACACACCAATAAATTGACCTATTTTGAGAATATTTTAAATAAACAATGTTATTTTAAACGAAATGTTATTGTTTAATTTAATCGTAGTCAGTCTCCCCCTGAATTATTTTGGGCTGCTGGTCCATTCTCATCATGATGAAATAATAACAGCAGCGATTTACAGTTAATATTTCAGCTCAGTCCACTCGTTCTGTAAGCAGTTTTTTGTTTTGCAAGAATACTGGGAAGTCCAGGAGAAACCCGCAAGGCCCTAGGTGACTTGGCATGGAATAGAAGTGAAGGGAATCTAGAACTTTCAGAGGAAGTAATTGGTGGATATGTGTGTCTAGAACAGGCCAGAAAAGGCAGGCTGTTTTGTCTGATACAGATTAAACATAATTTTTGGCTGCAGTGGGCTGTAAAATGTTTTTCTGTTGGAATGAAAACACAAACAATGGGTCTTACAACATTAGCTTGTATAAAACCTAAATCTAACCAACAGGCAAGAAAATTCATCATGATCCTGTTACAGTAAAATGTGCTCATGCTGTCACTGTTGTACTTAAGGTCTTCGCCAAGACTATGCCACGACCTCGGCTTCCTCTTCTGCAAACAGCCGTCGAAGTGCCAGCTTTTCGTTTCAGTTTGGTCAGCGGGGCGAGTCCAATTTAGAGGAAGAGGATGATGACGATGAAGATTATGGTCAGCTGCCTCCTCCGCAGCCCCGTCTGACCCGGACTGGAGCCTTACATCGTGGGCTGCCTCATTCACACACCTTCACCAGCATCAGGGACTGGCGACGAAGTGCCCCCTCCACTCCATCCACTCCTTCCACCCCCTCCACCCTCCCCTACCAAACCCCAGCCAGCCTCAGCACACCTGCTTATACCCCTGAGCAGCCAAGCCTCAGAGCCAGCTCAGGTGAGAATGGAGGATCCAGAGTGAAATAACTAAGTGGTAGCTCTGATTGTAATGGCATTACCACAGTATTTCTAGTTTGATCCATCAAATCATCCTCAATATTGAAGGTTGAAGCAGAGTAGAATCCATGATTGTTGCCCTCTCAATCAAATACAGCTTTTAAATCGCTTTACTTTTTAAAGCAATACATTTACAATGTTAAGCATGTTAATACAGAGCATCTTACAAGAGCGCTTTGTTGTCCACTCAGAGTCAGTGCTGATACCTAGATAGAATCATACACAAAATAAACACATACAGGAATAAGACATTTCATTAATGAAGTATAAGATGTTTAAATAAGTGCTAGTTAAATGTTCACCTAAAATTGGTGCGCTAAGTTCTGATCTTGGAGATCTAACACACAAGAAAGTTCATGTCCAAAACACCTGGCACTCGTACTCAGATGCCCCTAAAAGCCTTCATGACCTGAATCAGGTGTGATAGATTAGGACTGGAGCTAAACTTAGCAGGGCAGTAAAGTGCCAGGACTGGGCATCCCTAATCTACATGCTTTACAAACACAGCATTTGAAGTCCTTAAAGGAATCTTCTTTCCATTCACTTTCACGTTCACATCCTTTCACAATTTTCTGTGTAAAGTTCTGAAAAATCACTAAAGCGAAACATAAATTACTGTTTCCATCAACTATAGCTGTAAGAAAAGTCATGAAAAGGACACCACATGTTTCCGGCATGGCATGAGACATGGAATGTGGTAAATTTATCTGTGCTCGCTTGCTGCTTTTTATGCTTAACTTTTATGCTTAACTTTTAAAATAATAAAAGCTTTATTGAGGACGATTTTGAGGCCTCAGTAGGGTAGGCTGCGTCCAATTCAGTGAGGGCTGATATCGCTGTCCAACTTTGTCATTGCCGACTAAAGTTCTACAAACACCACCAGAGCAAAAAGTTCTGATGGAATATAGCTATACATGTGACTTTCAACAATCTATTTCCATCACTGTTTACATTTTACCTTTTACCTATTAATAAATCAGTGATGCCTCCAAGCATACATAAAGTTTATTTGCAACATTTAAACTTTATTATGCACATTTAAAAAAAAATTGTGAACATTTTTGACAATTCCATTAGTGGAAATTTGTTATACCACATGAGTTCCACCACTGGAAAGGCTTAAAGGGTCTGTTGTGTCTTGGTGGATGGTGTGTACTTCCAGCAGATGCTGGGCAGTTCTTGCTTGAGACCTATGGATAAATCATTGAACAGCAAACTAACAAAAGCAATAGCAATGGAACGCTTCTGCCCCCCCTTGAGACCCTCCACTGTAACGAGAATACACCAGCTGTGTGAATGAGAGGCTACAATCATGGAAGACCACACACACACACACACACACACACACACACACATTCCTTGGTTGGAACATGCAGCCACTGTTGCCCTAAACATCAGTGATGACTGCATTCACTCTGACAGTAAATCACATTTTATGTTTATATAAGTTCACAAAAGTACTTTGTGAATAAAACACTATTATTGAATTATTGAAAATAATTTGAATATGGATAAAATAACTGTACATCTTATATTTATTACTAAATAGCTTAAAAACAACCCAATAACTTTTAAGTATTTTTGGAAAAATATTGTTATATTAACTACAACAGAAAGCAACATAAAAATAATCTTTATTTATTTATTTTTGATAGTGTAGAAAGAAGCAGTATGTCCTGCTTGATGTTCATGTTGCTGTGTAGATATTGTGAGACTGCTGACTTCCTGCATTTCTGCTGAAGATTGATTTATTGGGCTATTTGGAGCCTTGTTAAAAAGGGTTTCTCAGGGTTTACAACTGTCAGCTTATCAGATTTGCTAATTTGTAAGATGTTAGAGAAATTACATGTCGGGCTTAAAAGATTAACGTCTTTTGAAGGGCTTCTTTTCAAAGATGAGGCCTGATTGGAGACTTGCAGGGAAAAGAGCATGCGTGATACATCTCAACAGTTCTCCTTTGTTTAAGACATTTTTTAATTGGGTTCCTTTTGTTTCTATCTCTGTGTATTGTGTGTATTTCCCTTCTCTGTATGTATTATGTATTTGGCATGTAATCTTATGCAATCTCTGGGAATCCTGTTTGGAATCAAGTCGAGTTTGAGAGTAAGTGGTCAATATTTTCTGAAATAATTGCTGTAACCCTCACATTCTTAAACTTACTTATACCCAGCTTAGCTAACTTGATCTGTTTGTGTTTTTTTGGTTGTAATTTATTAAGATGCCTGATATTCATTTTTAACACCAAATTATTATGTAGCCTCATGCTCAATTGCTTGTCATGGAGAGTAGCTTACACTAGCTCTGTAATTTATGGCTGTCTCTGTGCTTGCCAGACATCCGCTGCTTACCAGCCTCTAAGCCTCTTGCAGTGCTATAAGCTTTTATTGGCTTGTCCCTTTTGGAGGGTGTAGGCTGATGATGACTGAATCAGGGTGAGAGGACTTAGGCTGCAGGGACCTTGTGTATTTGTAAGGGTACTACACACTGTTCCATTTTAAAAAAAGTAAAAACTATAATGTCTGCAAAATACTTTGAAGACAGACACTACATAAATACAAATAATATATTGTCTGGTCAGTAGAATCATCCATATCTTGTGTTTTCTTTCAAAGTTAATTGATAATTAAAGCAGGCCCTTTTTGGATGTGCATGTCTGTGTGAACGTGCCGTTCTCTCTGGCCATTCATTCACCACATAATCCCAGAGTGGTAAGCTAACAGGCTGTGATGTTGTGCTCTAGATAAACTGAGGAGGAGCATGCCCAACCTGGTGAGGGCTCCCAGCATGCAGAGTGTGCCAAGTCCAGGCAGTCACATGGGTTCTCCAACGTCCATCCGTAACAGTCAAAGCTTTGACTCCTCCAGTGGTCTTGCAAGACTACATTCCTCCAGTAAGACTCATTTTCAGCTATATTCTCAGTCATCAAGTCAAGTAGTTTTATTGTCAATACTTCTTCAATATGTACAAGACATACAGAGGATTGAAATAGCGTTACTCTCTGACCCAAGTTGCAGCACATAAACATTTAACTATAAATAGATTACAACTAAAACAAGAACAAGAGTATATTGAATGTATTAAACAGTAAACATAAAATAGACGAACGCAAGACATATGATAAAATAAAATAAGGGCCCTGAGATAAACATAATGAGACAGTAAGACACTGAAGACAATAAGGGAGATAAAGTGACATGTGCACTAGCAGAATTAAGATGTAGGATTAAAGTGATGTGACAGTGCCAGTATAAACATGGACTGAGTATATCATGGTTTTCTGCTAACTCTTAGTTTACAACATGCATTAGTTATTGCTGGTAATAATGTCTAAAGTGCTAAATGATTCATCTCCAGAATCTCTATTTCCTCTATTCAGTTCCTTCTCCAGGGCAGCTCCAGAATCGAGTTCAAAGTGTGGGAAACTTTCCATTATCTTCACGCCCACCACTCAAGGCCACTGCTTATGTTAGCCCCACCATCAAAGGGCCCTCCACCATGACGACATCAACCAGTTTACAGTCACTGCCCAGCAGTGGTATTCCACTGCCCAGCAAAGGGGGCGGCACTCAGACGCCTGGCCGCAGTGGCCTCCCACGCCCTGCATCGTTTATAGGGACCAGCTCCACTCCTCGGAGCAAACTCACTCAACCAGTGCGGAGGTAATATGCATTGCATATGATGCAATATCCTTATTCACAAATGTCCTAAGAAAAAAATCTTTTTCTTTAATGTGGCTTCTTAGCAGTATATTTTTAAACATTGAGAATCTTGAAAATATGTTCTCTTTATATTCTCCTTACTTGTATTGGGCTGTAAGAATTAAACATCTTAAACTATTATTTAAAAAAAAAGTAATTAAAATAAACAATGGAGGATTTTTTCCGTTGGGTGTTTCCTCCATCAGCACTGCTAGTTGCAATTTGGTTTGATTTTATTTCCCCTTCAGTTTGCTGTCCTCAGATGCCCAATCAGTTTCAAAACATTAGGTTATGAAAAAGGCAAATATGTAAATAACTCGTACTCTACATTTGAATCACAATTTAGATTTTGTTTTCAAAAATAAGACTTTTATTACATTTTTTTCATTTCTAATAAATTGCTTCAATCAATTATATAAATAGCTTGATAAATGTGAATAGACCACATTTTCTCTGTATGTCATTGAATATGTCCTGTTGTTTCTTCCAATAGTGTTATTTAGTTAAGTTAGCTAATTGTAATGTATAATATTGTAATTATTTCTTTCTCGCTTCTTGCTTGCTCCTTTAGTTTGCTGACCCCACCAAAGAGCCTGGCAACCCTCAGTGCCCTACGGGATGCAAACTGGCGAGATGGCTGTTACTAAGGGTCAAAGGTATAATGCAGGCTGATGGGACAGAGGAAACGAGGGAGCGCCCTGCTGGCTGGGGCTGCTCACTACATCACTATGTGTTCTTGAGGGGGAAATGAACTTATGACTGTATTTATATCTGTGAATGGATAGCAGGTTTAATCCTGGAGTTCTCCCTCTGTTCCTCTTGCTTTCCAAGCTCTGTATGCAAAAAAAGACCCTATTTTTTGTGATGGAATACAGAGCTAACCCACTGATGATGTACTTTGACCACAGAATACAGAGGTAGAGCACTGCCGATAGAAACATCAGTTAATTCCTTCGCCTTTTAGAATAACTGTTTTTTTTGGTGCTTTCCTGAAAGGAGAAACCGTAAACATGCTGCTAAACAAATCTGGCAAAAAACTCAGTCACTTGATAAAGAATGCATTGAATTTACAACTGCAATATAGCTCATCATTTTTGTAATTCATGTGATTTTAACCAATGATTTCACCATTTGTGTGAATATAAAAACAAGCATAACCCTAGTTATTAACTGATCTTTTTAATAAAAAAAACTTTTAAGAGCAGGTACACAGTACATTTTGAAAACAAAAATACACTACGATGGTACATATGACCTTGTTATTTAAATACTGTATAGGTGTTTGACTTTAAGTGAAGTTTTCTTATAATTATTATTGTTTTTAATGTTTGGTTTTACACTGTTACTGATTGTTTTTTTTTTTTCTTTAGCACTGAATATGAATTGCCTGGATTAAGGGTTAACTTGGACAGCCACAGATGTAGCACTGTACAAATCTTCCTTTCTGTGTTCCTAATGTATAAAACACATCTTAAAACATTCACATTGCACATTGCACTGGTCTCTGTATCATAAAACACATTTTTTCCACCTATAATTCTTTTAAAGAATGTGTGAGTACATGTGTAAGGCAAAAATAAAGGGTTTTTTATATGTTAAGATTTTACTGGAATCATTTTCTGTGATTTTGAGAATGGGCTTTGCTAGAATGATGGTTAACTATATACAAAAAAACACAATGCAGAAATATAAACCTGGCTACTGGAGGTGTACATGTACAGCTCTGGAAATAAATAAGAGACCACTTCAGTTTCTTCTTAAATCAGCATCTCCACATGTACAGCAGGTTTGGTTCTAGCTTTACTGGCAGATACAGTGAACGTCTGGTTCATAAGAAAAAGGTCAAGCAGCAAATACACAGGACAACACAGCTACAGACTGGCAGAGGACGAAAACCACTCTCTACTGACTGTGATGAGCACCACCACACAAACCCATAAACTGTAAAACTAGAGAAACTGATCATTTTGAGGTGGTCGCTTAAATTTTTCCAGAGCGGTATATTGTGTGCGAGGAGATTTATTATCATGACAAAATGGGGAAAAATGACCGCTGATTAGCAGTAATTAGTTGGCTGCTAATAAAAAATGGGTTTTAGGCATTGTTCCAGATGACTGTAATCTTGCTAGACTTTGTTGGCAAACAGTAAAAGGTTAAACTCCTGAGGTCTTGTTCAGTCACCATACTCAAAAGTCACTGTTTTGGACTTGTTGGTAATTTGGTAATTTTATGTTGGCACATACTTTCACAGACAAAATAATTCAAAATACACACACCGGCCAATTTATTAGGTACACCTCTGTGTATCTACACTCCTACATTTTATCAGTTCTACTTACCATATAGTAGCACTTTGTAGTTAAACAATTGCAGACCAATGTTATAATAGTTTTGGATTTTTCATTATAGTTTACTTTTATTTCATTGTGAATTTTTCTTCCTCCAGTTCAGTTAGTTTAAGTTCATTTTTAGGGTGGGTTTGCTAGTTTTCATTGGTTATTATTTTTTAATGCTTATTTATTTTTAATGCTTATTTTTAGTTTAGTTTTTATTAGTTCTAGTATTAGTTTTAGTTTTTTCATACTTTGGGTTATTTTTCAGGTGCAGGATTCAAAAAGGTCAGAGTAAGTATTGTGTAATAAAAACTCAACAAAGTATACCGTTTTAAAAAAATGTATTCAATTACTTTTGAACAAACAACTGTCCACAAAGACTGTAACAGTCCGCAAGATAGCAGCCTTAAGTGCATAATGTGTGTAATACTGCTGCTGAAAATAGTCAATAGACTGAGGACACAAATGAACACTGTCTTCTACTATACCCCATGCCTGTCTCATGCATGTCTCATCAATGCCTCCGGGTGGATGTTAAAAACATGCTGACACACCCATGAAAGATGCTGTTAATCCTCTCTTGCTCCAGCCATCTACACAGAGGGTCAGCTACCTCGCGTCCTTTATAATCTCCTTCAGTTTGTGTTTTGCCTTTTCCATCTTAGCTCCAATAAGGTTATTCACTCTTGCAGCACCGGGTGATTTGAATTTTGGTTCGAGTGAAAAGCTAAACTTTTGAAGGCAATCGAGTCACATAGTCGTGTGGATATCCCAGTCTCAATAAACATATTTACCAGTGCATCTTCCCGCTTGCGGTGTTCCTGCGTATTAACTAAACAGCATTCGGTCACCGGTGAAAGCAGTCCGTTATGGTTGTCTCCTTCCCGATGCTACATGGCCGGGATGTGGCTTCTCTTTCGGGGGAGCTACTCAGAGAGGCAAGCTTGTCGAGGTACTCGCAATTAGCCCTCTTGTGCGAGCTTCTCAAATGGACTTTTATCTTTCTCACAGTCGTATTTAAAGAAATCCCATATGGGACCCAACTTTTGCTGTCGTCATTTTGCAGGCTAGCGTGGTGAGCAGAAGCAGACTGTAAACAAGAAGTGGCGTCACGAGCCATGAGGTGCCGTACGGTGCCGGCATCTAACGTAAAACTGCTCCCGTGGAAAAAATCGATTTCATGTCAGTCCACAAGGCTTATAAATAAATTGACAAACACGAAAACGAAGGGTATTCTATCTATAATGTCAGTATGTTTTAGTTAGTTTTGTAAACACATAATACAGTTCCAGTTAGTTATCGTTTTTTCTCAGTTAACGAAAATGTTTTTTCAGTTTCAGTTTTCGTTGTCTCGTTCGTTTTCGTTAACGATAATAACCCTGTTGCAGACTGCAGTTCATCTGATTCTCCCCCTTTCACCTTGTTCTTCAATGGTCCCCCACATGACCACCACAGAGCAGGTATCATTTGGGTGGTGGATCATTTTCAGCACTGCAGTGACACTGTCGTGGTGGTTGTGTATTAGTACATGTTTCGCTGGTGAGTCAGATACAGCAGTGCTGCTGGAGTTTTTAAACACTGTCCACTCACTGTCCACTCTATTAGACACTGTCTTGCTGGAGCAGACAGCAAGTTTTTTGCACAGTTTGTATTGGTCATTCTCTAGTTCATCACAGAATACTGCCCACAGGACACTGCTAGCTGGATAATAACCATAAAAGTCATTTAAACCATTAATGAGCCTTATAATGGTAGTCAAAAGTGGTACTAAAGCATATAGAATATCTGGTGGAAGTGTAATGTTTGAATGGTTTACTGGCCAAGACAATAAAGATACTGATAACTTAAAACTGAATGTAAAGGAGTATTTATGAAAAAAAATAAATTTAAGGAAACACTAAGTTCCAGCTCTGTGTTTTGAGTGTTCTTCTTCTGGCATATTTGTCTTATGATGGAGCATTACCGTTTGACCATAGTGTGTAGAAATGACAGTTCATGAACACAACTAGCTTTTGAATTAGGAAACGTGTGCTTTTTATTTGTGGAAGAATGAAAATTTAGGAAAATTTTTACTTCCCATACCGGGAGTCGAACCCGGGCCGCCTGGGTGAAAACCAGGAATCCTAACCGCTAGACCATATGGGAGGTGGTGATATTAAAATCAATGAGCATCTAATTATAGACTCAGCTCAGACAAGGCTCTCTCCGCCGCAGTATTTTAAGGTGCGGCCACATTTCGTCCTCCGCTGTGTGTAATAAAGCAGTCATTCTCTCTCCGTGAACTGCTGTGCTGGTTCCATTCTACCACCTTACACAGCTGCGCTCCCTCACAAGTATTTGTCGCTTAATCATTACGTCACACATAGGCGCCAAATATGGACGTTTTCAGTGATGTAGCTTGTTAGCAGATAGCTCAGTTAAAGTGTCTAGCTGATAGACTCCCTGTATAATCTGAAGCAAATTCAGAATGTAAGTACTCACTTTATATGTACCACTAGTGGCATTTCCCCCCCAGATTACTAAAAAGTGACACGTGAGCAATTAAAAAACTTGTACATGATACGTTAGCCGACTTAGCTAACTTAGCTATACCAGCTGCTTATATTGTGAATTAGACACTTGGGGTAAAGACTGGCGCTTATTTATTTTAAAAGTCCAGGTCAGTAACGTTTCTCAGTTGAGAAGGATAGCAGGTTTAGTCCTGTAAACCAGGAGGAGTCCTAAAACATATCATTCAAATATGTTTAACCAGAAGATTCACTGTTTTCGTATCTAATCATGAAAATATAAATAATCGTCCTGTCTTTGTTCTCTTGTTTGTGATAAAGGGCAGACTACTGGAAATCACAACCCAGAAAATTCTGCCAGTACTGCAAGTGCTGGATTGCAGACAACAAGCCCGTGAGTCCATTGACCTAACCCTTCAGCAAGAACTTTAACATGTTGTATTGAATCTAAACTCTGTTATATTTCACTGATATATTTATTTTCTGTGTCATCTTAACAGAGTATTGAATTTCACGAGAGGGGCAAGAATCACAAGCAGAATGTCGCTGCCAAAATCGACGAGGTAACGCTTTTCGCCAATTAGACTTGAGTAGTAGATAACCTTACCACAGGGAGTATCAACTGGGTTTCCTGCTACAAATAACAGCATGCTGGGTGACCAGCTAAACCAGTATCCACCAGCTGTGACCAGAATAGAATTCGTGGTGGTCTGTTTTTTTTCTTTTAAGCAGGTTTAGGAAGGAAGCAAATAATACAAATATGACACCAGCTTTATTAGGGATAGAATGGAGTTACATGCTATGTGTCCAGCAGGGGGCGCTGTGGCGAAGGGGAAAAACAGCAGGTTCCCAAAATAAGTGCACGTGGTTTGGCTTACAGCCTGTGTTTGCATTTGTGTAGAGATAAGAGGATCGCTGTGATGAACCTTCTGCCAGTGGATGATGATGATGATGATGACGACGACGACTAAAGTTTTCACACCACTCCCTCACATGTTTCATTACAGATTAAAAAGAAGAGCGTTGAAAAAGCCAAGAAAGAAGAAAAAATGTCCAAGGAGTTTGCAGCAATGGAAGAAGCAGCTCTGAAAGCATACCAAGAAGACATGAAAAGACTCCAAGCAGAATCAGGTAACTTCTCAGTCATAAACTTCAGCCATTAACAGAAAAAAAGCATTCACAGTTCTATTCCCAGCATCACATGCAACCTTCACAGCAATACTGAAATTCGGAAGCACTCAGTGTTCTGTACTAGGTAGATGTCACCTGTGTTACAGTGTAACACACTGATTAAGAGTAAATGTTTCTTGTTGATTTTTGAACTAGCAAGGTAATGTCAGTAGTACACCATGAGGGTATAGATGCATCGGCTGTTTTTTACAGTTTATGATTAATGCATAAATTGTAGTGCATGAATTATAGATTTATGTGAATGGAAAAGTCTGTTGCCATTTAAGATCACCACACCAGTTTGCAGCTTCACTTTCCATGTTCAGATATCTTTTGAGCATTATTGGAGTCTAGCAAATGTGTTTGAACAAGTCCAATAAAAACATCTGCCAGTTTTGATGCATCACTTTCAAAATGAGTATTTTCCATAAGAGGAATTGATGTTTATTTTTATGTTCTTATAACTTGGTGAGATAATGTGATAGGACAGATGGATCAGGAAGAGGATAGATTCTGCGATTTAAATGTTTTTGTCAACACAGATGATGGCTACATCCAGTGAATATCTGGTTAGGTATCAAAACATATTGCAGACTTCTTGCAGACAAACTGCTCTCTCCCACCAAGTGAGAAATTTTGTTAGATTAAATTGAGCCCTTTTTGTTGTTAAAGTCTCATGGATTTGGTCATCTTTTAGATGTTGTATTTTGTATGTGAATTATTTTCTAAAGCTGGAAAGAAGAATTAAAGCAAAACAGTTTTTGGGCAAGTCCAATAAAATCATAAGCCAGTTTTGATGCATCACATTAATGTAAGTGTTTTATTAGTTTGTTTTACCTCATCATCATTTAGAAGTCAATGTGAATCAGAAATCATAATGCGTTTTCTTTCCCTACCATGCCATTGTTCTACATAAAACCAGGGAGGGGCTCTGAGCTAGCAGGGTGAGTTTGATTGATGATAGGTTGGGTGTAAGGTTATTGGCTAATATTGTTTTCCCCTGCCTGCTCGTGCATAGTGATGTAAGCACAATTTGGAGCTGGCAAAAGTCGTTTACATTATGATTAAAGATATTGGCAGAATTTCGTCTTTTAAATGATAGATTATGAATCACACTTAATATGACGGGACTGAAGATAAAAAATGCGTTTTGATTTCAGGTTACTGTAAGGGACCATTATACTACACTATATTAACATTAATGCATAAAGATGAATTATTGTTCTGTCATAAAATACATAATATGTTCTGGATTTTGTGTAGGTGCTTCAGAAGCTCCTGTTCAGACCCGGACAAAAGCTGAAAAACCTAAGATTGAAGTTACTATAGAAACCAGTAGCAACAGTGAATCAGATGCCTGGATACAGGGGACAACTGATGATGGACTGACATACTACTACAATACACAGACTGGAGGTCAGCTATTCTCTAAATGTGTTTTTCTGTACTTTGCAACCTGTAAACCTGTAAATACCTTTAGTGAGCTCATTTATGATGTGGGTCAATCCTCAACAAGTCCAACACAGGGGGACAGGAATCCAGCACAGTTGGCTACACACTTGATCCAATTCTTCAGTCAGTTATCAAGTTTTGTCAGGAAATCACCAAACTGTGCTGAACTCCGGCCAACCAGAACTGATGAACCTTGCTGTAAACCAATAATTTAATGGTGTGTCCCTGATTTTAGAGTCTCAGTGGGAGAAACCAGAAGAGTTTCAAGGTGAAAGTGTGTCATCAGGCCAAACTGGGGTGAGTAATGTTGTGCCTTTTAATGCTTTAGCATTATTAAATAAAATTATTCAAAGTATATACCAAGTACATTGTATGTTTTCAGGAGGCTTCTTCAGGCAGTGCATGGATGGAAGCTGTGAGCCCAGATGGATATGTGTACTATTACAACACAGAGACTGGAGGTGAATCTGTTTCCACACAAGACTTTTCTTTAACATTCCCTGCCCACAGTGCTTTTCACTCTTGATTAATTTTTTTGAGATTTCACTATATAAGCAGAACTTCACAAACTAAAGCAGTGCCTTTAGTTAGGGGATGTAATTGTACCAGTTTCCATTGAAATTATATTTGAAAGTATAAGCTGTGTTGACTCTACTTATCCTATCTTTACTAGCCTATTTATTTTCTGTTTTAAACATTAGTTTATGAAAAAGTACAAATGTATACCCTTTCTCTGGCTAAAACATAAGGTCTTGGACGTACTTTGTACTGTACTTTTGTTGGCACAAAAATGATCTGCACAGTGCCCCCCCTCTTTTTTTATTTTTTATTTTTAAAGAGTGTACAGTGTCATCATCATGACATTTCACACATATTGGTATCTAACAAAATACCCAGTTGTAATAGTGCACATGGACTGCCAAAGATAAATGAGATAAATCTAAAATATTTTATTCCAACAGAGTCTAGCTGGGAAAAGCCAGCTGACTACTTTCCTCAGGAGGGAAGTCCTGGTGAAGAGAACTCTGAACAAGAGGCTGTATCTACACCTCAGCCAGAACCTCTCTCTTCAGAGGACAGTTCTGAGGCTTCTAAAGTGGCTGAGGAGCCAGCAGAAACCAAACAGTCCCGAGTTCCCAAAATCAGCTTCAGGGTGAGAGAATTATTATTTTAATATTTCTGTAATACGTATTACCTATCACAGTTGTTGTTTTAAAGTTATTTGCAGCAGTACTGAAAAAAAAAATGCTATTATAAAAAAACTGCAGCGATTTATTTCCACTATTCACTTACTGCAGTTCAAAACAGCGGCATTAAATGGTCTTGAATGACTTATTATTGCGTTGTGGTTTTTATAAGCAAATGAAGTAAACTGGATTTTAAAAAAATTGAGTCTTTCAAATGAAAATGTAAATTCTTTTAATGGTCTACCAATCCCAATTGAGTCAAACATCTAAGAATCTAAGAAAGTAATTTGCTTTCTGCTCAGCCTTCCAAAATTTATTTTGTTCAAAGCTCTTAATAAAGGGGCAGTCGTGGGCTGGAGGTTAGAGAACCAGCCTTGTGACCGGAGGGTGGCCGGGTCGATTCCCTGAGCCAACAGTAATGATTGAAGTGCCCTGCCTAGAGTGTGTGTATGTGGGTGTTTCACTTCACGGATGGGTTAAATGCAGAAGACAAATTCCTCTGTGTGAGGCACAAAATGGTGTGAAGGGTAGTTATTTTGAGTAAGGTTTATAGTATTTTTTATTTTATATGTTGTGCAACAAGTCTGCATAATGCTGAAAGTGCTCTTACATAAGTTATGGAATAGTGGAATGAAAATATCATATTTTCTTCAGAAAAGAAAAGAAGAGACGACTCCATTAGAAGAGAAGGCAGACAAAGAGGCAAAAGCAGATGAGGAAGTAGAGAAGGAGGAAGAAGATGGAGTTGGAGTTGAAGGTGGAGTAGAACCAGCTGTACCTGCAGAACAGAAAGAAATCCCTGCAAAGAAATCCAGAAAGACAAACCCATATGGAGAGTGGGAACAGATCCAGGTGGAGGAGGACCTCTAGTGAGTATAGTCTTTCTTTGGCCTTATTATGCAACACACTGCTAGAAAAAAATATTGTTTTCTAAAAATAGCTGTCATTTGGCCTCAACTGATGAGACTTGTTGAAAAATACTAACTTGAAGATACTGCAGACAGACACACACTGCAGTTGTAAAACAGTAATAATGTATGTTTTAATGTCTGTTGCTTCCATCTGCAGTGAGAATGTAGATTTGCAGCTGCCACAGACAGAAAGTGAGGTTGCTGCGTCCACCCCATCTGACCTGCCCCCGGAACCCAAAAGCAAATTTAAGGAACGAACCATCACCTCCCTGGGCGATGAGAGCAGTGCAGGAGCCACGTTCAAAAAGAGGAAGACAGAAAACGGAAAATCCAGGAGCCTTCGGCAAAGAGGGAAGGACGATTGAGATTTTGATGCCTGAGAGTTTTCTTCGACAAAGTATTGGATGAACATTATCGATAGGTTGGACAGATGGATCAGGCAGAGGATAGATTCTGCGATTTTAATGTTTTTGTCAACACAGATGATAGGAACATCCAGTAAATATCTGGTTAGGTAGCAAAATGTATTGCAGACATCTTTAACTGCTCTCTCCCTCCACGTGAGAAATGTTTGTTAGATTAAATTGAGCCTGTTTTGTTTTATAGCCTCATGGATTTTGCCAATTTTTGACAGTTGTGATGTGTATTATGAGAGTATTTTTCTAAAAGAGGATTTAAACCTTTGTCATGTTAAACATTCCTCTATGATTTCATGCTGTTCTCCTCTCTATTGTTTTTATTCTAATATTTATACTTCAATTGTATAAATCTGTACAGAGTGATATAAAAACCATGTGTCTCTCCCAATTTCTCTCATCGCTAAATTCATTAATAACCTGACACTGGCAGGCTGAAAACAGAATAATGTAGTGCTTTCACAGTTTTCTGGTCGTTTTTGACAATTCTAAACTGCATCAGTCATAAATAAACGGCTAAAAGAAAATTCATCTTAAGTATTCATGTGCCTACTTGCCATAGTGCGACATTGGAAACATGGTTGCGTCTACAGTCCAGGAGCCATGCTGTCCATGTCAGATAGGCTGGACGCCGACATGTAAGCGTGCGTGTGTGCGCGCGTGAGTGAGTGCACTAAGCAGATAGTCTTTCCACACCCTCAATTAATCATCTATCATACTAATGAAAGAACACATTTCAATGGAGCCAAACGTTATGAGACTCAACACACTTTGATACAACAAACAGGTTAAGTTTTTAAGCTTCATGTAAATGAAGAAACTCGTTCTGCTTTTCCTTTAGTTTTAAGGCTTGAGTGTTCATGTGCAATTTTTCAGCAGTCCCATCAACATAAAGCTGGGCTCTGTTCTTTCATTCTCCAGTGCTGCTGAATGTCCACTGCTAAACCTTTTTGCTTGAATTTCAGCAGTCAGTATATTAAGCATTGTTGCTATGATGTGCTTAAAGGTGGCATTTAAAAGGATATCCTGTACGATATGTTACAAAAAGTTGTAGAGAACCTTTTGTGACCATGCCCATTCCTGTCTACTAAAAGAGACAAATAATTGTTTTTTTAGTTTCTGCTAGCGGTATAACAAAATTATAACTCAACATAAGGATTTACAGAAACTTACAAGGATAATTACTTGTTTCCCAAAGACTTCAATTGAGTATCTCAAAAATATTTACTTAATTTTTAATACTGTCTTGAAATGTGTACTTGTTACAAAATACAGATTAAATCACATTTCCATTTATTTATTTATTTACCAATCATTTTGTTTTATTTATTTATTTGTCTTTCATTATTATTTTTTATTATTCAGTTATTTCTTTAACGTTATCATCATCATATCAAAAAAAAAGGATTTTTGTGAAATCTGAAGTTAACATTATTACAAGATAATGAACATTGTTTTATTGGGATAATGCATTATGTCATGATAATACTATAAACACAAGATCTTGAGAAAACAAACGAAACTTCTGTAATGAAACTCATTACAGAAAATTGAGTGAAACATTCAAATCTAAGGCCATTTAAGGCTTTCACACAAAATGACATTTTCCACAAAACTGGCTTATTTCTTGAAATAATGACTTTTCAAAAAAAAAAAAGACTTTCAGCCTTTGAAGTAAGACAAGTTCCACAGTGTTTTGAAATTATATTCTGAAGTATCTGTCTGATAACTTTGATTAACAATAATAAAAACATATGAAATGAAATACAGCTGCCAAAAAACTGAAAAAGGATGATTCGTTTCCCGACGCAGTTGCAAACTGTGTTGTTCCTGAACATTTTAGAACCATTTATAACCACATAAGCATTTCAGCATCTGCCACGCAGACAGACAACCAACCACACACCATTAAATCTTACACAGTATGTATTTTATGGACAAAAATTGCTTAATTATACAGATAAATAGACATTCTGACAGACTTGCACTTTGTTACAGTAGTTAGCTCCTGAATGAGTGACCCAGGTGAGACATCAGCGACAGTGCAGGATCAGTGTCAGGATCAATGCAAAGCAATCACAAGTATGCAAACACGTATGTTTCACCTGAAGGCCCTAATCAAAAAGAGCAGCTTGTGACTATGCATGACTACCATCAGCATGATGTGACTCCTTGGGGTTTTTCACCAACTCCAGAAGGGCCTCTGTCTCTGCATGCTCCTGAAGTTCTGATATCAGCTCCTCCAGTTGCTCACCACCACTCATGAACTCCTACCACAAAGACAGGCAAGACATTTAGCACTAATAACAACTGTACAACTCTCTATGAACACCTTTGTGACCCTTTTATTTGTATGAAACAGCTATTCACGGATACCCCTGCAACACCCAGCTTAACGTTCATCAATCTGAGGCACTGGCGGCATATATAAATAAATGATTATACCCAAATGATTAACATCACGTGTACACCTGGAAATGTGGATTAACATGTGTGTTCCTCATGTTCCTCAAAATCTTTATTAGTCTTCAAATGAATAATGAAATCCAGTTCATCTGTATTAAAACCATTCAGAGCCAGGTGTCCCCAGTCTTTTGATGGACAGAGTACAATTGATTTGAACAACCAACCTTTATGTCACGAGTCACACAGCCAATCCGGTGGTCTGTCACCCTGTCCTGACTAAAGTTATAGGTCCGTATTCTTTCCGACTGTGATCGTGTGCCCACCTAACGAGAGAGTGGCACACAAAGGCTTAGTATACCGATTCACCACACATCATGTTCAGTACTGATAAGGAGATATTCCTTAACTTTTTCAAAGGTTCTGTGTAAATTCAAGTGTTAAGATATAAACAAAATCATTCAGAGTTGTCTGGTGTTAAATTTTCCATTCTAGAGAAACTAAGAATCGGACATCTCACACTTTAAAAACTATATCACAGAAAGTTATTCGAGGTAATGGTTATGAAAGTGTCTCACCATAGACATGAATTGTCTCACCATAGAATGTATTTTTAAAAATCTATTTATGTAGGAGAAACACATACAAAGCATCAAAAGGCAAAACAGCAAAACTTTACCAGTATTTCACTAATATCAAGATTCCTATGAAAACTCTAAAAACCCTGAGGTTTCTAAGCCAGTTTGGATAATGAATGAAATGGTTATATCTGCATTGTAGACATCACAACTCTTGGTTTCCATCACCACCACCACCATTAAAGAAATCATTCATTGCACTTCTAACAGAGCATTTCATGTCAAACCACTCTTAATGACTTTGCATCAAGGCTGCATTATATATACAGCATATTGCGATATTTTAAAAACAACGCAAGAATTTTCACCAGATGAAAGAATATACTGAAATAATTCCAGATGATGATTGGGTGATTACGTTGGGGAGTGCATCTGCATGGAAAATAAAAACAACTCTTTAAAAATCTGATTTTTAATTAGTGCATTCTGAGTACCACCCTATCTTAAACTTCAAGGTTACACAACTGGTTTCGACATAGCAAACACAAAACCAGGTGAGAGCTGTAACTGCTCTTCTCCGTGTATCCAATAACCCTAAAATCGGAGCAAACTATGTTACATCAGATTTGTCAAAAAAATATAAATCATGCGCAATTTCCTTTTGTGTTAAACAACAAAAAGTTGTAACATTTTTAATTCATTTTGTCTTACTTCACATAATGTGTCTTGTAATGTGACTACTGCAATTAGGGTGGTGATTCACAACCCCTTAAAATTATATAATTCTAATCACTTATATCAAACCTGTTGTTTCCGCGCTACATGCCTTTCCTCCACCTGCCGACCCAAGGTGCTTTGGTATAACCGGGCTTTGAGGACACGCATAGCGGTATCACGATTCTGTAGCTGAGAGCGTGACTGCTGGCATTCTGCTACAGTGCCTACAGCAGATTAAGAACAAACTCCATATTGTCAAAAACAAGCTCCTAAAGATGCTCCAAAGACCACTGAATAATTTCTGCTATATTTACATATTCCACGGACTACATACTATAGAACCATACGGCTGTACCTGTGGGAAGGTGAACTATTCTGACTGCACTGTCTGTAGTGTTGACACTTTGGCCACCGGCTCCTCTTGATCTAAATGTGTCTATTCGCAGGTCTTTAGGATCGATGGCTACGTCCACCTGGGAGGCACAATCACAACCAATCAAAAGCTCATAACTGGACTTGTGAAAAGCTGCACAGGTAAGAACTACCCTGAACAAAACCTCAGGTTATACCATTACACTATTAGAAATGTTACATTTCCACTGTAGTGCAAAGATACTTATTACAAGTACCAAATTACAGTTAAAAAAATATTTTCTTTGCCTCAAAAAACACATTTCAATATTGTATTAATAAAGAATCACAGATTTTTATTTTTTAACTTTGAATGACAGAAACAAGAGAAAATCCTCACTGATTTCAAACTGGACTTAACCATGTCTAGGTGAAGTACAAGAGAACTAAGACTTACATCACTAGGCTGGGGCAGGACTATAACAGTCATGGTTCCAGTATGGATACGCTGCATGCGGGATGACAGTCCCACCTCAGGGATCCTTTGGACCCTGTGTGTTCCTCCCTCAAATTTCAACCAGCGATATACATCCTGTCCTGTTACCTTCACTGCTGCATGGTGAAGACCCCCTTAAACAAATGCAAAGCAGTTACCAAATAACCAATCTACTCTCCAGTTATTGCACACGCTTTGTAGAAGGAATGAATATGGGTATCAAGGGTTAGCATGTGACATCACAGCTGCCGTGGGTCAGATACGCCCACTGTGTGTCAGCGTTCATGTTCAGTGTGAATGCTGCAAAAACACAATAACATCTAAAACGGGAAATAACTATGAAACGATTCAGAAGGAATTTGGAGCTGTAGTCAAAAGTTAAAGAAAAGCAAATGCATCACACAAGGCTGAGAGCAGCTTCCCATTAAGCAGCTGCTTGTTGGAATTTTTAAGTTCCACCTTAAATGGGGCAGCAGTTACATTCTGGCACCTCAGGCCAGAACACGACCGCTGTTCTATTAAAGGCGACACAACAAGCTGCTAAATAGGAGGCTGGTTTCAGCTTTATATGGATCGCTGCAAATTGCAAAAACAATCCAGGCAAAAAAAACATGGATTTGCAGCTGCCACTTTGTCATGTATGCCCTGTTTAGACAGTTAGTCATTCGATTTTGTAGATTTAAAAGTTATACTTAAAACGGAGAAACGTTAAAGATCACCATGACCACAGGAATTTATATTTTACTGTCGAGATTGCAGACGATCGTTTGTTTCATTTCCAGTTTTGCTGTTTCCCTTAATAACTGCAGCCTTGCTGCGCAATGTTCTGCCACTCAGTCCAACAGATGGGGGAGTGTTCAGACAGAAAAGAGACATCAGTTCATACCCTCTGTATAGCTTATTGTGTGCAACGGTAAGCTGAGCAAGAAGGACTCTGTTCCTATAAAACACAAAGCGTCTGTCGGGCTTTACATGTGGGTGGACAGAAGGAGGGGAGGAGACATGCACTGTACCATAATCAGATGGAGTGTAATTGAACACTTCAAAGTCCCAGTCTTTATAGCTGGAAAAGCGCTGGTACATCTCAAACATCTCCCGCGTGAACTGCTGACAAATGTCCCCTGAAGCAACCCAGAGAGACTATAAATAACAATTCTTTCTTTTTTTTCTGCCAAAAGAAAAAGGGCAAAGAAAAGGAAAGGTGGGAAGAATACTCACCTCCGGTAGTTCTCCCCGCAGCAACCTCCAGTATTACACCACTGCCATCATGCCCATCACTTGGCACCAGTGTCTGTATCAACTAAGAAAACACAGTTCATGATGGTGGACCTGGATGATATTTATAATAAATATATATGATTATGATTTATTATTATTCATGTTAATTATATACAGCAGACTCAAACTCACTTTTCTATTTAACTTCTTTATTTTCTTCTCAATTTCATGTTGCTCTTCTCTTAGAAGCTCCACCAACTGTTTGTCTTCTGTGTCTCCATCTGAGGCTCCTTTTATAGATCATATGAGCAGTTTTTAACCGGCTCGTTAAAAAGCTAAAAAACAACATTACAATGTCATAACGATCACTGAGCAGCTTGTTGTGAATTAGCGACCTCTGCCGGCACCGTAAAACAGACAAGATGTGGGGCAAAGCTTTTTGAGGACACTCACTCTGCAGATGAACCTCCAGCTCTGCCAGCTCCTTCAGAGCCCGCTCACAGCTCTGAAACGTGTCCACCACAGACGACAGCTCGATCACTCTTCTGTTCAGAGTCCGTCTTTCAGAGTCACTCACAGCCTCGCTTTGTAAGCTACTCGAAACAGCTCTGTACTCGCCAAGTAACCGATTCAGGTGTCTCCGGACTGCCTCGTCTTTCAGCCAGTCTTTTCCTGTACAGCAGTACCTCCGTGCCAGTCCGACGCCATTTCTCCAGAGTAACGACTGAATTTTTGACACTGGTTTTCGGGCAGATGGAGCCGAAACAGCAGAGTTTGAGAGAAAGCCTAGCGCACATAATCGTGTCCATCTGTGTGCACTCATGACTTCTCTTCATCTAAAGGGACTGTCTCAAATCAACCTGAAATTATAAATGACCACTATTAGTCCACACTCTCACGTACCTGGAGCACCATACATAAGTTAAACACTTACTAACCCAACAAACCACAGCAGTTACAGACTTAGCAGCTGGTCAAAACGACCAGACACTTCAGAAGAAAACAGTCACTACACATGGAGGATGTCTGACGTGCTAGGTCAACAGGAAATAGTTAACCGCTTGGGTTTCTGGGATATGTAGTTTCACATGCGGGTTCAGCACAGTAGCGCCTTCTGAGATCGCGTGTCGTTTGCTCTCTTCATGGAATCGCCGGGAGGCGCACATGGTGCGATTTGACCCCGATTTGGTCGGGACCTACTGACTTTCATTACCGGGCCGCATTTCCGTCATTGGTCATAACTGGCAAAGTTAGGAAAGCTGTGATAGCCATTTAGTGGCTGAATCAACCCACCCCTATCCATGTTATCCATGTTTAATGGGCACTAATGTTAGGTAGCTACCTAACCTAGCTAATGCTAGCACCCACTGGCAAATACCCAAACTGGCTTGATATGGATACCCTTGATATAGCCTGTGGGTTTGTAGAACATATTAAAAGCCTATTTCGTCACCGTCTTTTGCCAATAGCAAAATGGCTTTATGTGTTCGGCTGCAGTAGGAGGAGGAAGGCTCTTCCGCATTGTTTGATTTCTGTTTCACATTTTCTTTTATGGCAGCATATTCCAGATTTTATTCCACAATTCAAATGCAAATGTGAGTGTGTATTATCAAAGACATAATTCAAAGTCAAGTACAAAGTGTGTATTCACACTTCTGTGTACGATGGATATTAAACCTGTTAAGTGTCGCAGAATCGAAAACTGTATTTACAGTAAAGAGAGTAGCATGGTGGCCCTGTGGGCAGCGCTGTGGCTTCACTGCATGAAGAGCCTAGGTCTGATTCCTGACTTGGGCATCTGGGGTCCTTCCACAGTTTAAAATGGGAGAGTAAGGTAAATTGGAGAGGCTAAATTGCCCCTGGGTGTGAGAATGTGTATTCCTGTGTATGTGCCTTGCGATGGACTGGCACACTGTCCAGGGTGTTTCCTGCCTCCTGCCACCCTCTGCCCAGTGGGTGCTGGGAAAGGCTCCAGCACCCCTGTGCGACTCAGGAGGATAAGTGGTTTAGAAGATGAATGAATGAAGAGAGGAGCTGTTCCACCTTTATAAGCATCACAACCCCAACAGCACCCTGTATGTAGCAGCCATGCTATATGACTTTTGGACGGTTGAAGCAGATCCTCTTAAACTGAAAGTTTTGTGAGTGAGCTAACAACTTTACCCTACAACAAAACAAGTGGCTCGTAGAGGTAATGTTAATTAATAGGAAGCATAACATTAACATTACTAACATTACTAATTAGCATAGCTAATGAAATAGTATGATGACCTAGTTTATTACACTGAGATTATTTTTATTCCCTATTTCAACATGTTGCTTCTGTGAGAGCGAGAGCACTGCAGAGTGTCTTGCTGTAAACCAGCAAATCAGAGCAGAACTCATTCATTTAAATTTATACAAATATTTTTATGCAAGGCAAACACTTTAGACTGTGACCCTTTCAAGCACATATTTTATATTAAAGGTTCACTTGACTGAGAGCACCTATTCGTTTGGGAAATGAAACAAGGCAATAACAATATATGATTTAAAAATATTTAATTTACAAAAAGAAAACAAAGACAATGACAGTGATTTCTATGTAAACAACCTGAGACTTGAATGAAGTAGTGAAGAGTTACTGAAAAGGTTCAGAATTAACAGAAATGTCAAATAAAAACACATACATATACACATTCATACATTCCTTACACAAATGCTTAGTTTCTTCTTCAGAAACTGAAAAATGAAGGATAGATTTTTTTTAGGCACATAATTGGGAGGAGTCTGCAGACAACTGGGCTATGTGGAGAAAGGTCATCAGAACAGGACAGTTGAAAAGAGACACTGAGTTTAAAGTTTGGGCATCCGGGCAACATTGAGACGCATCGCAACACAAGAAGCTCCAGACGCATAGCGCAGATCTCTCAGCATACCGCTCCACTGCTTCTTTCCATCATCGTATCTGAGAACACACAAAGAGGGAGAGCACTTAAAACACAGCCCACATCTGCTGTCCACTTATAAATACTGAACATGCTTAGTAATGGCACTATTTAAAGAAATGCCTTCTAATCCTTTTCTTATATAGCTCCCTAAACTCTGTGATAGCACTCCAGAGAATATTAGAAATCATTAGAAATGCAGGCTGTTTTGAATCTAGATAAATATAGATATTTGTTTAGGCTAAAGTATGCTTACAGCATTTAGTCTTTTTTGTAGTTTGTAATTGTGCTATTATATCACATAGACCATGATATTTAGTACTTTTAATGTTTTGCTTATCATAGTTCCTTATTATTACCAATCCTCTTATGTATTTTATATGTTTTATATACACATATATACACAGCCAG
This sequence comes from Semaprochilodus insignis, assembly GCA_034552555.1. Lineage (NCBI taxonomy): Eukaryota > Metazoa > Chordata > Actinopteri > Characiformes > Prochilodontidae > Semaprochilodus > Semaprochilodus insignis. The sequence goes on along the minus strand of CM067476.1, from coordinate 15,423,414 downwards.
GTCCATAAGTATTTGAACAGTGACACATTTTTGGTAAATTTTCAGTACACCCCAACAGTGAATTTCAAATGAGGCAATCTAGATGTGATTGAAGTGTAGACGTTACAGTTATACACACACACACACACACACACACACACATATATATATATATATATATATATATATATATATATATATATGAAACTCAAGAATAAACCCTGTGTTTTCTTAAGAGTTTACAATACAACTCAGACTTCAAACTGAGACCAAAGATTACCAAAGGTACATAATAATGAGTTATAATTATCAATATTAAACTATATAGAATATATTTTGAGATGACATTTGCCACATTGCTCTGTCCTAGAATACCGTCCTAGTTGAAGGCATGTTAACATAGGTTACAGTAATCCAGACTGTGGAAAACAGAGACAATGTAACCATTTCAGAGTCGATAACTTACTGCCAAACATCTGTGATTTCAGAGGGTCCAAATTCTTTGTTCTCCAACTCCATGATGGCAAAGCCCCCGACAGCGAAGAGATTTCCTTCACTGCTCACAAGGTTTACTGAGCTGCGTTCCTGAGGGAATTCTGTGAATGCATCCCACCTAGAAAACAAGATGCGAGCATGCAATGATTAGACCCACTCGAATATGGTCGTGCCTCCTTTCTACACATCAAGACAAAAGAATCCAGAAATATAGTAAAATACTGCATGACATTTCAGTCCTTGTTTGTATGTCTAAATTTACATAGCTTGTGCACAGAAGAAATTAGAGTGTAAAAATTATCATCACTTAATGCACATACTTTATTTTTGTTTGTTTTGACCAGCAGATATGTTGGTTGGCCGATATTAGATATTAGATATCGCTGACACATATCGATAATTAGCACTTTATTTAGTTTGCAGCACTGCTGGGATTTGTGCTTGTGATCTCCTATTAACATAATGTGTTATGTATTAACATAACGTAACACTTTTATCCCCCACACCCAAAAATAAACATGTAACAACAGTTATGAAGGGAACCAACCAGAAATTAGAAAAATTAGTGACAAACAGAAACCAAAGGTGCAAAACTTTCAGGGAAGCCCTGTCCTTAGTTAAATGTTTTTGTTGTTTTATGAATTTAAGAAGTGTGATAGTTGGTAACTGACACTCATATCGGTCAGGAGAGCAAAAAAAAAATCAGATCACTCAGGCCCGAGTTGATACACAGTCACTGTGTTCATTGTCTTTGACCAGCAACACAGGTATCCATGAAAGACATACACAATCTTTCATTTATACGTACTTGTTTGTTCCAAAATCATAGACTTCAGATGCGGCTGTCAGACCTTCCTCATTAGCGCCTCCAGTTACAATGATTTTCCCATTGTGAACAACAGCTCCAAACATTGCTCTGGCTGTCTTCATACCAGCCAGTTCCCTCCACTCTGACTGCTTGTGGTTATACACAAACATCTTGTTTAAAGCTTTACTGAGAGACAGAGAAAGAGAGATATCACTTTTGCAGTTCCATAACCTTCATGATATCATCTAATTTCATCTTATTTACACAGATATATTTAGCTCCATTTCTAGGATAATGTCCAAAAAATGGAAACATGGAAATAGCTCACATGCAGAGGTTGGAAAGCACTATCTTTAGTATGGGCCTTGTGAGGCGTCACTACTCCCCCTCCAATGCTGACAGAGCACAGACAGCTGCAACACCCACACACATACACACTCACTTATCATCAGTCTTTCCTCCAATGCAGTAAATCATGCCGTTATGTGAGACTACAGCATGGCCATGTATGCGGAGAGGAAGTTTCTTCGTCTCGCTCCATCTCATCTTCCTGTAAATAATGTGATTAGATTCTTATAAGTAGCATAATCAGACAAACCAAACAAGAATAGAAAACACTGTAACTTAATATAATCTCATCAACACACTCTGGTTAACTAACTGTATGTCAGCCAGTAAAGCACTATTAATAAACGGTGCTATATACATTTTTATTGATTCATTGGGGCAAAGTTCTAGATCAAATAAATAATATGCATTTCTGTATTTACCATGATTTGCAGTGTATAGACAGGAGTGATTGCGTATATTTAAGATACTGTATTTTGTAACATGCTCAGTCATGAGTCAAGAGTTGGGATTACTCACTCGGTATCATAACACATGACAGAATCAAGGGATTCATTGGTCTGCAAGTCTTTGCCAGCAATAGCAAACAGTAGGTTGTTGCATTCACCCAAACCAAAGAGGCATCTGGGGCTTGGCATGGGTGGCAAGGCCAGCCAGTCAGCAGTAAGGCTGTCCAACTGGAATTAAACAACAAATGACGTTCAGAACTTCAGCGGAAATTTGTTAATTGTCATCTTGTAGCTTTAGAGGCCAAAAATAATAGCAAATGGTTCCAATTTATTCAGAATATGAGGGCTATTTTACTTATACAGACTGAGTGTGGCATAATTGTTATGAATTGTTATGAAATGTGCTGCTGTACTCCTGAATGATTTGAATACTGGAATATTGAATGGAATAAAACTGTACTAAACGTGATTTTAACCCATTAAACCTACATATTCAATCAGATATTAATCTTCAGGTGTAGGCTATTATTCAGTACCATTGTAATTTAGTACCAGTACAATGAAACTAATATGTATCAAAGTAACTAAAAAAGTTCTTGTAACAGTACCAGAACTCCTTTGGTGCTATAGTTTTTAAAAAGGTACGTTTAAGAATAATGTAGCTTCTTTTAAGAATAATCAAGTCCATCATAGAGAATAATGTGTGACTGTGCAAAGAACCATTGTGCATTCAAATGGTTCTGTAAGTTGTCAGAGCTCTATATATAACCATTGTCATTACCGAAGAACCTTTGAGGAACCACTCTAGAGAATAGTTTAAACCTCATTCATTATTAATGAGTGCACTAAAAAAAGCTCTGCATTGAATTTATTGTTAGATCAAACATGTACATAATTTCTACATTAAACAAAAACTTTTACATCAACACAATTTGTAAGTAAACTATGTTTTTTTGTTGCTGATGTAAAATGTAATATTTCATTCACGTGTAACTGCAGTACAGAGTTCAATTTAAAAAAATTGCATCACATTTTGGCGGCAGAATGAATTTTTCACCAACCTGGTAGAAGTAGCACTGAAGTGGTGCTTCTTTGTTGTCCTCATCCACGAACAGGCCGCCGATGACGTAAAGGTGGTTTGTCTTGGAGCAGAGGCTAACGTGGTTTTTGGGCACTTGTTCAGCCATGGCCGCCAGGAAGCATTCGTTCTCTCCAACGTCGTACGCTACGGCTGCCGTGTCGTTAATCATGAGGATCAGATTCCGCCCGTACATTCCTATCCTGCGGTTATCATTCAGGTAAGCTGGCAACAGCTCTTCTTCTTCGTCCTCCTCTCCTCCTTCTTCTCCATTCACCTCTCCTTCCTTCTTCTCCTTCTTTTTCTTCTCTGGAAGTTTCCCTTTGAAAGCATCTTTGATGACCTGCAGTTTCTTTAGGAGCTCGGGGTCAGCCTTGATTATGTCATCCGTCTCCACCTTCTCATGGATATACTTTTCTGAAAGCAGACGGAAGCGGATGCAGTTGAAAGCTTCACTGAGGGCTTTCACACGTTTTTCTTTATCACTGCGCACCCATTTCATCAGTGACTCAAACACCACTTCCTCCTTTTCTACGTTCAGCATGTCTCCTCCAATCAGCGCAAAGAGTTCATGAGGCGCTAGCTGCAGGAATTCCTCTTCGTTCACCAGGCTTTCAAACCGGTCTGCTATAAAATCACGGGCGGATATGGCTAGCCTGGGCACATTGAGGACCAGGCCGAGTCTGAAGATGGCCAGACAGTTGGCCATGGACAGCTTCTTCTGCAGGTAGTTCACACAGACTGTAAACACAGATGGAATCTGGAAGCGGTTGGCTACTGCAAAGATCTCTTGAACGTTATCATCGGTCAGCTCAATTTCAGCAGAGTAGAGGTATTTGATGACCATGTCCAGAATATTAGCATCTACATCATCTAAAGCAACCTCTTTCAGGTCTTCTTTGACCTTTCCATCTTCTGAGAAGAATAACTCTCTGAAATAGGGGCTGCATGCAGCCAGAATAAGGCGATGGCACGGAAAGCAGCGGTCACCCACTTTTAAAGTGCAGTCCACAAACTTGTTCTCGTTGAGTAGCTCTTTTAGGCCATCCTGCAGCAGCGTGCTTTGGAACAGGCGGAGTTCTTCCTTCAGTGCTGTTGGATCCATGATGGGAGGTGAAGTTGAGTTGTGGAGAGCAAAGAAGAATGGAGAAAGAAAAAGGAGAGAAGGTGGCTGAGCTTCTGCTTGCCACACAGTCCTGGCTGGAAAAGGACAGAGCAGAGAAAAGATTCGCAGTCTGAAGAGGCTGTTATTTAATCTGGGCTTTCTAAATTTAACCTGGGCTCGACCCTCCTCCCCTCTGCTGTCACCCCCCCATCCTTCCATGAGGAGGGGGAGTGCAGTGACAGCAGCTGTCACAGTAAAGCAGGCCGCAGAGGACTAACTGAGAGGTCTAGATTTATTATTGTAATTTTGCTACCATATTCAAATGTAATTACATGATTAAAAACATGGTTGTGGTTAAAATTACCAACCAGGATGGAACTAGACCTAACTTCCAGGACAGACTCAATCCATAGAAGATAAGAGCCATTCTTATCACTTTGCTATATATATATATATTGCTGCATGTGTATATTTGCATGTAAGGATATAATACATAATCAAATATAGTTTCATAGTTTCTTTTACATTCTGTTTTGAGAGCTACAAGCCGGCCTTTCCAGTTTTTCAATCTGTTTTGATGTCAAATGGCAGCAGTGACAAATAATTCTTTTTTTGTTTCAATGACAAACAGAAATGTAAAGGATAATTTTTTTTTCTCAAATGCATCTCATAATAAAATATCTCTTGTTATACTTACAAACACAAATCTTACATGGATTGAAAAGTTTGAATCTGCACCTTCCACATAATATCTCCCAGAATATCTTCAGTTTCAATTAATGAAAATGAGAAATTCTGAATTAGATGTAATTTTTTGAACACCCCGAGTCAAGTTGCATGTTTTATTGATTTTGTACGTAAAAATAAGTCTCAACATAGAACACATTTAAATATGGCACTTCTCTGCATAGTTTAGTGCACAATTTGTATTTAACATACTGGGAAAAAATAAAACAAAAATTACAAACTGCGGTATAAGCTTTGCACAGGCCTCATTAAATGTTTGATTTTTCCCATTATGTTGAATTCAGCAAATACACAGTAGGTGTGGATTAGAATGTATTCTCTGTCGAGGAGATCTCATTTAAGCAGGGTGCCCAAACAGATCAGGGGGTGCTGATGCTGTGATTTTGTGAGTGTATATTTTATTGGTGAGTGTGTGTGTGTGTGTGAGAGAGAGAGAAAGAGAGAGAATTCTAACACGTCTCAGGTCAGAGTGACAGTGATGGGAAGCAGCTGCTCCAACAGGTGATACACCCCCCAACACACACACTCTCTCACACTTAATACACAACCCCACTACACACATTCAGAGCTGATCACCATATTTAGAGTAACTGGCATGTTATTGTCCTTTCCTTAATGCTTCATCTATTCATGGTTAGCGAGACACAGAGTGAAAGTTGGTCAACACAACAAATTAACAAATTAAATGAGTATTTTTTTTTTTAAAAAAAGTTCTTCATTCAAAATTAAACTCATGAGAAATTTAAACATTTTAAATGAAGAAACTTTTATTTTCCCTAGTTAAAATTTAGGGATTAAATTTTTATAATAATAAAAGCCTTATATTAAATATTTATCGTCAGAATATGGCCATTGATTTCTATAATTCATAAGTAGTAAAGAGGTCCTGAAAGTTTAAACTGCTCTAAATTGTGAAGTGTGGTATTTGGATCATCAAACAACCGTTTTCCAACTGTTTTAAAGTCCAGAGACACTTTACCAAAACGACTAGACGAAATCCTCTGGTAGTTACTCTTTCACAGTAACAGTTTCAGCAGAACACAAAAACAGTAACTAAACATGACTAAGAAACACAAAACACACAAAAAATCTACATAATAATAATAAAAACTACATTTTTTATTGAAACACACAAAGAAGTTACTTAATTGCAGAAAATATGTTTCGGTAGTGACAGTTGTTAAGGGTGCACCCTGAATTTCAGACTTTGGGACTCATTTTCATAGCTCTGGCTATGGATTAAAACATAGCAGAGAGATAAAAACATGGTGCAGCATTTTATATATATATATATATATATATATATATATATATATATAAATGTATATAAAATATATATATACATTTTCATCTTGCTGTGGACAGAAGAAGCATGTAGATGAAGTGAAGTATATATTTCACCTTTTTTTTGGCTGTCAAAGCTTTTTTGGGCATATTAGGTATGATGTGATGAGCGTGTGAGTGAATTAGCAAAAGTGTAGCTCTGGGTTGCTAGACTAAGCACTTTTCCTAAAATGGTGGCTGTGGAGCAAAGTGAACCAGTGGCTTTGTTCATCTTACCCCCACATACTTGTAATGTTCATATATTTGGTGTTTGTATTGGTGTTGCATCCTCACAATGAATTACTGACATGCCACATAGTTACAGAAGAGAAACTAGCTAGTGCTTGTGGCCCCAGTTTTGGTTTACCTGCGTTTGGATGATATTGAGTATCACTCTTGTTTTGCCATCCAGAATAGCATTTTGCATACACATGTGATGTTAGTGTTTATTTCAATGGCTGCAAAGTTTGCAATTATATAAATATTGGTGTTTGTTATGTTTATAGGCTAAGAAGTTTGTTATAAATGTTCATAGGCTAAAACATTTGCTATTTAAAAGACCAGTTTTTGGAACCCCATATTTTGCTGTCTGTTTAGGGACACTGCTAAGGCTTTAAAAGTCACACGTCCTAAACTTTGGAAGTATTAGTTTTATCCCTGAGTGGAGGATTCTAATAATTGCGATTCTAAGAAAACTTAGGAAAAACATGGTGAAGGACATGTCTTTTCAAGAACTGAGAATTATCTTCTTCTGTGGTTGTCATCATATCTTAGTTAGTATAATGCCGATTTTGCACTTGAGGCCTAAACATCAAGCTGGACCTTCTTTTTGACCCTTTATGTGACGTGAAATATACACTTCATGAACAAATGTTTTGGGATGTGAACACATTACGCCTACAGGAGCGTTTGTGACATCCCATTCTAAATCCATAGTCATTAGTATGGAGTTGGTCCCGCTTTGCAGCTTCCACTGTTCTGGTGATTTTTTTTTTTCTTTTCATTCATCCAGTAGAGTGTAACTGAAGTCAGACACTGATACTGGATGAGAGAGCCTGGCTTGCAATCTCTGTTCTTGTTCATTTCAAGGGTATTTGATACCATTGTCACGACTCTGTGCAGGCTAGTTAAGTTCTTCCACACCCAGCTCCCCCAGCCATGCCTTTATGGACCTTGCTTTGTCCATTTGGTCCCAGTCATGCTGGAACAGAAAGGGCCTTCCCCAAACTGTTTCCACATTTAATTGTCCAGTGTCTTGCTTTGCTAAAGCATTATGATTTCCCTTCACTGGAGCTAAGGGGCCTAGGCCAGCCCCTGGAAAACACCTCATAGCATGATCACCCCTCCACCAAACTTTACAGTCAGCACAGTGGAGTCAGATCGGTGACATGGCATTAACCAAACCCAGACTCGTTCATCAGACAGCCACATGAAGAGGCATGATGAATCATTCAAAAGAACTCATTTCCACTGCTCCAGAGTCCAGTGCCGGCGTTTTATACTACTCCATCTGATGCTTAGGATTGTGCTTGGTGATGTTTCCAGCGTGTTTCCGGCCCACTATAAGCTACTGCCTCCATCAGGTTGAGAAACCCTGATGTAATGCTTGGCCAGGGAAACCCACAGTACCCACGGTACACCATTTTCATGCTGATGTTAACGCCAGAGGAGGTTTGGAACTCTGCAGTTACCGAATCAGCAGTGTTTGAGACTTTTACCCACAATGCAGCACTATGCGACCCCGCTCTGTAACTTTACATGTTCTGCCAGTTCATGAGCTCTTTAGAACCACCCATTCTTTTAGAAATGTTTGTAAGAGCAGACTGCATGGCTAGGTGCTTGAATGAATGAAACCTGAATTCAGTGAATAAAAGGTGTATCCCAGTACCTTTGTCCATATAGTGTATGTGAAGACAAATGACATGATCTGAAAAACTCCCAGCATTTCTTTTGAATGATTTTTTCAGGCCTTGCAGGGAGACTCACAACAGCGCATGCACATCACAATTTAGCCTGATCTTAACAAAAACAATCTTACATAGTAATACTTGAAGTCAAGTGTGGAGATGATGGCATTTAGAAAATTAAAACCAAATCTTTGTCCTGCTAACCAGTTCACAAGATATCAACAACATTTTAAAAACAAAAACAAATATTTTCTTCTTACTTTTTACTAAATTTAATTTGTATTTGCATTTATTAAACACTGCTGAAATAATGTTTTAAACAATTTGCCTAAGACTTTACCACTGGACTGTGTATCTTAATAATGAAGTATGTATAACCAGTTACAGTACAGTTACAATACAGTTCTTAATTTAACCTACATTAACCTACAGATTTTATGAAATGCTAACAGGTCAAACTGAGCATGTTACAAAAGTGTTCTAACCGTAACAGTGATGTATGCAGAGCCGGCAGTTCAAAAACAGCTTATAAGAGAGAGAAGGCTGTGTTAGGTTAGAGATAGTACTATAATTAAAACAGGCCAGGATGGTGTGTGTGGGTAGTGTAGGTGTAACTTAAGTCAAAAGAGGGAAAGACAGAGGGGGGTACATGTCAAACTCCCTCTCTCTCTCTCTCTCTCTCTCTCTCTCTCTCTCGCTCTCTCTCTCTCTCTCACACACACACACACACACACACACACACACACACACACACACACACACACACACATACTGCACGATCCGGTTGATCCCAAACACATGTAGTGTTGTTGAGGGTAATCCATTGTTCTCAGAACACCAGCAGCTTCTGTGTTTGATCTGCAAGTCTTCTTCTGTTCCTCTGTCCTCTTTTCCTCAGTAACGGTGTCTTGACAGCTATACATCATTCCTGTAGAACAGCGGAGTTCTATTTTCTTCTCTCCCTCAAAGATGAAAGCTTTAAACACGTATTATCTGAGGCTGACCAGGTCTTTTGTGGTTATTAGGACTTTTGATCACTTGTTTCACTTTTTACATTTACCTTTTCCTTATTCAGTTGGATTATCCTAAATGTAATTATCTCAGAAATATCTCCTGAAAATTAATATCTTGTACTTGATGTTTATTTAGACTGGAAATTAAATAAACAAAATATGGTCTTTGTGTTTTCAAGAGTACAATAAATTTATTACAAACCCCCGAGTTTTGTCCACAAGGTGGCAGCTTGCAAGTCCAAAGCCCAAGAACCCCGTAACTAAAGAAAGCGGCAGAAATCAGTCTGGTAGGCTTTGAAGAACACTTGCTGGTGCTCAGACATAAATTATGCTCATAAACTGAACATAAAACACCATAACTGCCTAATTCTGAGCAGACATATCATCAACATTTGGCAACCCTGGGTGAAAAGTTTACAGAGGGTGGTGTTTAAATAAGCTGAGAATGTGCAAAAATGAAAAGTGTCAGATGTTTTTATTGCAACAATTTTTATTTTATTAAAAAAGTATGCCGTATGAAATCTGGAATATGACAAACAATAATACACCAAAATCGTCAAAGGTATGTCTTAAAATCAAAAACATAACATTGCAAAATTACATTGACAGTGTTAATTACACAGTACTCCACAGCTATTCTAGATCTGGCTCTTAAACAACCTCAAATACACATGACATACAGCACCCATAGCATACTTGCACCCAGTGTCCACTTTATTAGACAACCCACCCTTGTAGTTGGTGCACAGGGACAGACTCATCTGCTGCACAGGCTGTGTTAGCCATCCTCTAGATCTTTGTCACTGGTCACCTTCTGACTTTAGAGCTGCTGTTGGCTAGATATTTTTTACTATTGACCACTCATAACCTTGCAGTGTCATCAGCTACACCTCTGTACCTGATGCACTCATCGCAGCACCGTGTGTCACTGCTGTGCTGAAAATTATCCATCGCCTAATCCTCATGTGGTCAGAAGCTCACCAATAATGAATAGTCAAAGAGGGGGGAGTGCTGCAATAGATGGGCTACAGTCTGTAATTGCACACCTATATAGTGGACCTATTAGGTAGGCAGAACTCAAAATGGAGGGTGTGGTGTGTTTCTATGTGGACAATGAGTGTTACTGTCCATAAGCACATGTATATTGCATTTACAAGTACTACAAAAACTGTTGCTACAGAATTACTGTATCCCTTGATCAAGATAGGGGTTACACCTACTTATGACCACTGCAGAAGGGATGGTGGGGTGCAAACACCCCTCCTAATCGCCCTCTAGAAACTCAATCTAGAAACTCTGCAGTTATCACAATGGCACACTTGGGAAAAATCCAGCGTTTTTCAAAGCAATTTCTGCCCTACTTGTAGCATACAATTACCATGGGCAATAATTTCCCTTTAGTTAGAAAGGCACATCTTGAACACACATCCAGAATACACTAGCTAGTATACAGCTAATATTAAAAACTAGTATTTATATATGAAATATAATAAAGCTAATATGTATAAAGAGAGAAAATGTTGTGGTATTTTATGTTATGCTACAGATTCATCACATAGAGACTAAAGTTGAGAAACGTCATCCTTTAATAACTGAATAGTTAACACTATTATTATTTACTAATAGACAATGAAAAGAAACTTTGGGACTTGGGACAAAAGCTAAAATGCAACTAATGTTAAAACAGTTTCATTGATTTGAACAGGTGCAGCAATTACAGTATTTACACAACAAATCACAGAAGCAGTAAGATGTGAACTATATGAAATATGTATTTCAGCCTTTATGTGAACATCTCTCAGTGAGACTGACAGTTGAGGTATTGCAGGTATCAATCCAACAGTCTATTGTAAACATCTTCTATGTTCCTCATCCTCCTGTGAGTAAAAAAATATATACAATAAATATATTAATAATAATAATGTGATTTTATAGTCCATTAGCCAAGACATGTTTTGGATGTCAGGTTTGAAGAAGTTTTACATGGGATCTATATCTATATGTTGCTAGGCTTATGTAGTACGTAGTGAAGTTAAACTGAGTATCGGAGCTTTGAAGTTTATGTAAAGAAAGTAGGAAATTATCCACTGATGTTTGTACTGATGCTTGTGTTGTTTTCCTAATATTAATGACATGAAGCCTCATTTAGAGTTTGCTTTCAAGAATGGGTTTTGTTTTGGCAGGCTTCACCACCATCTGACCATGAAAACCACTACTGACTTTCAAAGCCCCATTCACTGTATGTAGTATGTAGGTTTTATCAACAGAAAGTAAAGCAGAAAACTGTACCATATCTGTATCAGCATTAAGATTTGAGTGATGAAAAAACTGAAAGTGCATGTGAAGACTACATTACAAATACAGTACACTTTCAGAAGTCCTTAATTAAAAGGCGTATGTAACATATAAATCATTTTACATGCTTATATATTTTTGACCACTGGGTGCTCTAGTGAGTACTTAACAAAAATTGCCACAGAATGGAAACCTGTAAACCAGCAAATCAGAGCATACCTCATCAAATTATTCATAAGCCCACCAAATAAGGAAAACAACTTGTTTCATTCTAGGACCAGATCATAAGTTTAAAAAAGCATGTGTAAAATCACATCTGAGCATTTTTACCTCTGCCCAAAATCGATCAGAGAACAATTTAAAATGCTGAAAAAATGAGATGTTTAAGTACATATAAGCAGACTACAGTTCACTGCTACTGCTGTTTTAAGCATGTACTATGCTTTTGGAAGGGTGAATTAGATTGTGAAAAAACTGAATTAGATTTTTGCCTTACTATTGCTTCAGTGTGTGCTTGTGTGAGGGGTTACCTGCCCGTGAAACCACACAGGTCTTTTTGCACTCCTCCTCTGTGTCAAAACGGTTACGGTTGCCATCACAGCCTCCATACCAGAACTGGGCACAGGCGTTGGCCTGCCGGTCATAATACCAGCGGATGTTATAGTCGCGACATGGACCCTGGTCTAAGGTCAGTTCACAGCGAGGATCCAGAGGTACAATTTCTGACCACAGACAAGACACAACATAAATTATTACCTGCTGTCTCCAGGAAAAGGACGTGTTAGGATATTGCTGCATTTATGACACTTGAAAACTGGAAAAAATCTTCCACATCTGAACTTCCAACTTTCCTCCTCAACTTCGGCTTCAACTTCAGAAAAATATTTTAATAGCCTCAATAATTAATTTAATTATTGGAAACCCTTTAGAATTTTCTAGATTTCTGCATAAATAAGCTCTAAAACATGAGCAGATTTTCTTGTAAGGCATAAAAGTAGATAAGAAAAACACTGTTAAACAAATGCAATAAAATGTTAAACTTTTATTTAATCTAAGACTAAAATGTTAGTCTTTTATTTATTGATGGCAATGATCCAATATCACATATCTGTGAGTGGCAGGATATGGGAATAACATTTGAAAGAACATCGCCGCCCATCTACTGTTTGCTAAAGACCGCATAGAGAAAGGAAAACACTGCATTCCAGCATAGGAGCCTTGTCCCATTTGTGAAACATGGTGGTGATAGTATCATGGTTTTGGCCTTTTTTGCTGCATCTGAGCCAGGATGGCTTGCCATCGTTGATGGAACAATGAATTCTAAATTATACCAGCAAATTCTAAGGGAAATTGTCAGGACATCTGTCCATGAGCTTCATTTCAATGGGAACGCGTGTTGTGCACCAAGACAACAACCCTAAGCACACAAATCATTCTGCCAAAGAATGTCAGAGTTAAAGCTGTTCTGTACGGAGGAATAGGCTAAAATTCCTCCAAGCTGATGTGCAAGACTGATCAACAGTTACAGCAACACTAATTTGCATATACACCTGTACACACTCTTGCCACTAGTGGATATTAATAGCAACATTGGATCATTTTTCTCAGTAAAAAAAATCAGATTATGTTTTGGGCCATATATGCAGAAATATCGAAAATTCTAAAGCATTTAGAGACTTTCAAGCACCATTGTATATGGTGAAACTTACCCGATTCTCAACAGTATTGGGGTTAAGATTACTAGTTTTAGAAACAAGGATGAGGGTTAGGTTTAGGTTTTGGGTTGGGCCAGGGTCAAGCTGCTAATATACTGCAAATGAAAATGATGCAAAGAAGCAAAAAAATATGCCTTTTTTTTGCATAAAACAAGATGTGGTTGGAGTTTGTTCAGTGCAGCGCTTGCTGAACAGAATACAATTAGTTCTGAGACCTCCCCCTGGCTGCGACTAAGCTTCTAGCAGTGCTGCGATGTTAAGTATAAGAGTTCTTATGAAGTATATTAACAACAGGGGTAGTGTATTTAGGCTATGGCAATATATCATTAAAAGCAAGAATTGCACGTTGGATGGCAAGTGAGTTTTTCCTTCTCAGTAGCTGGAAACTTCCCAGTTCCAACTTAGTCACGAATGCAGAATGTGAAGCAATAAGGCGTGAGGGCACATTTTTGTGTCATTTATTTACCTTTAGGTAAAGGTGGCCGAGGGGCAGGGACATAATGCACTGAACTTGATGGTGTTGATGATGAAGATGATGATGATCCTGATGAAGCTTTGTCCTGTGAGGATGTTCTGTTGCCTGATGGAATGTCTACGCTGCTGCTGTGTTCTGACGTAGTGTGTGAATGAGTGTGTGCGGTGTGTGGCCCTCGAGTGACCTTAGAAAGAAAAAAAAAACATCTTTGGGTATTAACTATTTGAACAGCCAAGATTCAAGACATAAATTCATAAACATTAATCAACAAACACACACACACAGACACACAAACACACACACACACACACACACACACACACACAGCAGCGTAACTTGTACTCACAGTCTAAAACTCCCACTATCATACAGTGCACCAAGGCTGGGGGCTTCCGACTGTTAATTCTGCATAATCTTTACATAAAACCTCATCAGATTTTCATACACATCCTAAAACTAGATACGGAGAACCAGATTAAACAAATGAGATGAAAAAAAAAATGATTTGGTCATTTCTGTACTGAGAAAAATGATTGACTATCACATATCTATGAGGGGCAAACATATGTAAAACTTCAGTATTAGCAGATAATTTGAAGGTTGTGGTGTATTGAAGGTTCTTCCTCAGCGAGTTGTGGTATGAGACACCCAGTAGGTGGTGCTGTTGCGATAATGTGCCTGGGGAATAGCGGCGAAAAAGGTTGGAGAAAGCTGTTCACATGGCGTTAGTAGCGTAGAAATTAAAGTTGAACAAAACCAGCCTACTGAGCCTACTTCTGTATTTCTTTTACCACAAACCTTTATTCTTGTTGGTACTTAGTACACGACAATTGGCGACGAGGATCGGATTTTGTGGGAAAATATAGGTAGGCTTGGTTTAAAAAAAAAAAAAAGTCTGCTAGCTGAAACTGGAAAGACGAGCCAGTCAAAGAAGTAATGGCGTTGTTCAGCAGTGAGACGGGACTGTGCTAGGGAGAGCTTCAGCACGTCTGAAGAACGTTTTGCCCAGTTCGTTCAGGCAAATGGAATTGAAGAAGATTAGAAACAAGCAGTTTTCCTCTTGGTGGTAGGCGCAAAGACCTTCTCTCTCTTAAAAGACTTGCTAGCGCCGGAAAAAACGTCCGACGCGCCACTGAAGGACATTTTACAGGCGTTGAGAGACTTATACTTGCCAAAGAAAAATGTGTTGAGTGAGAAAGCAGTTAAGTGGGGAGACAGTCACCGAATATATAGCCGCACTGAAGAGACTTGCTTCCACTTGTGAATTCGGGGAAAAACTGGAGGAGCAACTGAGAGATCAGTTGGTTTACGGCAGTAAGGAGTTGTGAGCGAAAGTTTTGAGTGCTGCATACGGAGAGTTGTTGCATATGGGCATTGTGAATAATTTTGAGTGCAAACTGCCAGCTTGAAAACGTGTCACCAAACCACAATGAAAACAGATCAAGTGAGTCAGAAGGTGCGTTCATCAGAGACAGCACCAGGATCCAGAAAGGCGGGTAAAGGCGAATGCAATTGTTGCTTGGGAGAGGACTTCCAGTGTCAAGCATGCCATAAAAAGGGGCATCTGGAGTGGGCCTGCAAAAACGCTAAAGACGTCACAAGTCCAAGCAGAAATCAATCACAGAGCGTCAAAGGACATCCACGGCTGTGCGACACAAAGTAATGTGCCGCTGCTTCATCGGCTGAAGAGGACCACATCAAAAAAGGGACGGAGACAAGATCATCTTGTCTTCCAAAAACTGTGACCTCCAAGATGCTAAACCGCACCCCAGATCCTGTAGATCCGGACACGACCCTGCAGCCTGCCCAACGTCCAGCGCGGGGAACTGACAGAGCAGGCCTTGGGACTGAAAAAGATTTAGGACTTTGGTCAGTTAAAGGTGACTGTGAGTACATGAGACCGTATCAGGTAATGGTGAGATGTAACAATGTTAAAATCAGGATGGAGATACAGGAGCTGCCATGAGCTTGATCTTAGAAAAGCTGTACAAGGGCAGGTTTAAAAAGTGGAAGCTAGAGCCTTGTGAGGTGTGTTTAAAAACCTACAGTGCAGAACCCATTCCTTTACTGGGAAAGTTCAACGTGAAAGTGCAGTGCGGTGATCAGACTCAGCACAGTTTTACTAGTGTCAAAGGGGAATGGTCCTGCATTGATGGGCAGAAACTGGATTCAGTGAATCGGGTAACCAGTGAGGTAACCAAAATCTGTGAAATATACTCACCGGTGTTCAGTTCAGACAGAGGTGCAATTTCTGGTGTAAAGGCAAAGCTGCAGGTAGTGAGCAATGCAGTTCCCAAATTTTTCAAAGCTCGAACTGTACGTTATGCTTTAAGAGAAACTGTGAACAAACAGTTAGATCAGCTTGAAGATCAAGGGGTGATTACATCCATGGAGTATAGTGAATGGGCTGCTCCTGTAGTGTGCATCCCCAAAAACATTGGCAAGGTGAGGATATGTGGTGACTATAAAGGATATGTGGTGGCTATCATGATCAACCCATGGCTTGAGGTAGACAAATACCCTTTGCCAAAAACCAAGCATTACCTACCTTGGGCATCTGACTGATAGTGAAGGTGTACACCCTGTGCAAGAAAACGTTGCAGCCATAGAAAGGGCTCCCATTCCAAAGAATGTCACAGAACTTAGGGCTCTCTTAGCCTTACTGTCCTATTATGGAAAGTTCATAAAGAACATGTCTACTTCGGTGAAGCCTTTAACCGAGCTCCTGAAAACCAACCTTGGCATTGGTCAGATACCTTTCGAGAGAGCCAAAGAGGCTTTATCCTCTGATACTGTGCTAACTCATTTTGATCCGCAGCTTCCCCTGGTGTTAGCAAGCAATGCTTCTGCATATGAGGTAGGAGCCATGATCTCCCATGAGATGTCAGATGGGTCCGAAAAACCCATAGCATATGCCTCCTGTACCCCTAAACAAAACAGAGTTAAACAGAGTTAATGGAAGACAAGCGTCCAGACTCTTCTCTGTCCTGGCTCCCAGATGGTGGAATGAACTCCCACTGGCTGTCCGAACAGCTGAGTCTCTCGCAGTCTTCAAGCGCAGACTGAAGACCCATCTCTTTGTAAAGCACTTAAGTGAGTGAGCACTAGTACATGTGTATGTTGAAATACTTTGTTTTTGCACTTATACTCACCATAACTTTCCTTCTCTCTAGGTATGAGCGCTGGGTTGGGTTACCAGGTAGTGCACTTACCCTTATATCGGTCTGTGTATTGTTCTCTCTAGGTATCAGCACTGGCCCTTGTTCGGGCAGTATCTGAGCTCATGGCGAGTTTTAGACTCTGACCTTCTTATACTAGCTGGGAAACATTATCCGACGGAACACTAAGCACGCTTGTAAGTCGCTCTGGATAAGAGCGTCTGCTAAATGCCATAAATGTAAATGTGACGTAAATGGAATAGATAGTTTCTAAAGAGTTTGGACTCAGACAGACAGACTGTCTACAAATAAAGGAAATTCAATACCATTATTAACCTCACCACAGGTGTTTGACCAACAAACATTATGTCATGAGCAAGGCGTGTAGTAGTCCACGAGGTCACAAAGGAACCCGAGGTAACCTCTAAGCAACTAAAGGCCTTTCTCACCTTTTCTGATGTTGATGTTCATGAGTCCACCATCAGGAGAACACTGAACAACAACAGGGCGCATGGCAGGGTTGTAAGGAGAAAGCCGCTGCTCTCCTAGAACATTGCTGCCTGTCTGCAGGTTGCTAAAGATCACAAGACCAGAATAGATCTTTCTAATTTAAATTAGAAGCGTTTTGCCACTCACAGATATGGAATATTGGATCATTCTCCTCATTTATTAATAAGTCTAATATTTTATCTCATTTGTTTAATTTGGTTCTCATTATCTAATTTTAGGAATCTGATGAAGTTTTTGTCAAATATATGCAGAAATCTAAAAAGGGTTCCCAGAATTTCAAGCACCATTGTAGCTGCCTGAACTTCTGTGTCCAGCAAAGACTGAGAAGGTTATTTAACTCAGGTCAGTGTGACCTGTGTCCAGAAAGCTTCTTATGCTCAGATAAAGCACAGTTGACTGTGGTGTGACTGCCTAACAGCCTGCTCATCAGGAGACAGGAAATCGTGAGTTTGAATTCCAGAGATGCATTAACTCTCTGTGATCACAATCCTGAGCGAGGTGAAGTCTCATTCCGCACGCCTGGGGGCACTGTTTGACAGGGGGAGTTGTAGCCTGTGGGTGGGAACTGATGACAGCAAAAAAATAAATAAATAAAAAAACTGAGCAACTGAACTCCAGCTGATAAGGAAGCAACCAGTTTCCCTGTGAGTGGACACTTATACTGTGTTTTGTTGACCTAATGATGAACAGGATGTTAGTGTAACATTCAGGTTTATGAATGTTTAAAAAGCTATGTAGAGGTTGACTTAATGCTTGAGATGACCTGACTTTTACATATTTCAGTGTACAATGTACTCACATCTGGAGTAACTGGTGCTGGCAGACTGTCCTGTGTGCCAGTGTGTGTCACCGTATGAGTTGTTGTGTGTGTCCCAGTGTGTGTCCCAGTGTGCGTCCCATCATGAGTTCCAGTGTGTGTTTCTTCTGGTTTCTCTCCCCAGTTGCTCTCATACACGTTGGTTCCATATCTGTGTCCACCGTTACTGCCGATCTGGTTGCCGTTGTGACCAGATCTATATGGGTAATTGTTAATCTGGTTACCAAATCCATTACCATTGATGCGGTTAAAGAATGGAGCTCCATTCTCATCCTCGCAGAACTGACTCACTAGTTTAGATTCCAAAGCTAAAGAGAAGAAGAGAGAAAGTCATGTTGTCAGTCTCATAGACTGTATGTTAATGCATGAACAAAGATTTTATTTCGTTCCATTAATCCTTAAACATGTTTTTTAGTTCTGAACTACACTATATGTCTAAAAGTTTATAGATGCCTGCATCCAGCATTTCTTTAGTAATCAAACTATTAACAGGTTTGTTCCCTCCTTTCTTGCAGGGAAGGCTTCCTCTGGGAAGGCTTTAGATAGTCAGGTAGTGACTAAAGGTATTAGAGCTCCATCACTCCAGAGAATGCAACTGCACTGCTCCACAGCCCAGTGTCGGTGGACTTTATAGCCCTCTAGCCTCTAGCTGATGATATGGTGACCTTAGATTCATTTGTGGCTGCTACAGGATGTCATACATGAATGCCAGTGACCGCAATAGTAGCTGAATTAGTAGCTGAATTCCCTAGTTAGAAAGTAATGTATTTACAGTGTATATACACATACACTGAATGCTAATACAGCAATTTGTCTTATCATATGGCAACAAGACAAAACTTTCAACTTTTGTATATTGGGGTATATTTTTCATATTGCTTACCCCCAGGAATGCATGATTTTAATATATCCTCATGTTAGTAAGACAAAATGAAGTAAGATGCTACATAGAAATAAGTGTGTGTGGACTGAAACATTGAAATGAAGGTGTATTTGTTCCATCAGATGGATTTAGAAAAACTTTTACTGGGATACTTTACTGTAAAATTTAGACTAATTTTGCTGACTTCTTACAAAATGTTACACTTACACTAAACTGCACTCTATGTGGAGCAGCTGATTTACCTGGCAGGGTGTTGAAGTCATCTATCAGATACATGTGCTCAATATCAGGTTGAGAAGCGATGAGATTTAGCTCACTGAGAAACTCTGCTTGTGTTGGATCGCTGATGTTAACAATGCCCAGAGCATACATCTCAATGTTGGCTGCGTGGGCCTCCCTGACTGCAATATCCAGAACCACCGGATCTCGCTTGTCCGTCTGTCCATCTGTGATGACAATGATGACCTTGCTGACCCCCGACCGGGCACTGTAGAAAGCTTCCTGCGTAGCCTTTCGAATGGCAGTGCCAGTATATGTACCTTCGCCCATATAAGGCATCTTTCGGACAGCTTGTTTGACATCCTGTTTGGTCATGTATCGGGCCAGATTGAACTCCACTCTGGCTTCCAAACTGTAGAGCACTACTCCAATCCGTGTGGCATTGCGGCCCACTGTCACTCTGTCCACCAGCGCTGTCACAAAATCCTTTATGATCTCAAAGTTCTCCGGGCCAACACTCTCTGAGCTGTCTATCACAAACACAAGCTCCATTGGACGCTCCTTGCATTTGATGCCGCAACCTGAAATGTTTAATTAAAGATGGTTACAGATTTTAGTGGAAACAGAGTAAATTTGAGAATTTAAGAATTTAAGACAAGGAATCATACCGCAAATCTCTTTAATCATTCTGATGATGTCTTCTCTCTGAAAATGAATGGCATAAGAACATGAATGATTAAGTATGTGGTTTTTATATAAAACATGTTAAAATTTGATCAACAGTTGGTTGAAAATAATTTTCAGCATACCTCTCAAATAGAATAATCAATGACTTTCAATGACTCGTGTTAACATAAGTGGATGACCCACAATACGGGCATGCTCCAAGCTAAGGGGGGGTTTCAGCTAAAGGAGTGGCATAAATGCCTACAGCTCAAACTCTGTTGTATATGCAATCACTGATTTGGCAGACAGCTGGAAAAATGGCCATATTATAGTAGAGATATTACACCGATGTTAGGTTAAGTTTTTGGAATTTGGTTGAATCATTACATAATTGCCTGATATTAAAGGGTTTCTAATATAATTTCCTAATGTGAGAGTGGTGGCGATATGAACCAGATGTCTGAAGAGTTTAATGCCTCTTAAAGCTCCCTCACAGATGATTTTGCAATAAGGTTTCTACAAGATTTTTTAAATTAATGCTGGAATGGTATATTATATATAACACCCTAGTTCTAAGGCAAAACAGTTCACTGTTCTACAGTTATCTACATTGCATATAAATGCTCAGAAGACATGTGTAGGTACGCTCGTCATTTTAGAGATTAAATTAAATGGCTATATTTGTGGTAGACATGGTTAGCCTTGGTTCTTAGCCTCACTGTCAGTAAAGAAATATGAGGTTTCCTATAATTAACCATTTCACTTGAAACCACTCCGTATTGCTTTGTTTACATCTCAAACACTGAATTTTGCATGTACGTTTCAAAATTAATGGGAATTCTCCTTTAAAGCATCAGTTGCTCAGAAAAAAGTAAGTTATTTGTTCTTTCATGACTCCTATACTAATTCTGAGCACTGTGGTAGTATAGGAGAAAATGGGAAGAAATCTCACCGTCAGCCCCGATTCTCCCTTCAATCCTTGTCTGCCCTGAAAGATAAAAGAGAGAGTTATGTATGCCCTGTTGGTAGCATGTGTATGCCCTTTCTTATATGCCCTTTGGATGTGCTGTGAATGCCCTATGGAGACCCTGTGCCCTGTGGATGCCATATGGACTCTAAATGTTTCATGAGAGTGCTGTGGATACCTGGTGCCTTATGGATGATTTGTGGATGCTTGGTGGTGCCCTATGGATTACCTGAGGATGCCCAACGCCCTACGAAGTCCCATGCATTCCCTGTGCCCTATTGATGCTTCATGCGTGGATGCACTTTGGATGTGGTCTGTCTCAAGGATGTCCTGAGGCTGCCCCATGTTCTGCAGATGAGCTGAGGTTGGGCTTTACCATATGGATGCTATCTGAAATGTCCTGTGTCTTATAAATACCATTTGAAGAGTCATGCGCTCTATGGATGCCCTACAAAAATTGCCTGTGCCATGCAGATGCTGCATGGATGTACTGTTCCCTGTGAATGCAGTGTTCCCTGTGGATACCCTATGAAATATCCTGTGCCACTTTCTGGATGCCCATCGAATACACACTTCAAACTCTAAGATTCTCATACTGAGATTCTGGCAGTACTCATGCAATATCCAGTGCAACAGATGCACTTTGTCTTCACAGCTCTAACCCTGTAACCAATATGATCCTATAATACGGAAGGACTTACTGGTTGTCCTGGATTACCAGGATCTCCCATGTCACCTTTGATCCCTTTTATACCTCTTTCACCTTGAGAACCACGGTCACCCTAGATAAAATGAAAGAGAAAAAAAGTTTCTTGAATAAAATCCATTTACCATGTATATAATGAGCTTCTCTATATTGAAAACAGGGTTCAACTTTGACCTTTGGCCCCGGGAAGCCCTCGCCAGGTGGTCCCCTTGGCCCAGCCATACCCTGAGAGCCATGCTCACCCTGAAAAAATACATTAAAAAGCAACATAATTACAAGTCTGATTGTTTACATGTATGCAGTACTGTACCTGTAAGTTTGAGACTATGCATGCATCGGATCCAGAATCCTCTTTTGGCCAGCTATTTAATAGAGTTTACATTCAATTTGTTCAACTTGCTCTGGTGAGTGATTGCACAACGATAAAGAAAATATGATAAAACTAATAAGATAATATGATAAAAATCTAATAGGACAAATCATATGTAAAATGTATATGTAGGAGGAGAGAGTTTAGGTAGTAGCAGTCTAAACTATGTGGATAACAACAATGCAGGTGAATTTCTTTCAGGTGATATTTTTGAGGAGATAAAAAAACAGTCTAATTCATCAGTCTAATAATAAAAAATTACCTAATTATATACACAGAAATTTACTATGCAAAGCCTGCTAGACCACCAAAACTGTGATCATTAGATGAACAGTGCGCAAAGCTTTGAGAGAGAGAGGAGAAAATAAAGGCAGACTTTTGCTACAGATCAGATAAATTCCACAGGTGTTTCGGTTAAACCTTCCACTGTGAGACAATAACTTAAAACTAAAAGGAATAACTTGTAATTGGTAATTCAGTACATGAATCATAGTGTCTGACTTTTACTCAGTACTGTACACATATGCTTCTGTGTGTGTGTCACCTTTGGCCCTTGTACTCCCTGTCCTGGAGGTCCTGGAACACCTGGAGGTCCTGGTCTTCCTGAGTTGCCCTAAAGATTTCCAAAAGGATGCTGAACTTAAACATTTGAACAGGCAGTTTATACAGATTTGTTTGAACATGGAAGATATGACATTAAAGATGTGGCAGGAATATACTGTAGTCACTCAGGCATGGACTGAGCTGGATGACAGATTATGCTATGTTTGAATGCAGTGTGCTTTGTGAATAAATACATAGGTCAAACAGTGCATCGTGCTCTAGCACCGTCATATTGGTACACATGCAAATTCAAACCTAAGTGTCCAGCAAAGTATGAAGGATATAGTACTATTTACCTACTATGGTCTATAAGTACAGCATACTGTCTATATGACTGTCAACCCTATCTCTATGAATACAAGCTAAAGTCTTTAAAGTGCTTTAAAATGTGTAACAGAGAGATATACCTTATTTAAACATTTAGGCTTAAACTGGAATGACTTGTCATCCACATAACGCCCTGCTTTGTAGTACTATTCCGCCACTATGCTATTGTTGTGTAATTGTAATATGTCTGTAATTTTTTTTTTTATTTTCCAAATACACTCTGCAAAAATAACCTTACAGTGGATCTATGTGTTTAGAAATTCACTTTACAATGGCTGTGCCATGGCTCACCTATGCAGAGAAATGTATTGTGTTTTTTTAGACTAAAGCAAGTCAAACCATCTTCTAAACCACATTAATGTGTCTGTGCAAAACAAATGAAGATCTGGATGCGTGTTCAGTGAGTTCAGAAATGTTTTTAGGCGTGTATGTAGATGACTGTGGTTTGGTGACTGTCTAGTGTTTTGGAAGTTTAGTGTTTGTTCCCAACTTTAGCCTAGCAGTTGTACTAAAGAACTAAAGAAGCACATATCAGGTATCAAACTGCATCTGAAGTAAGAAAGAAAACATGTTAATCTGATTTTTCACTGAATTATACCTTTAAAAAAGGGGAGTGGGTAGCACTGTTGCCTCACTGTTGCCTAAGAAGGGCCTGGGTTCGAAAGTGTGAATTATAAGAGAGTGAGGAGTCATTATGGCAATTAAAAATTTGAACACTCTAAGTCAGTATGTACTTATGTCATTTTCCCCATGTCAGATATCACAGGTTGAAAGTGCTTTTTATATCCAGCTAGACTAGAACACTTCTTGGAAACTGAACACACCATATTGCTTTTCTTGAGCTATTTCTTGGTAGTTTGAGGTATATTTTAATCATTGTTCTGTTTTTTGACTTTCTTTTTGACACATTTACACATTTGCTTTTAGAACTTGCTTAGTGAAGACCAGTTAACAGCTGCCAAGGTATGCTTTCTACCAAGTGCTGTTCCTTTTTCCTTTAAGCATGCGCCAAATTTATATTTCCACTTGATGTCATTTTGCATACATGATGTCTCAGCTAACTTTGTCTTTTTATGATTTTTTTCTCTACAGATCATACAATATTGGTGAATTGTTGTTTGCATCATGCAAACAAGAACACTGTATCATCACTCCTGTGCTTCGGTCTTCCACATTTTGCCTCGATTTTATCATTCCTTAATGCCATTTCAGCAGTTAAAAAGAGTGTTATTACAGTCTGGTCATCATCGGACAAATTTTGATGGCAACTCTTGAGCAGTCCTAACAACTCAGCTTCCCAAACATTCTGACTACAGTCCAAATGTTTGCACATGCCATTATTTCCA
The DNA here is from genome assembly GCA_034552555.1 of Semaprochilodus insignis. NCBI lineage: Eukaryota > Metazoa > Chordata > Actinopteri > Characiformes > Prochilodontidae > Semaprochilodus > Semaprochilodus insignis. Next base: position 15,399,105 of record CM067476.1, on the reverse strand, counting down.
TTTTTCTGCTTTCGATTTTCTGTTTTTCCTACATTTTATGTTAATTAAATATAAAATATAAAGTAACTGTGCATTACCTTTAGCAAAAGCATGTTATGGTTGTGCTTCTGCCTAAAATAGTTTTTTTGTTTAATGGTGTGCACATTTTAATAAAGAGTTAATTAAAAAAATAAATAACAGAATAACTAAATATACTTTTTTTTTTTAAATTTTACATGCAATTTTTTTCCCCTGTTGATGTGACCTACCGGTGGTCCTTGTAGCCCTTCTCCTGGAGGTCCTGGTGGTCCTGGCAACCCTCTGAACCCAACATCACCCTAAGATATACAGACATAGACTTACATTTTTATCCTCAGCATATCCTCTCGCACATACACTGAATGTTAAAGACTGGATGGGTTAAAGAGGATACCTTTGGTCCCTGAATACGCAGTCCCTCTGGACCAGGTTCTCCTGGAAGCCCAGGAAGCCCAGGAGGACCCTGTTAATGAACACAGAAACACAGACATTAGATTGGTAACATTCAAGAAAAATTAACAGAGCTAAAAAGTGTACTGTGTACTTCAACACACTGTGGGGCCTGGATAACCTTCTCCTTTTGGCCCAAATGGCCCAGGAGGACCTGGGTTCCCACGGTCACCCTAAGGGACAAAACAGCCAGAAACAGCAAGAATCAGACACAAGTTACACTGATCCTGGATAAGGGTTAATACGCACTTTGTGAAGTAAGAAGTTTTCCAAAAATTACTGATAACAACCTTTGGTCCAGGAAGACCATAGCCTGTTTCCCCCAGGGTGCCAGGAGGACCTGCTGGACCTATGTCACCCTGTAAAGAAACATAAACATATGTGATTACTTCAATGTAGAGCTGTTTTACATATGGTTATATTTTTCCTGTACACATACACTACTTGTCAAAAGAATGAAAATCATAAAATCATATTAATGCAGTTTCTGACTGGCATCTGGAAAAGTGATCAGTAATATCATTCATTCAAAAGTTAAGTTTTACAATTAAGATAACAAGTGAATACTTGTGTATATATATATATATATATATATATATATATATATATAGTATTCACTTGTTATCTTAATTGTAAAATTTAACTTTGTTAAACTTTTGTTGCTTTAAAAGCACGTTTGTAAATAAAACCTGACTTGAAGTAACAATATTATACACTGATCAGCCATAACATTAAAACCACCTCAATGTATAAGATAAGATAAGACAAGATAAGATAATCCTTTATTAATCCCACAGTGGGGAAATTTACATATTACATACTACAGTCTGTAACTGTAAAACTACAAGGTGGACCTATGTGGTAAGTGGAGCTGATAAAATGAATAAAGAGTGAAGCCTGACTCATCCACTGACTGAGTCTGATCCACTCAGACCAGCACAACACAGGTAAAGCAGGTACCTTTCCTACATGCCCGAGCACGGTGTAGAGATTTCAAATTTCATCTTTCCAGTAGATCTCTAGAAGTTGCACAGTCATTTTACAAATTCATCTACAATATTTTTTTTATTATTATTAAAAACATTTATTCCAAACTCTTGAGCAGTCATTCCACACTTTCGAAAGTTAGTGTATAAAAAGCAAAGTTAGTGTATGAAAGGAAGGGTGGTGAAGCAGAGATGCATGTGTAATCTTTTATACCTTCGGCCCCGCTAGTGCACGTCCTGGTAGCCCCGGTAATCCCAGCCGCCCAGGCACTCCTGGCTCACCCTGCAGAATGACAAAACACAACATCAAACCATATGACTTGTCTAAAGGTAATGCTTTTTGAGCTTTTATCTGTTTTCAGATTCATATCTTTGGCAGATGGTAGAGAGTGCAAGGAACATGTACACCAGCATAAACACACATACTGTATCACATAGTACACTTATGTATCTTAAGCCATTTGAGCATCTTTATTTTGTTAAAACACTGCAAAAGCTGCTCCAAGTGCTGCATCACTTCTTTTGGACATTTGTACTCTGCCTCCAAAAATTCCAATTATATTTTTATTGCCCTTAGCTTACCTTTGATCCTGACGGACCAGCAATTCCTGGAGGTCCAGCTAAGCCACGGATTCCTCTTTGGCCCTGGTCACCCTACACAAGAGCATAACAACCACTGTGTTACACAACAACCAAAATTATAGCTTTATATGTTATGTTTTGGTGGTCACCAACTATTCTCCATCTTAGTTTAGTTCAGTCCTGACCTGCTACAACTGATGCACTCTGATGTAAAACTGTTGTCCCTACTGTATATGTACAAGCGGCACATTATCATGATGGGTTCATTATCATGAGAGTGAAGTATTCAGAACATGTATTCTAAATATTTTTGACTGGGTGGCCAGATAAGATCCAGAATGTTTACTGGGGTGGTACACTTATAATATTTCTTGATTTTGGTTGCATTCAGTACAGTTATACATGAGTTTATAACTTTGCTGTAACTTATTAGTAACTACCCAAATGGCAAGTTTTCACCCTAAAGTATAATTGATACCCTAAAGTATAATTGATAATTGATGCTGCTTGTCTTGTATCCCAGGTGGTTGCTAAGGTGTTGCTAGGCAGTTGTTATGGTGTTGCCAAACAGTTGCTATGATATACCAAGTGGTTGCTGTGATGTTACTAGGCAGTTGCCATGGCATTCCAGGTGGTTGTTAGGGTATTGCTATGCGGTTGCCCTGACATTCCAGGTGGTGTCTAAGGTGTTGCTAGGCAGTTGCTATGGTATCCCAGGTGGTTGCTATGGTGTTGCTAGGCTATTGTTATGATATACCAAGTGGTTGCTAAGGTGTTGCTAGTTGGTTGCTATTACATCTTAGATGGTTGCTAGGATGTTGCAAGGCAGTTGCTATGGTATGCCATGTGGTAGACAGGGTGTTGCAAGGTGGTTACTGTGGTATTTAAGGTGGTTGCGAGGGTGTTGCTAGGGTCTCCCTCCACTTACTACCGTGCACTGTGGGATTGTTTGAGTGCACTGGATCATCATCATCATTGTGCAGAATTTTTGGACATGCCTTTTGTTTACATTTCAGTGACCGAAATCTGCAGTTTTAAAATTGATAAGATCAAGTTAGGCACTCGAGTGGCACAACAGTCAGTTATTCGCAGCCCTGGTCTAGGATGACTCCCTGCTCTGCACATTTTTGTGTTTTCCTGCCAAAACACTCCCAGAAGCAGTAGGAGAAAGGCAAACACTAAAATATGCAGAGCATGGCCCTCCAGATCGGAATCATGTGATAACTACACTGGGAAGAACTCGTATATGAAGCGTCTTCATCATATCAGGAAGCAAACAGGAAATAATAGTTCTATGACAGAGCTGTGTAGATTTGATGGTAGTTCTAAAGTTGCCTACAAGGTTGCCTCATATTAATATAGCAACATTACTTTCACTTTCATTAGTGTACAATAGTGTAATATGTTGATGTTTGGCATGTTAACCTACCACAATCATAGGCTTTTAAGATCATAGACTACCTCAAGACTTAGACTATTATTAAACAGTATACACTTTATCATCAAGGGTAGAGTTTTAAGTTTGTAGGAGACTAGGTTGACTCTAGTTTATTTACTTCTATTTCTGCTTAATAGTGTTAAATATTTCAAACTAATTTCTTAGCCTTTTCATGGTTTGTGGTTTCCAAGAACTTATGCTGTACTGTACTACACTGTACTGATACTGATACATAATGAGTTGAAGGCCACTGTTCAATTCAAAGCAAAAGAAAGAGAAAGATTTCTTACTTTTTCACCCTGGGTACCAATCCCAGCTGCTCCCTCTGGCCCTCTCAGACCTGGAACACCAGGTTCCCCCTAAAATACACAAATATAAACACATGCCTCATATCTAAATCATGGTGGTTCAAGTATACATGACTGATATGCTCTTGACTAGAACCATGATCATCTGACAGTATTCTCATTACACACTAAGTTAGTATCATAAGTTAGTATTCAAGTGTCTTGTAACTGCTTGAACCTGTTGCTCTATTTTCTAATCACTAATTTATCATCATTTCTGTGCCAGTAGACCAAGAAGAGGGAGTGATTGTGTTTTTTAAGCACCTAAACAGATGTCAGTGTTCCTGTTTGTATATGATATGCTATATTCTATAATGTTGATATACACAGGAGGATACTTGGATAACTGAAATGTTAGGCCCTTCTGTGCAAAATGTTTCATCGAACTGTTTCGCCACTATATTAAGGGTAAATTGCCATAGCCAGCACTTTTAAATAACTGAGGCAGCAACCAAAAACAGCTGAAGTTGCATGAATGCTTTTAGATAGAAGATTCCTAATTCCTTTGTCATGAACTCAGCTCATATCTATCTAAAATCTATCTATCATATTTACACCAACTACTACCTTTTGCCCTGGAGCTCCATCCTCTCCAGGTAAACCTGGCAAACCTGATAGCCCAGGTGCTCCTGGTTCACCCTGTGTAAGAGAAAGGTTCACTTCATTCAACTGTTGTTACTACTACACACAAAGTCTTACAGTAAACTAAACACACAATGCCACTACACAACAGGATAACCACAAATCTCAAAAACATTTTTTCTGCACAATTGTCATGCTGACCTTTGGTCCTGGTTCTCCCAAACCTCTCTCTCCCGTTGCTCCGGATTCTCCTGGTAACCCTTGATCACCCTTTGAAGGCACACACATAGAAGCACATCCAGTTTCCATGTACAATCACTGGCCAATTGTCAATATCTACCTCATTCATCTTTTTCAGTTTCTGACCCACAGGACTGCTGTTGAACCAGATACTATATGGCACACTGAGCAATCTTTCAGCACATCAGAGAGTGATGAACCACCCGTAAATGTCCAGCCAAGAGGTAACCACTGATGAAACAAATGAGCTCATTAACAGATGCGCCACAGTTCTGTACTTTGTGTACAGCATCTGTTCACAAGCAACTACACACCAAACACCTACAAAGAAGGAGTTCCTAATATTATTAAGTGCTGTCATGTCAATTCCGATTCCAAATGGCCAAATGGATAGTATTTCTGGTCATCCTCTTCCTCCTTTACCCTCAACTCTATAATCTTTTCTAATGAATTGGTTCTTCTGACAATATGTCCAAAACAAGACAGCTTTGGTTTGGTTATCTTGGTTATCTAGGCTTTGAGTGAAAAATGATCAAAAATTATTATCAGAACTATCACCACGTCTTCACCAACACCTTCATAATTGTCCTGCTGAGAGACCATGTGCATCATATTTCCTGAGTGTTGAATCTTTTGTTGCTGATAATTCATCCAAGTAGGCAATAGTTGTCCAGCATTTCCAAATCTTCTATAAATCTTCTATTTATGGTAAAGTTAACAGCCTTTCTTATTGTCATGACCCCAGTCCTACTCATATTGAGCTGCGGTTTGGTCTTTTTACCTTACCTTCGTTCTTTAACCTTCCTTATAAAGGTCTTCAGGTCTTCCAGATTTTCTGCTAATGAGTGGTGCATATTTTGCAGATCAAAGGTCGTTGAGCTTTTTTCCACCAATCCTTGATCATCTTCCTCCAGTCCTACTTCTCTTATTAGGTACAGGTAGAACAAGTATGCTGATACTATGCAGCCTAGTCTAACTCTTTTTCTAAGGTGAAATCAATCCATTGTCTAATTTCATGTAGAGATTTCTCATTACAACAACAGGATGCTCTGTATCCCATTTCCTGAAGACATTCCATAATTTTACTTGGTAGACATAGTTTAAGTGTTTAATTAGTTAATGAATTAGTTAAGTTGATATCCATCTTAAACTCCTTGGATTTTTCAGGAATCCAGTGTTTATCAGATCTCTATTGTACCCTTGCCTTTCCTGAATCATATCTGGCAGTTCTCTTTCATTGTAAGTCTCTAGTCTGTGTTGAATGAACCTGGGCATAATTCTACTGCCTTGTAATATAACTTCCAATAAAATAGCACCAATTGTTTTGCACACAGAGTAATAACACAGTGTTGGGATAATTTCACCTTTGGTCCTGGGTAACCCTCGCCTGGCAGGCCCCTGACCCCAGGGGGGCCACGTGGCCCCTCCACTCCCTGGCAAAACAAAAAACATAATGGTCAGCATATTATTGCTACTCTGAGAAACCCATGCATCCTTTTTCATTCATCAAATACAGTGGTCTTAGAGTCTGAGACCACTTTGAAAATCATTCATTGTTTTCCTTTAATTATAAAAATAACAACAGAATATTTAGTATTTAGTAGAAAAATCCAAAACAAAGAACATAAGAAATATTCAACATTCCTCAATATCTATATTTAAGTAAATAAGTTAAGGCTTATGCCTCCCCATCTACTCATCAGAGGCTTTTGAGTGCATGCTGTTGGTGAATCAGAAGGGGACAAATATTGGAAAATTCCAAAATTTAAAAATAAAAGATTAATTTTTTTTGTATTTAAAGATTTTTCTGTTAATGTAGACCATTAAGCTGATCATATCATTTGTAATGAAAAATTGTGTATTAAACTAGAGAAGAAGGCAGAGAGGTTTTTCACTAGTGGTCTCAGACTTTTAGATCTCACAGTATATCTGTGTTCAGTGTTTACATTACATTTATGGAATTTGGTATTTTAAAACCACAATAAATACAATGTTTGCAACAATATTTGTAATACATACTGTACATTTTTATAATAGTGGCTGGTTCCTCATATATACACTTACAGGTTCTTTAACTGCCACTTTAACCACAGTCAAAGGACTGTGCGGTGATCAGCTTAAGTCGTGGACTTGTACTTGCATTATATGTATAAACCATATAAAAAATTCAGTGCTTCATCTGCATGCACCTTTTCTCCCTGTACACCCAATCCAGGAAGCCCAAGTGGTCCGGGAAACCCAGGAGGTCCAAAGTCACCCTAAATAAACACATATATTATTCACATATCCTTCAATAAAACTATAGAGAACGCAATTGTATGATAGGTCCTCTCATCGAGTTGTGGCATGCCTTGGACATATGTTGTTATCAGTTACATTTCTGAAAATGACATATCTAAAAGATACTTTAGCAACAACACCATGAGTCCCTGGCACATGATCAAGTGAGATGTGATTAAGCAATGCTACAAACTGTACTTTTTGCATATGAGTTTTGCCACAGGTTGGAGGATCCGCAGCAAACATGCCATGGCTCGTTGTTTTAGACGCACAGTGAGGCACTGACAGAAAAAAAGCTTTTAAGTATGTGAGTGCATTCCATGTGCATCAGAGTTTGTCTGCTCTCACTGACTGACAGACACACACACACATGCGCAAAGCACACATACAACCTAGAGAGCAAACTGTAATTGAGACCATGTGGATCTGATGTTGCCCAACACCACTAAATCAGCATAGATCTCGGATGTTAAATTTGGATTGATCTCGCTTGATGTATACGCCATTAAACACATTCAGTACAGTATTTGCAAAATATAAACACACCTTTCTCACATTTCAGACATTTCAGTTCAGACGACTGTGTGTGTGCTCTAATGTACTTTGTACTTTATAACTTTATGACTAATCTATCACACCAGATCCATATAATCAATGCGTTCAGTGGCTTCTGACTATATGACCTAAACTCTCCAGTATCGTACATCTCCAGAACCAGGATTGAGCATCTCTGCACTAAAGGAAAAGGAAAACCAGAAAAGCATAATAGGTCCTCTTTAAATGATACTGCAAGATGTCAAAAGCTACGCAGTAGATAAATCATTTCTGTCAAATCCACTTTAAATACCACTTTAGTTTTGAATTTGCCTGCATGTTTTTACTTTCAGTCAAAGAATTTTTATTATTTCAACCCCCATGCAAAAACACTGATTTAATGAAATAGCAAATTTTATTAAATCAAATAACTTTCAATGTACACACAATTTTTTCTACACCTTTTTCAGAATTTCATTTTTAATCCATCCCTTATATCAGTTATCAGTAAGTGATGTTAAATTATCATCAAATGATCAGAGATCTATGGTGATGTTGCCCAAATTCACATAGCTTCAATTGTAAGTTTGCTGTACTTCCGTATGGATCCTTTTCTCACTTTTCACACCAGATGGAATGTAACAGAAGTCACCACAGTAGGAATAACATTACAGCAATGGTGTACAACTGGAGCACTCCTCGTTGAAGTTTTTACCTCTTCTTTTTTTTTTTTGTTAACAACGGACAGCATTTGTCTGTGGGAGCAGTTTTTATTTCAAGATAGGATCAAGTTTGCCGAAGTCTAAATTTTTTGACCTTAATAGACCTTCTGTATGCTACTGACACCTGCTGCTTTTGCACTGCATAGGCAAGCAGTACAGATTTAAAGAAAGTAAAAAGTCTGTGGACAGGAGACAGAATGTATGACATTATCTATAAATGAAATAAAAACTTGTTGCCTTACTTTTCTTTAGCTAACATTGAGTAGATGTGCAAGGAAACTATGTGAAATCCTGTTTTGCTGCTTGTGTATGGTAAATGTTAAAGTAATTAAACATTGTGATATTGGATATCTGGCATAGCAACCTGGTGATTTACAACACTGTACAAAACAACATCAACATTAGAAAAGTAACGGTAGAAATGTGTATGTGTACAAAAGTATAAATGTCAAGACAATGACCTCCCAACCTGCAAAAGACTCAAAATATTTTAGTAAATATTGGACACGATGTGGTTGGGTGACTTTTTATGACATCCTTCCCATGCATGTATGTATTCATGCATGTATGTAGCCCTTAAATATATACAACCGTCTTTTTTTCTTTTTTTATTAGGCAAATACTTTAATAAGAACACAAAATTAAATGAGTCTATGGTCTATGATTGTAAGCAAGTTTAGTGATGCCATGCCATTACCTTGTCTCCTTTAATGCCAGGTCCTGTTGGCCCTCTTGGTCCTCTTGGTCCCTCAGGACCTCTTTCTCCCTGTTTAAAAAAATATTTGTTTGTGTCACTCCATCACTATGTTCCATTTACTTGTTAAGTCAATCACTACATAGCATGATATTTATATGTCTATCAGTATAGTGAACTATTATGTGAGAATGGAATGGACCATAGAATGACCAAAAAGTACCAGTGAACATTTAAAAGCAATTGGGCTGAGATACTATTTAGTGCACTCTAGAGTGATTCAAGACCCAGCATAACTCCTTCATGCTTCTGTGGTGTATCCAATAACAAATCTGTGAGGGACAATTAAGGAGGTTAAACATCTTCTCAACCTAACCCTAACCCTGATCTCTAGAACCAAAAATGAGTTGTCCTCCTTGTACATGGAGCTTATGACTTTGTTGGTTCTGACATTTTATCAGGTATTTGAAGCATTTATTTAGTGTCTGTTGGATTGATTGCGCTGTCCCCTCTTAGAGGGCACATTAGATGTGTTCTTAGCATGAGAAATACTACATGCAAAAACAGCAGACTGCCAAGCTCTACTGAAACCCACAGAGCTGTGATGTGAGTGCATGACTTACTAAACTCATAGAAGTGCTTTAAGAGCTCTCCAACGCTTCATATACAAGAGTTATGTATGTAACTGTACAAACAGAGAAGGATATTCTCTCTTTATCTATACAGCAGAAAATCTGACACTGTATTTGGAGTTAGAACAAGTTTAAGGTGGTCAGAGATCACTGGAACAAAATAATCGCAAGTGGTTCAGCATTCTCTCTTTGTTTCGTTTAGTGTACAGTTTAACAGGCTTGTATACGAAGTATGGACACTCTTCCTGTTGTAAAGTCTCAGCTTATTTAACTTGTTAGACCTTAAGTAATTTGTTAGGACTGGCTAGCCAGGTTAAGATTTGTCATGAGAAACTGTGAGCTGATGATAATTCTAGAACAAGATAACTTTCCCTTGCACAAATACTCAACCACGATTGGCTGAAGACCTGAAAGTGAAGCAGCAATGGTGCACAAACATGATCTAAAATAAGTCCAGTCATCAAAAAGAAAACTTACCTGCGACCTCCTCACAAAAGTCAACATCTGAAGTATGTACAACATCTACAAAAGCCAGAGGCATTTCGAAACTACGTACTGTAAACTGGGTAAAGTGAAAAAGTAATTCTTTGGTCATCGTCACCAAAAGTACACTATAATCAAAGAAAAATACAATACAGTGTTTTAAAGCATGCCAGGGTAAACATGTTTTCTGGACTGATTAATCACACTTCACTATCTGTCAGTCTAGTGGATGAATCTGCATTTTACAGATGTCAACATTACGTACTGGAATGGGATTGGGGCTGTTTTTCAGGGTTTGGGCGCCTTAATTCCAGTGAATGTTATGTGTGTGATATTAATGCTACTGCATACAAAGACATTTTAAACAACTGTTGGGACAGGGTGAAAAACAACATCATTAAAAGACTCCAGAGAAATATCTGTATGCAAAGGACACGACCAAAACTAATATTGGATGGCTGTGATCTTCCAGTCCCCATTAAAAAAATTGACACAATTCTGCAATTCTGCAACTGTGCAGTTCTCACAGTTCATCGCTGCATCGTGCAAAGACAAAAAAAATTTACTTTGACTGAGGCAAAGTGAAAAAGTATCCTGGGGTGAGAATTCTTTTCAGGAATCCTGGATGCTGAATCCTCTGGGCTAAAGAACAGAGGGACCATCAGGCTTGTTATCAGCACACATTTCAAAAACCAGCATCCGTGATGGTATGGGGAGCATTAGTGCTATGGGCAATTTGAACATCTGTGAAGGCACCATTATGCTGAATAATATATATGGGTTTTGGAGCAACATTTGCTGGCATGTCAGAGGGGTAAACTTGTGGAATGATTATGACAGGGAATTAGTTTTTCACTTCACATATAAGACTAAGGTATGATTAGTATTGTATATGAAATGTCCTGTTTTTGATTCTGGTTTTGTTATTATTTGGTATTGTCTAAGCCTACTAGTAAAAGAATCCTCTGTTAGGACATAATTAGTTACGTAATAAGGGTAGGCACAGTAAGCTACAGCACAAGCCTTGTTTGGTTTTGTTTGCCTTTCTTATTAATTTATGGCCTGATTGTTCTGTTTATAATTATTTCTATGTGCGCCTTCATTTTGGAAAGAGAAAAACATTTTTGTAACAGATGTCAACGCAACAAGATTTTTATTCTATCTAATGTAATATTGAGTTGAATGCTCTGAATTTGCTTTTTAATTTAAAGGATTTCTATTTAAAGGAGGCTTCAAATTATGTAAAAAAAAAAGCAAATAACTTGTATGACAGCAACAGTACACACACATACTACACACACACGTCATGTCATGGTATACTCATGCTGCGTTCAGTCCGCACTCTATGCTATTTATTCATAATAAAATATGATAAATAAAGAATAATTTTTTAAACAAATAAATGTTTGCTGCTCTGAGGTTTATGTATGAGAATGCTGTCTGCTGGACTGTTTTGCATTAGGACACATTTAGCATCTGGCAGTCATCTGTCAGCTCTTGATTTATGTTCTTCATCCCTCATTTTCCTCTCTCTCAGAGGAAAGTGTGACGGTTAATACAGCTCTTTGATCACAGCTGATTATCAGATGGCCATATGTGCATATGGTGACACACACAGTCCTAGTTTAACCTCAAATAATTTGAACTTTGACATCAGAGTAAGGAGCCAATAGGATTCACAGACAAAAAACTGGAGGCTCTCTGCCTCACAGGACGTTACAAATTGTCTTCCATAAAAATGGACAAAAGCATAGACACAAAATTCTAGCTGTGTTGCTACTACTGTTGGCCCTTTTTCATCAAATTGGTACATCTCATACACTGCAATAATATAATGAAATAATTCTACTGTGTGACGTTTTGTTTATTTTACATTTTATTCATTTCAGTCATTGCAATTTTTACACTATAAATTTGGTCACTATAGGAGCAGTGCACTCACTGCATGACCTCAGACTCCACCTACGCTGAAGTAATGGCTGTTTAAATGGGGAAGAAACCTGACAAGCGTGTATGAGACAGAGTGTAGGCACAGACTTAACACAGAAACTACATTGACAAGACCTGCTTTCTATAAATGTTAATGGAAAACACACACAGCATAGATAACGGACACATGAAAACACGTCAAGAGTGAACTTACACCCATGCACACTTTTCAGGCATCATAGACTAGAGACTGTGACACATGTGCAGGTACCTTTGGTCCAGGAAAGCCCTCTCCTGTCGGTCCTTTCTCTCCTTGGACACCCTGTGGCCCCTGAGGTCCCTACACGACAAATAAGAACATATAAAGAACAAGCATGAAGTCATGTAGCCACACTGACTGACTTGCTGACTGACTAAATAAATGAATGAATAAATGACTAAATGAATAATTGAATGAATGAATGCTTTGTATAATTACTGGCAAGCCAGGTTCACCAAGTCCAGGAGGTCCAGGAGGTCCCATTCTTCCCTGGAGTCCCATCTCACCCTACACACACAGTTAGACAGTAAAATTAAGTGCAATAAGTTTCACAATTATACATAATTATACAGTATATGCACTCTTTTAGCTACCTGTTTACCCGTTCTTATTCAGCAACATTTAACTTTTACCTAGAAGTAACTGCAATTTTAAATTCTGAATAGTCAGTGTTTTCCACACATTTCCATTCTTTTTAATGTTTTTTTTTCAAACCTCAATAAATGAAATATAATATAATATTAATTGCACAACAATGTGTGCATACACTCAAAAATACCATGTACTGATGCCTGTTTTATTTAAACATTGATTGAAATCATACATGGAACATACATGGGAGTTTTTAAAATGTGTTTGACTTTATCAGTTCTGCAACCCCGCAGCCTCTCACAGTAATTAGTTAGATTGGTTTTCTGTATTAGTTGTTTCATATTGACTCATATAATTTACAACTGAATACCTCTAAAAGTAAAAAGAAAAAAAATATGTATAATTTACTTTTAAAACTTTTATATGACACTTTAACTTTAAATGAGGATGACTTTTTTATGTGAGGCATTTTTACCTTTGGTCCAGTAAGTCCTATTCCTGTTTCACCCTGGATTCCTGGTGGACCAGGAAGGCCTCTCTCCCCCTTAAAGTGCAACAAAAAACACAAACACACATTATTGCATTAATAATAATAATAAACTTCTACTGAGACACTACTGAGTTCAATATCCATTTGTTCTTTTGCACATTCATTTTGGTTTTATTAATTTGCTGAGTGTATATGGGACAGTTGTACTTTGTCATTAATCAGACACATATGGACGGTAACTGAGATAATGAGCATCTCTGCAGGACAGATATGAGCTTTTCTAGGACTTTTGCCCTTTAGAGTGAATGCTAAATTGCCTTTATAACATCTACATGTCTGAATATTGAGAAAACATGAGTGATGCTTTAGCGATGGAGGCTGCTCTTTCACATGAGCTACTGCCTAAGCTAACACTAGTGCTAACCAGCAAAGTGTTACAGGGTCAGCAGGACGTGTCGTCTTTTTCACATCTTTTAGCAAACCTTAATGATAGCAATGTGAAGGAAGGCATAAGTGTAAATACATTACTATTTATCTTCATACCGAATGGTTTTTATCACCAATACTGTCACACTGTACACCCCTGTAAACCCCTTCTACAACTCAAATTAAGTTCCATCTACAACACTCTGGGAATCTCATCATCCTTTAGCAAGTCCAGACAGTAGCTTACTGCCAGGTTGACGCATGACAGCCTTCTAAGGGTCTGAAGAACATTCCTGAAAAATAATTAAGCTTTGACTTCTCTGCTCCTGTGCACTCACTGAAATTGTTGAGAGCTGGAGGGGAATATGAATGTCAAGAGCATCACACACTAAAATAACAAAAACTGTGAATGTTATGTAATATCATGTAATTATGTAATATAGTGTCATTTAAATTTTAGATCGTTTCATTTTGCAGGCCCACACAAAGACTAAAACCTCATATATCTCCAAGCTGTCATATAGCTCTAAGCTCTAAGTAAAGTCACTCACCCACAATCCTTTACGTGCAGAGCACTATTCAAACTGGGTGAGATGCAAGCAGCTCCAGGGGGAGGTGTAAGATGTACAGAGAGTAAACAACAAATGTTGATGCCATAAACATAAAAGAAATTCATTGGAATGATGGGTACACTAATGCTATCCACATTGTTTATGGCAGTAAGTCGTGATGTCTCAGTACAGCTTACTGACAATAAATGCCATCTTTATTGCACTGTATTATTGACCGCTAAAAAGAACACTTCATACCAGATAAGTCTCTCCTGTCTTGACTGCCACCTTGATTTTGAGGCATGACTTATATTGTGTTCTGTAGTACACAGTCTATACGGTACACAAGACAGAGTCTATACACCCTCTGGACAGTGTACTAGACTTAGCCTATATAGTACACTAGACGCAGTCTATACACACTCGGTATAGTCTGCTACGTTCAGTCTGTATTGTACACTGGACAGTATATACAATACACTAGACACAGGCTATAAGCAGTCCATACAGTACACTAGAATGAGTCTATGAAATACATTACACACAGTCTATACCAGAGTTTCTCAGCCCTGGTCGTAGAGGCACCCTGCAGTGAACTTTTTTTGTGGATTCCCTGCTTTAACACACTCCCTGCAACTTTGAAAGGGCTTGTTAATGAGCTGATAAGCTGAATCAGGTAAGTTGGGAGCAAGGAAAGCAATAAACACAACTATACAGCATATTAGAAATAGTATACACAGTACACTAGATTCAGTCAATACAGTACACCTGACACAATGTACACAGTACACTAGACAGGCTATACACTATACTTGACATAGTATGTACTGTGACATTGCAAGTGACTTACTTTTTTCCCTGGTAGACCCTGGGGACCAACATCACCGTTAGGTCCAGGCAAACCCTGCACTTGCACAGAAGAATAGACATTAGGCATATTATAGTCGTCATATATACGTACATATATACAATACCAGAAATGTTTCATTTACCCTTATGTTAAAATACTGTGTTTAACTCTATACCTATATGGTGTTGTGTTTTATATGCCAGTGGTGAAAACCTTTAACTTTATGTAAAACAGCCAGTAAAGTGTTCTTATTAAGATGAAGTTTATACCTGCAGTCCACGATTTCCTCTAGTGCCCACTGGACCCTCAGGACCCTGTTAGGAACAAATAATATACCTTCTGTTCGTAATACATTTAAACAAGGTCTCTGTAAAGATAACCTCAGATATTGTTCAGTGGATGAGATCAGCCATACTCTGTCTCCTTTTATTCCAGGCATTCCACAATCTCCTCGCTCGCCCTGGCGGTGGGATAAACAAGGAAAAAAAACACAGAAGATGAGTTTTCAGTGAAACACCAACAGTTACATGAAGTTACATGAAGTTATAAAACCATATAGGTGAAGAGACAATCACAAAATGTACTGAAAAAGCCCATGAGGTCTTACCTTCTCTCCTTTATATCCAGATTTGCCCTGAAGGAATTTACAAAAATGAATTTTAGCAACATTTTCACAACAATCGTCGCAACTGCTTTTAAAAGCAAAACTAAGACCTTCCATTTTGCTCTGCATGTCTTTATTACATCTTTCATCCTTTTTGGGACATTCTTTTTGCTTACAGATTTATGTTTTCTCATGCTTCTTGTAAACACCTCCAAAGTTCAGTTTTAAACTCAATTCGGACAGGATTCATTTTACATGAGAAGGTGGGCTAATGTAAATCTTACATTCTTGAGTGATTTTAGTCTTAAACGTAAAATTATAAACAAAAAACACAATGTTTATCTCTTTTCTCAGTTTTCTCAGCCGTCTTTCTTGACAGCTACTAATCCTTTCAGTCCCATAGTGTAGAGGCTGTCTTCTCACAGTGGAAGGATGGACAGAAGGATCTGAAACAAGGTCTGAAGCAAGGTTCTATATTTTACGTATTTATGCCTTTCAACGACTTTGTCTTGACATGTTCTCTCCACTTTTAGACATTATGTGAGAAAACATACATGGCTAAGTTGCAAATTAGCATATATCAATTAAAACTCAATCAAAACTAAATTAAAAAGCACAATCTAGTGTCAATTAGCTACAAACCAAACAGACAAAACATGTTAAGCACTAGACTCACCTCTGACCCCTCTCGACCTGGAAGTCCTTGATGGCCGGCCTCTCCCTACAGGAAACACGAGGCTGTGTGTCAGAGTCTTTGACCCTTTCAAAGAGGATAGCAGATACAATAAAGTACATTTCTGACCTTCTGCCCTTTTGGCCCTGGACTTCCATCCTCACCTGGCCGACCTTTCTTACCCTGCCATACACAGAGAGAGAAAGAAAAGCTGCAAATCACAACATAAAATGCAAGGCTGCACCAGAAACCCCACTGAAAATAAGGGGTCTTACCCAAACCCTGAAAAAAGACCCCCGACCATTACTTCTACTCTCCCAAAGTTTACTGTTGGCACTATGCATTCCTGTTGGTATGCATAGGCATGCTCCAGTCAGACTGCCAGGTAGTGAGGCTTGATTCATCACTTTAGAGGACATTTTTCTACTGCTCCAGTTTGCAGAGGTGGTCTAGCCAATGCTTGGCATTGTGCATAGTGATGCCCTTCTAGACCAGCTTACTCACGTCAAAGCTTCCTGCTGTCCAATACTGTGTCTCACCTGCAAACCACTCACCTTAGACTTGGATTTTCTGTAAAGCTGCTTTCTAACAATGCCACGGGCCATTTTTGTCTGGCAATAATTGCAGTGACAAAGTGACAAAAATAAAACTTACTGTCATAAAATCTGATATCTGATCAAAAGTGGCCACAGCTGAGGCACACATAAATGCCAGTTGTAAATGGCTGTACATGCCATGGTCCACTTGAACTCAAGATGGATGTTAATCCAGGTGTGAAGTATGAATACGATAGTTTTCTGTTATAATTCACAAATTTAAGTTTACCACAGCACAGTCAATCAAATGTACAAAAGTGCATTTGTCATGCCAGTAAAGCATCCTGAACTGCACTGAATGGGAAGAGGTAGAGACATCCATAACATTCACTGCAGAACCTCTCATCATTAAAAAAGTGTAAATAGTTATATTAAAACAATATAGCATATTATAGCATATAGCATATTAAAACAAATACATATTTGTTCAATCTGATGCTGTTTAGGTGGTCACCAAACCCTCTCACTGGGTTTTTTGGAAATATGAAAAATCTTGAAACGTACATTCTAGAGAATTAAACTAGTTTTGGATTTAGATGATAGTTATAGATGCTGTAATAAGTACAGTATACTTTTACACAAATGTACAAGAACATTCTTGCGCTTTTCCAGCTGTCCTGATACAACCCTGTGAATGAATAAGTGACATGACTTTAAGCAGAAACTAAAGGAATTTTGTGAATGTGTTTTAGCTTGTAGTTAATCATCTCTGAAGTTGCAGTGCTTGCGGCGAGTGCTGAAAGCTGAAATGTACATGCCCTCAATTATCTCTGCGTGTGAGAGGGACACTGGTGAAGTAGGAGTGAATACGGTGCAACCTAGCTGTTTTTAATTAAATGTTTTTAAATTTTTGGTAAATCATTTTTAAAATATTGAAATAGGATTAATATTTTTTATACTACCTACGTATAGTTGTGTACAAAAGTTACATTATTGGGCAAATTCTATGTTTTTTTGCTTTTTGTTGACAAAAATAAATTAATACATCCTCTACGGACAACAAACTTAAATATGGTATTTATTCTGCAAATTGTAGTGCACACTTTTTAGTGCACAGTCTTTAAATACTTTCTGAATGTTTGCTTTTTGAGTATTTGTTTTTTGTTCTATGTAAAATTCAGCAAAGAAACTCTAAACGTGCATTAAAATGTACAGAGGTGTCTTCATTGTAGAGAGCAGGAACTTTCAAATCAAATCTTGTTTGAAAATCAAAACATAAGCAATTTGACCAGGGGCACCAATTTTTTTGTAAATGACTGTAGCAACTTTGATTTAAGCTCCTACTGCCTATGAACAATTACACTTTACTGTAGGTCATGGTCATGGGGTACATGACAATTCCATAAGCCCTTTTAGACAGCTGACATAAACCTACATAAATATTTTTAAGGCTTATTCCAGTAAGTGGCTAATGTCAATGTCATGTTGACATATGGTTTTGGTATTATTAAGATGTGGCATAAAAACTTCTAGGGTGAAATGACACTCGTTGAATTGTGACATAATCTGTAACATAATCGGTTAATGTTGTGCAACATAGCAGTTTATGTGTTTGACATCCTTAAAACATACTGAGTCAACATACAAAGTCAGCTGTTATAGCATGCTGTAATTTCACCCTAGAAAGTATTAAGGCAAACTTGACATAGGTGTTATAGAGACTTGACCTTGAAACTGACAAAAACAGTCGCTTGTTGGAACGAACCTTTATGAATCTTTATGTACATTTACGTCATCTGTCTCACGAGAGGCTTATTTAATTATCACGTATTCTTATGAACATGATCTACAGTAAAGTCTTACCTTTAACTAAAAAGGTAAACTGAACCTGCTACCCAACGATATAATCATCCCATAATCATATCATATGCTGACATATGTCATATGATCATCATGATACGGGTAACTGTCATGACATATGTCTTTTGATGACAACTGTCATGACATGTTTATGTCAATATAATGTATTATTGGTTGTTTAGTGTTACTGAAGAAATGCATGTTTATGCTACAAAAAGTCTTTTAGGAGGGAATCTTAAGAATTTCTGTCCTACTCCTACTACAATTCACAACCGATGTTACTATGGGAATGCAAGGAGATGACCAAAAGCACTGTCTGCATTTTATCATGTCCAAAAGTATGAAAATCAGTGTGTAATATTAAAAATTGTCACTTATGAAACGTTGTAGCTAAAACTGTCACTACTGAAACAGCCACTACTGACACATTCAGTAGGAAAATACATTGATTCATTCATTCACTGGGCGTAAGGTAGGAAGCAACCTGGACACGCTGCCAGTTCATCGCAGGTATGACAAAATGTTAAGTTTAAAAATTTGTTTGAACAAAATAAACATCATTAAGGTCGTTTAAAACTGAAGGATTTTAGGCTAAAGTCCAAGGCATTCGTCCAAAATGGGTTTAGACTTGAACCAGTTCAGTCAAATGATCCACATATGGTGATTATTTAACATGACAAAACATAACAAAAATAATGTCCAGTCTGATGTTTAAGTAGCTGTATCCTTAATCTAGTTTCATGCCATAGAGGGTCCAGGGTCCTCTCGTTGGTCCATTTAAGAGCATCATTTAAGAACATCACTCATTCCTAGTGCCATTAAACTCCTACATGGAGTAACTGCTAGCTCACTGAAGTGCATGGGGTCATTGTAGGCATTGTATTGCAATGTTCAAAATAAGGTACTCACAGCAGGTCCACTGGGTCCTCTCTCTCCTTTCTCACATGCACACCTCTTATTCAAGGGGCACTGCAAACACACCCACACACACCCAAAATGACCCACATCATGGTTAACATAGACTTATTCACAGCAAATCATTTTGAAAACACTCATGCTTCCCTATCATAAACATGTCTACTCACCACTTCATCTGCCAACTCCGTCTGAAATAAAAAGAAAGACTAATGTAAACCAAAATATCTCATGGATATCTTGCATACATCAGATCTTACATGTGTAATAATATGTGAGTGCATTAACCATGTAGGAACAACATTATGAGAGGATGGGTTCCCTTTTTCAGTTTTGATTCCACTCAGTGTTCCACTCACATTCCATCACAATGTTAGGATGGTGTCCTTTCAAATCTTGGTTTATTTATCTAAGGGAATTTTTCCTGACCCTGTCTCTCTCAGAGATGCTCATTAGGGGCTGTGGAATAAGAACTATTCAAGGATCACCATCACCAAAATACACCTGCCAAGACTGAGGTTTAGACATATTGAGTCCACGAGTGGTTAAGACTGAGAGACAATTTAAAAATAAAATCTACAAACAATTATATACAGTATATAAATATATACAACTAACTACGAAATAGTTTTAGTAATTTTTATATTCAGAAAAAAATGTATCTTGTCTCAGTCTCAATATGTCTATATCTTGGTCTTGATTAGGCTTGCCTCTAGTGGTCTACTACAACACTACTGCTTGAATGTAAAAAGGAGTAAATCATGCCTTATTGGGTCTCTGTGATTATTAGATTCTCTAGAAGCAAACAGCTGACTCCCCCTTCTCTAAATTCCTCTCTGATACCACCGGTGGCCCAGGTGATAAAGAAGCCTATATAACATTGCCTGAGAAAGCTCCGCTACTTTAGAGCTATTGCATTGTTTTTTTTCTGATGTGACAAAAGTTATTTGTCAAAGGAACATCTACCAGAAAAATAACCTTTACATTTATACGTTTTTATAATCAACCTCAAATATCAATTAAAGTTACGTCCTAAATTACAAATGCTATATTTGAAACGCTGTAATTGTTGAGAGCTTGACTGTTTTTAAACATTTCAGTAACTAGTCAACCAATTTACGTGTGCAGTGTATTTATTTTTTGTAAATACAGATCATACCATTTCTGTGGAGAGCAGGTCAGTTTCAGTTTACATACATGACTTAAGTTAAACCCACTACAGTGTATGCAGTTTTACAAAAATCTGAGCGAGAAAGTTGTTAAATCTCATCTTTTATTCTGGGTTTCAGTGTGTTGTGACTAGTTATAGACTAATAGGATTTTTGGAAAAGCTTTCCTAACTTGTCAATCACTGGAGGATAGTATCAAAAAAAAGTTTTTCTTGTCCAATATAAACATCTATTGTCTTAACTTTAGCATAAAAGCTAAAGTATGTAATTCTTACCACTGAAAGTACTCAGTCAGCCAAGATATGGTTGGAGTCCAAAGTTTGCTTCTTTAGGTTTGCACTGAAGATATGAAGGTATTTCAGTAAAAGGAGGCTTATAACCCAGTCAATTTTAAGCAACATTAAACAGGCTTATTATATGGTTTTTGACACTGTGTGATGTATAGGTATGTGTCTATTAGCCGCGAATTTATGTAACTTAGGTTGTTATTCTATAGGAATAATCTACAGTGTAATTAGGATTTGACTAATGATATAATAATTAATCCAAAAAGTGCGGTAAATTACAGTCAACATGCATTCTATCTGCACCTCATTTCAGTGTCAAAAAATGACAAACATGGCAACATTTTCACATAACAAAAGCAAAAGATGCCTTGGCTGATCAACCACTTCTTGTAGTTGATGTGATTTTGTCCATGTTTTTATACCTTCGACATGTCTCCCTGCGCCTGAACATTTGGCTGTGCTTATTGAAACTCAGAGGACCAGTAAGAGAAACAAAGAGCTTAACCGAAAGCATCTGGTTATTCCAGAGAGGAAAGTGTCTGCGTGACCAAACACAGATGGATTGCAGATGGTACGTCAGAGTCAGATATTACACATCACAGTCTGAGAACAAAGGAAATGTACACGCAAGCTTTGGTGCTAAAATACAACAGCTCTCTTCACAGTGCACAGAGGTAACCTTGACCAGGAGAATGATTTTTTTATTGTGGCAGAATCAGATGCATGTGTGTGTGTGTGTGTGTGTGTGTGAGAGAGAGAGAGAGAGAGAGAGAGAGAGAGATATAAATGCAGGCCAAAGCTTTGTAAGCAACAAACTAAACAAAAAAACTAAACAAAAAAAAACTAAACAAAAAAAGGTATTCTTTAAAAAGAGAATAATGAACATTTATATCATTATTTATATAAAATTTGAATGTAAAATGATGCATTTATACCCCACATTTTAGATAACAAAGTTTTGCTAGTGATAAACTGAAAACTGACTGAAAACTACCTTAAATGTACTATGACAGTCAATATGCTACAAGAGAAATGCTAGCTAAGTAAGTTAAAGTCAGCATTTCTTATTGGCCACCTGCTCGGATAGGTCCTCATCCTGTTTAAGCAGCTTTTTTGTATTCTTTGTTTACATATGAAAATATGTAGTAGTGGAAAACAGTAATGAACACTGCTTGTTGTGTCCGCCAGTACTGGATTTATAGTGTTTTTAAAAGTTTTATCTAATCATATTTATATGAAATAAGTGTAAACATTTACTTTTTTATGTTGTACAGCTGCTATTCATACGTGTTAGGTTTGGGGTGGGGTGGTTTGTGTGGGAGCCAGTATATATGCCCCCGCACCGTTGGATGTGTGATTGTCACTGGTGTGCCCGAAACTTGGTCGTTCAGTAGTGCTGAGCGGCAGATCTTCCTTGCTGCTGTTTTCAATAAAGAGAACTCATTTAACAGAGCAGTGCTTCTCACAGAAAGCGTGGGGGGACAGGTGGCAAGGCTGGTGATTTAGGCAACAAATGACAAGGCGCGACAATAGATCTTAGCTCAGGGGACAGCACTCAGCTGCTGCAGTTTTTCAAATTAAATACACAGCATAAAGTCATGAAGCAGTCTGAGGTGACTGGAGGCGTGCTTTTCAATCGTGGTACGTGTTACACCATAGAAGACAATCAAGAGAGATGTTTAAGGCAGAATTTAAGGCCTCGTCTGAAAAGACTTCTCAGTGCACCTGCATTTTCCAGCTTCACAAAAATGCTATGTGAACTTGCCCTTAATAAGTACAACTCCTGCTGATTCTCCCAGAGAGCTTTACTGCAGCTCTATTTAGCTTCTTTATTTAGTCTGCACGATCAATCAGGTGTACAGAAATAACCATACCGTGTTTCTTACTGGCAATTTCAACTTCAACGTCTTCTTGCTTTAACAATTTAAGCCTGTAGTGAGAACACAGAGCGAGTATCAATTGTGCACTGCTGATGTATGAACATGTGGATACAGGATTCAAAAACCAACTTTTTGATTGTGTTTTTCATGGCCTGGTGTTAAACACCTGTATCAACAGCCTTTTTTGCATGACTAGTCTAGCATGCAGAATCACTGGCTGCTTCACTGTGAAAGTCCAACTCAACACACTGTAATAAACATCTGTTCCCATTTATTGCTACTGAACACAATAATATAAAAAGGATCCCTCAGAACACTCACTAAATTATAGCATCTGTCGTATCATGATTCAAACTGTAGATGCACAGCTCATTAAAATCTTGCGTACGAGTAAAAGTACAGCCTGGCTCAGTTTTATAACCTTGATTAATTCTGTTTAAGTTCCAGGTTAAAACATAATGAGATTCACAGCTACTCTCTCTCCTTAGATCCATCTCAGGTTCCTCTGAGGCTGAAAGTGAATTAAGAAACACAGTTGTAAAGAATACGCAGTTGGTTTGTGGTTTTTATCATTAGCAGATTAGAGGACGTTCTGGAAAAAGATGTTTGTGGCCAATATTCGCTCTGCAGCCGTTTCCTCAGCATGTGTTGTGTGCTTTTCAAGGACATGTAAAGGTCAAGCCTCACCACAACAAAGGATCCCATATCCCACAGCCCATAAAACTCAGTTCAGACAAAAGCACCCCCCTGGGAAGCCACCCCTGCTTTCAGATATGGACAAATTTACTGCCTTGCTTCAAATACGATGGAAATAAGATGTTTCTCAAACGCCTTTTTAAAAAGATTTGTGTCTACAACAGCCAGGCACAAAGTTTCAAAGTTACCAAACTGAACTTACAGAAATATATTGGAAATAGAGATTTCCAATAATTATTTCCGATAATTATTCATCATCCTAAAGAAAAATACACATACATATGAAAATAGGCCTCTCAATTGGCACAGACACACACACACACACACAGACATCCATACACACATGTACATTAAATGGATTCCTAGACAGATCTTAGACACCTTTTACCTCTTTGTGAGGTCAGGAGAAAAG
Source organism: Semaprochilodus insignis (assembly GCA_034552555.1). Classification (NCBI taxonomy): domain Eukaryota; kingdom Metazoa; phylum Chordata; class Actinopteri; order Characiformes; family Prochilodontidae; genus Semaprochilodus; species Semaprochilodus insignis. Next base: position 15,375,208 of record CM067476.1, on the reverse strand, counting down.
GAATATTGATCTATGAAGACATTTTGAAAAGTCAGTGAAATTTCACCTTAAGATAAATAATTTCCTCAAGACACAAATACATTATATACTGCATGAGTATTATGTAGACTGCGCTTCCAATATGAAACTGCATTTTCTATTTTTTTTTTTTTTTTAAAAGTGAGTGCCTGTAGTTATACTACATACTGTTAGCTAATGATGGTTGGCTAAACCTAAAAAGGGGTCCAGAATAGATGTTAATGATTGCCAAAAAGGAGTGATTGCATTTGTGTGTGTGCCAAAGGCCATCGTGTGAAGGAAGTAGCTAAATTTGCAGGTGTATGGAAGCGTACCAAATCTGGCTGAACTGTGCAATTCTTTAATGCAAGAGTGGCTGAACATTGATGTCGGTTAAATCCAGAAACTTGTCCGGTCAATGCCAAGTCAATGCCAAAGAGAATTCACTTCATATGTGAACCAGAATTACATGATTAACATTACACTAACATACAGCTAATTTCAGAAGCTAGCTGGTGAACAGCTGCATGCCAATGATTCGCTGATCTCCAATTCCAGTCCCAAAGGTCCTGTGACTTTGAACATACCATCATAAGAAGAGCTTGAGAATTATCAGATGATAATCAGTTGTAGAGCAGGTAAACAAATACCCGCTTTGCACTCCTAACCCTCCAGGTTTTACACTGCATACCAATCATGTTGTTTTTATAATAGTACCTCATGATATCAATAATTCATTCATATTCATGATATTCAATATTCATATCAGTCAATTCCTCAATAAACGTCCTCCAAAGGGTAAAAGTGAATGTGAGTACACACACACATGTAGTGGACTTGTTCCAAAAGCAAACACATCTGGCCCTCCGCATGTCCATCAGTCATCTTCACAACCAGTCAGAGTATTCCAGTTAAAACAGCAATAATTTCTCCCCTTCAAAGCAAAAACGGCAGTAAAATCTTGTGTATAACAAAGTAGAAAATTCAGCAGCTGTACTAACAACTACATCCCATGGTAGCATTTTGTGAAACCTTCTAAGTGGCCCAAGGTAAAGTCAACATCTGAGTCTGGCTAAACAGGCCAACACCTACTGTATATGCAACTGGAGCACATTCACCAAACCACCACAAGAGTATTTTCCATCTGTAAGCGAATCCGACATTTCACATAATCCACTTTGTTCAGGCTAGTGAAGCACTTGCGTCAGATTCCAAGTCTCTGCAGAGCTGTGGCCTGGAAAAAACTCAATCTGACATGCCACTTTAAAGGGACAGTTCTGATGAAAAGTCAAATATAGGATGTAAGTTTTTTACTTATTTCCATTGCACAATCCTGCCAAGCATATCCATCTTTTGGAATACCAGTTATGGGTTGTTGTGCACTGTTAAAGTCAGCCCAACTGATTACACAGCTAACTCACCCAATGTAACCTTCTTAGTTCTTTTGATTTTTACTTTTGCTTCTCATAGTTTTTTCTGGTGTTAAGTTTCACCAGTAGCTGAGACTCGTTCCATCGCACAATACAAGACATCTTCTCCTCTTGGGGACCTAATGGATGGTTATGGCATCTCTGGGGTTCAAAGTCCTGTTGGGGTGGCTTAGTCTGTTGTCCCACCCATGAACACCTGACATTATTGAAATTTCCTGTTTATAAATATTTAATACACTGTAGAAAATATTTGTTGATTTAACATTGAAGAGAAGTACAGTAATATGTGGTACAACTGTGTCATAGTTAATCCCAACATCAGGAGATTGAGCTTGAGCGTCAGCAGTGCCACAGGTGTCAATATCTGGAAGCTCAGAAGGAATCCCATTTGGAGTTAAGTAAAAAACCAACAAATTATATTTTGCATGCAAAACTGGGTGAACTCTGGTTAAGTAAAAGCTGTATAATCGTTTACTGTATAATTTAAAGTTGAGTTGATTTGTGATTTTTACAGTGCGTCATTCACTGGGTTTTAAACACAAATGTCTGAGTTACGGAAGCAAGGAGAAAATGTGAAGCGTGAGTTAACTTTTTATTTGTTCTATGTTTTATGTTCAATATTAAGTGAAGCAGCGGTTACAGTTACCATTTGGGTGGAACTGAAAAATTCTAATTCAATAACTGTTGAATAGGAAATCAACTTTAACCTTGTAAAGAAAACTTGAGTGTCAGCTGCCACTTCTGCCCTCCAGGATTCAAGCACAATTTGCAAAAGGTTGGGAACAGGAACAACTTATAGCTGGGAGCACTGAAAATGCTTAATAACAGGAGCATCCAGGAAAGTCCTTAATGAGCAAGTATAGGTCGAGACTCTTTTCACTTTGCTAAAAATGTGTCAGAAAACAATCAAATAGCTTAAAAATAATGTTCTTCAGACAGGGATTGCAAGAATTTTAGATATTTGACATAATAGCATTGACATATTCAGGGAAGCATGCAAAAGTTGCGTACAAACCAACATGCTTCTGTGATAAATATCAGCACATTTTGTGTTTTCTGCCCCCAAATGATTATTAAGTGCTGTTAAAAGGAAAGAGGATGTAACACAATGTTAAATAGGCTCACAGCCCAACTTTTTTACAAGGAGCTGCTGGCATCACATTTGGAATAAGCGTAGATTTACATAAAATAATGAAAATAAAAAAGGTATAACATCAAATATTGTCTTTGCGCTGTGTTCAGTTTAATGCAGTTCAAACAGAATTTACTATTTATTGCTTTTATATGCATTTTGCACACTGTCCCAACATTTTTTGGAACTGTAGTTGCACATACATGTGAAAGTTATGTTAGCCTTTATTTTCTAATTCTGTGTTAAAATTGTGTCATATCGGAATGCAAAAATGGCAATATGTATTGTATTGTGAAATTTATAGATTGTCACACTCCTAGTTTCAGGCAAGTGCAACGCTTTAAACATGCAGTTAGCACAGTGCTAACTGGAGTATATAAGCTTCCATTACTTTAGCTACATTACCTACAGTACAAACTGAAAATATCATATACTATGCATGTCTTTGCTAAATGGGTCTGCATGTAGGTCCAAACTTTCTCCCTCTCATATTTACAAAACTTACACATTAGTTTCATAATGGATTCTGAAGCCCTAAGATTGACTGCATAGTAAGTATTTGCAGGGTTAATACTTGTTGAGCTCTTATGGTACTTACCAGCTCTTTGACGATCCTCTCCACAATGCCCTTATCCTGCAGGTTGTGTAGATAGCGCGATGAGGGTGAACTTGCCAGAAGCCTTAACTGGGCCATTTTTGAGGGTTCATTGGCTGCAGGTGTGACACCAATGGCAAAAAAACGAACGCCTTGGTTTTTGGCATCGGCCGCAGCAGAGAAAATGTCAGGGTTTTTTGGATGTGACTGGCCATCATACAGTAAAATGGCCACCTTTACACTGGCCGCGTCTGATTCTTTCAGGTACAGGTTGGTGAGGTTGGTGATCGCATAGGTTAAATATGTCCCTTGCCCAATATAAGACATTGGCGCAATGTTGGCTTTGAAGTTGGCCACACCTCTCCATTGGCTGAAAGTTTGCTCTTGGATCACATGACTGCTATACTGGAGGAGGGCAGACCTGAAAGTCAAACCACGTCCAGTCTGGAGCCGAACGTTTTGGACACGTTCGATTATGTCAGTCACAAACTGTTTCTCCTGGTTGTGGTTGTCTTTGGCACTCTCTGAACTGTCCACCAAAAACGCCAGCTCTAGAGTGCAGTCCTCGTCCACAGGTGCTGTAGACAGATCAAATAAAACAAGAAATATTCTGCATTTATGATGCAGCCATTAATATGACAAAGCGACTGAATGAACCCAACATGAAGTTCAAACCTCTGAGCTAAGCAGTGACCTCCAAATGCTCTTTAATTTCTAGGCTGCAGTAAGATGTATCATGTAATATAGTACACTCACTCCAGGACTGGGCAAATGAACTGCAGGCTTCAATAAATCACATTTATGACGGCGCAAGCACATGGCAGTCAGGAAACTACCCCCAGGGTAGAGAAACATGAATAAAACTCACAAGCCCTGAAGAGTAAGGAGGAACAAGAAGCCACATAGATAAGATCAATCCTTTTGGCCATTTCCAAAGGCTTGTACAGACTAGAAATTCCACAGTTTAATCAGCATCCCACATGCTCCACGCTCCAGAGGTGATAATTACACCAATTGGAAAAAAGCACTTTCAAGCATCAACACATGTGATCTGGATTAAGAGCTTTGGATGGACGGCATACCATTTACAATGACAGCTGAAGCTTTATAAAATACTTGGTCATATGCAGTGTATGAAATTCGATCTGATATTCAGGTTCCCTGATGGCTGGCTAATCCAATGTTGGATGGCATTTCACTTGCCATGGTGGTACTGAGGCTAGCTTCATTGGCAAAATGCTTGGTTTAATAATTCTTCTTCTGGGAATTATTTTTTCTTGATTAGTAATGTTCTCTTCCATACAACTAACAGAGATCTTTGGTTTGAGAGTTACAATTCACTGTTTTCAGCATTTTCTTTGGAAACTGGGGAATTCAGATTTACAAATATGTTGACGTATGACACATGATATTATGTCTTTCAGATGTATCTTGGGCATAGTTAAAATTGCAATGCAATGAAGGAGCAAATAGGTGAGACAGTTTGCTACAGTGCCACCCTGAGACAGACCAGGGCTCAAGTGAGCCAAGAAAGACTCCAGCCTGTTGATTGTGAGTGAAGCAGTTAAACAATGACTTTATGACGCCATAACAAGTTCATTTTCAGAAACCCCCAATATTTAGGAATCAGAATTTTGAGACATTCAGGGGGGTCCAAGAAGTTAATTTAGGGGTCCTGGAATCCCAAGAACGCCCTGTTCTTTGTACCTTGGTCATATGCAAAAGGTCATATGCAAAAGGTAAAAAAAAATTGAATTTATTATAAATGAAAATGAGTCACATGTAAAGTATATATACTTTGTACTAATTTAAAAACAAATTTTGTGATGTTACTATGATATCATAAAACATAAATCAAACTGCAACATTAGGCCACTTTTGAACCACCATTAATATTAGAAACATTTGTTGTTAAGGACTCATTCATTAAATTTTTGGTTGTCATTGACTGTTCTTTTAATCCATATTTTGCAGAGAGCCTGTAGTAGCCCCTCCTTTTATTCGTCATGTTGCATCATGGGTTGGTCAAGACTCAAAAACCCACTTGATGTAAGTTTTTAAGTGTACTCAGCCTTGGCACTTGTAAATATATGACATAATACACACTTAAAAATTATTGTTTATTAACCTATCCATGCCCTGCCCAAAAATGCATTCTTCCACACAGTTGACAGATTAAATTATCTTAATAGAATGTTGGGCAAAAAATTAATTTTGGTTGAAGGGCAATATATTTTTTATTTTCTGGTCAACAGTTTTAACATAACATTAAAACTCTATGTTACAGAGGTAGATTATGTTGTTGTAGCTAATCAAAACTAGGTAGGTTAGAAAGGGCAAAAAATGTTTACACCTAACTGTACGATCTTTCAGAAACAAAATAAATATAATCTAAAATTAGTAACACATTATTAATTTCTGTATCATGACAAAAATTATACTGAATGAAATTTTTGGCCTGCAGTCTTTAAAGTTGGTCCAACCTTGTAACAGCAGTTATGTAAGAATGCATGTTTAATGAATAGGTCAATGAGGACAAAGCAGTAGAGCTGTAGTTCATCAATACACCCCTAGCTTATTAGGCTTCATCATATGGTTAAGATGTAATATGCTTGATTTTCTAATGAGGTACTTTTCTTACACTGTGCATTGGTTTTCGGTGTTAAGCTGGATGTCAGGAGTTTGTTTTTGTCTTTACTCCTGCCATTCCTCGCTCCTTCTTCTTCTACTTCTTCATTTTCATAGTCTTCATCATATTCGTTCTGGTGAGCCCAAACACACTGCAGCCCGATCAGCCAAACCAGCAGGCACACACACAGCCGCATCACACCTACACACACCACACGCATGCACATACACATACAAACACACACACACACACACACACACACACACACACACACACACACACACACGTGAGATGTAGTAGTAGAAATATTCTGACCATGAGAAACTCATGAGAAACACTGCTATACTACAGCACTCAGTGTCACTAACAAATCCTATTAACCACAAAAAAATGTATATATGATAAATTAACTGTTTACATAAGAATAAAACACTAACACAAATAAAGCCACAATAAAAATACATGCACAACAAAAAGAGTAACACAAATCACTAACAAAACTATTATCATGAAGAAAACAAAAGTCCTGAACAAACATTACAAATTGGCATAACTACAGATCTTACACAGCAGTGTCATAATATATCCCGAATAATTCATACTAAGCTTGAAGAGAAATGAGCCTGAATAATATGCATGCTGATAATAAAGGTTCATAATTAATAACAAATGTTTCTTGATTCGATTCTTGCTACTCACCTTGTGATGCTATACAAGATGGATAAACTTACAGAAAAAAGGCCCAGGATCAGACACTACAAAACATTCTCTGCTCTCACTGTGAACATTGTGTGTGAGACAAAAAAGCCAAAGCATACAAGATGAGAATACAGGAGAGACTCCAAGCTCAGAGAGAGAGAGGGAGAGAGTGAAAGAGAGGGGGGTTAAACCCACGTACATCTGCTGGCTTACTGACGCTTACACACACACACACACATACACACACACACAGATCTTTCCAAAGACTTCCACTGACTTGCATAATACTACAGCTGAGTAAAGGTATACCATGTACACCTAACCAAAACACAATACTTTTGGCTAATTGAGCCGAGCCCAATTTCTTAAAAACACCCCCACACCATAATCGCCCCTACACCAAACTTTACACTTGGCACAATGGAGTCAAACAAGTACCGTTCCCCTGGCAACCGTCAAACCCAAACTCATTCATCGGATTGCCAGACAGAGAAGCGTGATTCGTCACTGCAGAGAACACGTCTCCACTGCTCTAGAGACCACTGCATTCGAATATTCAGTAGCAAGGAAATATATATATATATACATATATATATCACATAAAACACAATAAACACATCTTAATACTCACATATTAATTATTAACAATAATTATTAACATGTTAACAGATGTTAATAATAAAACATTGATAACTTTGTGTGTTATGAGATAATAGGGCACTTAACCTATGTAAAAAAAAAAACGTCATTTTGACCTTTGCACTTTGCTTCTTTGAAATAGTGATAAAATAAAACACATTTATTTAAAAGACAGTGCTATTTAGCAAGAACGCATCTGCAAATTTTCAGTAGTTTACATTCCCATTAGCTTATTCATGTCATGTTGTTTCAATGCAGCAATTATTCATGATGGTTTTGGGCAGTTAGTTGATAGGCTACAAGCTCATATTAATTATATAAATGAAAGTCAGCGTTTATCACTGCCCACCTGCTCAGATCCTCATGCTCCTTAAGTAATCTTTTTAATCTTGTCCTCCTGGCCACCTTATTTTTATTGCAGTTCTTGTGCTCTTTAGAGCACTGCTTGGTGTGCCGGCTGGTAGTAGTTTAACACTGTCTTGCTGAATCTGAAATGCTAATCTCTCAAGAATGAGCTTCATATTTGAATTTCCAATTCATCCTAAATAGTGCAGCGGTTACACGCCTGTTCAGGCATCTGAATGTAACTGCTATGGCATTTAAGGTGGAATGGGAAATGAGAATATGAAGCTAGGATTAACTTCATTGTATCTCTATTCACTGTATGAGACTCAGTTACAATCAGCAAACTGGGGATGCACCACTGGTTTAACCCCTAAATCACTACAGATGTACTCTTGGATTTGTGCTCCACCATTAAATGAGTGCTTTCCACTCCAATTGCCAACCCTATTTATGTGCCTCATATAGATTTAAATGCAGATGACTCTTTAGTCATAGGTTCTGCTGAACCACTAGCCAGTTGAACAATTTTTGTGACTAAACTTCCAACTTTTTAAGCCATGCTCCCAAATCGAGTCCTCTTTCAAAGCCACTTGGATCTTTTCCTCCTGCCAGCTTGATCCATAATCGAGATCCGCTGAGCCAGCTCAACTTTTTTTAAATACATGTGATATGGTGTTAATTGATTAATTGTATCATGCAATATGCTTGTCTGGAAGGATTAGCATTTGTTGTTTCTCCGCTCATGCTGTTTTTCATGCTGTTTCTTCCTATTTTGTCAGCTGTCTAAATAATGAGTCTTGATAACAATCAGAATAGAAATAGTAGTCTATTAATTATTCCTCACTCAGGTTTTTCTCAGTCTTCTGTTACTATAAATGGCTCTTGAAAGGCCGAGGCGAGACATCAGTAAGGAATTTCTGACATGATTCAGCTCCTGCTGGTGTTCTAACTGTCTCTGTGTCAGCACACTCTGATATGCACGGTGACAGAGAATGCTTCAGCATAGAAGGGCATGATGAACAGCTCCATGAAAACAGACTAATGCCCTATGATCCCCTCAATACAGATGCAGGATCTAAGGACAGAACAGCACTTTCATGTATTCTGAAACGCTGTGCTTTCAGTGAGAGGAAGAAATCTGGATATGCTCTCAAGGTGAGTTTTGGATGGAAACCTAAATTCCTGGAGATGACATATCCTACAGATGGATGCAATCATTTCCAAATGGATCCATTCACAAAATCTAGAGCATGTACTCAGACTTTCATATGCCCATAAACTGTCAGTATGTGATGATCAGCGCTTTCATAGGTTCCTCTTATCTCAGCAGTGTGCTGCTAGTGAACTCATGAAGAACGTCTGAGCACCTTGCAAGTCTGCATTTGTTTATAGTAAACACACATCACATCATTTCTCACACCTGCACTTTACCTTGCCTCACCTTACCATTTGCATTCATGCTGGTGCCAACTTTGCCTTGCAGCTTGGAAGCACCTACATTACACATTAAGTGGCCAGTTTTTCAGTAGAAACATACTTGCCCTTAGCTAAGTTTTCCAAAGTGAGCTAACTATGTAACTATGTAAGTAAACATTGTAGTGCAATTTTTTGTTCAAGTCTGGGGATATATAATATACATCACACATCGTATAACATACATCAGTTTCATAAACAGTGTCTGGCAGAGTCTTCATATTTAGAATAAGCTGATGTGTTTTTCCCTTTTTTGTTTTGAAAATAGCTTGCTAACTAGCCAGCTTTTAGAGTCAAGTAACTAAATTAATGATGCTGAAAGTTATAGTTTTATAAAACCTAACTCAGTGTAATGTAAATTAAGGGTAAATATGAATAAATAAAACCACCCGCCTGTAATTAACTTGTTAGGGCTATGGCTTGTTCACAGTCATTATTAGAAATAGCCAGGTGATGAAAATTTCACAACTTTATAAATACTCTTATAGAGAAATGAAGACAGGAAGACTCCAATGCTATGTCACTCATTCTTTCATTATTCTGGCCACTCATAGTCTGCCACCTGGTTTTAAAAGGATTCAAACTGCGTTCCGGTTCTGCTGCTTTTAGGTGCTGACATTCAGCATTGTTATCCTTTAAAGTGCACACTTTATCGAGAATATCATTTTCCATCACTTTTGCCTTTTGAGTGTTTAACTTTGTTTAGCATGAGGGTGGACCAATCATGCTTTGGGCTTGTACTGCAGCCAGCTGTACAGGGAGCATTTCACTGGTAAAGGGGGTGTTACTAAATACTTACCCTGCAGGGTGCAGAAATTTTTGCTTAAGGTCCTTTTCCTTTTTTGTTATTTTAATTTTCAAAGGGTAAAATATTAAAGAAATGTATCATCTGTATTCCTTTTGCAAATCAGGTCATCTTTTACTTGACTAGCTGTTCACAGTAACAACATTTGGCTAGTCGTACCCAAACATTTGCATCTCAGTTTATTCTCATTTTTGATAACTGTAACTTTGATATTGTAACTTTTATTCTGTAAAAAAGTGGGTTCCAAAAAATCACTTTCAGCTACCGCTGTTGTTATTTTTCTCCTATTCCTGCTTCAGCTGTTCAGCAAGCTGGGAGCTCCATTGTTATATATTTATAATGCAACACACCTTTTTCATAAGAGACAGGTCTGGACTGCAGGCAAGCCGGTCTAGGACTTGCGTTCCTTTACTAGGAGGTCACAATGTTGTAACACAAGCTGAATGTTGTTTGGCATTGTCTTGCTGAAACAAGCAGGGTATGCACCTCCTGATTTTGCCAAGTCGTGACTATCATGAGGGCACCAACTTTGATGAAACCCCAAGGGTTTTTTTCCAAAAGAAATTTGAAAGAAGGAGCAAACCATCCTGCTAAACATTATAACCTGAAGGTAGGCACACTTTTATCAAACTCTTGCTTATTTTCTTTTTGAGAATAAATAGGTAATGATAGACATGTGTAGCTTTTTACCATTATCATAACCATTAAAATATTACCATTAAAACTAACAAAAAGGTTCATGGTTAGCTTGTCTTACCATGAAAATGATCAAATGTCAGCTGCTGAGAAAAGTGGTTAGCATGCTATACAATGAACAGCATATTATATATAAAATTATTTGTAAATGTGTAAATTATTGTAAATTTGTAAATATATGTTATATCTTAAAGTAACTATACGCACAGTATATGGTGTTATTGTGAGGTTAGATTAGAAAGTTTAGCCACTTACTAACTGTGCTAACTAACTTGTAACTGAACAGCAAAATGTTCATATATTGCTATGTGTATTGTCCTCATCCCATGTTATAATATAATGATGGTGATGGATTGATCAGGATGTACACCTCTTTTAAGGTTGCAATACACATATGCTACGTGCTTCACAGACACAGAAGAACAATGCACAGCAGATTACAATTTATTTACAGGACTAAGCAAGACGAACAAGAATCATTCAGATACTTTTATAAGGTGTGAAATATTCAGTCACAATTTTTTGAGTTAGACTATCCACTCATGCCGTTTTTTATTTATTTATTTATTTTTTTTACAAAGTGCAATATCTAAAAGATGAAATATCTATTTGTTCTTTTTTCAGACTTATCTGCTTTCTGTTTTTATTTGCATTTTGCCTACTGCCCCAACCTTTTGGAACAGCTTTGTCTAATTTTTTTCAGGTTTAAAATGGAATGATTTGTCAAAGATTTACAAAGCCATTTCTCAGGCTTTGGGAGAGCCATTATCCAGAAATGGTGAAAACATGGAAAAATGGTGAACCTTCCCAAGAGTGGCCGGCCTACCACAAGTACGACTCGTCAACAACTCATCCAGGAGGTCACAAAAGAGCCCAGAACAACATCTAAAGCACTGCAGGCCTCCCTTGCCTCAGTTAAGGTCAGTCTTCATGATTCAACAATAATAAAGAGACTGGGCAAAAATGGTATCCAAGGCAAAAAACACTGCTGACCAAAAAGAACACAAAGGCCTGTCTCACATTTGCCAAAAAACATCCTGATGATCCCTGAGACTTTTGGGAAATTTTTCTGTGGACTGACGAGACGAATGTGAAACGGTTTGGATGGTGTACCTCCTGTTACATCTGGCATAAAACTAACATGGCATTTCAGAAAAAGAACATCATACCAAGAGTCAAACATGGTGATGGTAGTGTGATGGTCTGGGGCTGCTTTTCTGCTTCAGGACCTGGACAACTTGGTGTAATTGATGGAACCACAAATTTTGTCTCTACCAGAAAATTCTGAAGGAGAATGTCCAGCAATCAGTTTGTGACCTTAAGCTCAAGCGTACTTGTGTTGTGCAGCAGGACAATTAAAAAGATCTGAAAGACTGCCAGTTATCGCAAATGCTTAATTTGCAGTAGCAGTTGTTGCCGTCAAGGCTGACACAACCAGTTATTTGGGGGGCAATTACTTTTTCACATAGGGCCTGATTGGTTTGGATAGCTTTTTCCCTTAATAAATTAAATCATCATTGAAAAATTGCTTTTGTATTCACTCAGGTTATCTTCTGTCTGATATTCAAATTTGTTTGATAATCTGAAACATTTAAGTGTGACCAAAGCACAAAAACAGAAAAAATCGGTAAGGGGGCAAATACTTTTTCACAACACTGTATATATTAATGTTCAGTTGATCTATTGGGGCTTTTGAAGGGCCATTTTCCAAACTCTCTCTAATCTATTCAAATTAAACAGGTTTTTTTTGTAACCGTGTATTTAAGACAAATATACGTAAATGACTGGATGTCCTGTGTTTTACCTCATTGAAAAAGCAGACTGGGCACTCCTAGAACTCCCTGTAAAGTCAGCAGGAACAGGTGACCTAAACTGATATAATTTGAACAGTGAAATTGATGTAATTGCACAGATGTTTGTGACATTATAACAATCAGGTCAAATTAGCTTGTTTGTGTCTATAAATGCACAGTATCTTACAGAATCTTATCAGCTTAAACTGCAGGATCACAATCAGTTATAAGTCATGCTATTTGTCCCAGTCATTCTCTACAGTGGGTCTGTGGTCAGAAACTAACCAGTGATGTATATATAATGTATATAAAATGTATATAGAACACAATAATGATCATCAGAGTAACACAGGGATGTTTTTGATCTTTGTTTATTGTTTTTCCACTGATAAACTGTGTAGTGAGAAACGTGTCCACTGTGATCAATTCTTTGAGCTAAATGGGGTATATCAGGGTCAGGGTCAGAGAGGTCATGTGTAGAAGGTGTCTAACATAGTAGCTCTCAGTAGGAGACAAACAACACCTCAAACATTCACCTGTTCCAACAAATCTAACTATACTTTTGAGGAAACAGTCTATTTACTTATAGCCAACACATCAAAGCTGAGGCTATACAAATAAATCAGTGAGGTTTCTGAGAAATGAGAGGAAAAACATCATAGATATTCTAGATATGCAAACTGCATCACGGTTTCAAAAGTTAGATTCACGTGTCATATTATTAACTAGCGCTATTTAATACACAGTAGAAAAACATTTAATACAATAACTTTAAAATATAGAATAACTTATAACTTATTCATACATTTTTTACTAATCCCAGTCCCACTCATAAGTCAAAGAAACAGAGACATTCTATAAAAAGTGTTTGTAGTCTTCCTGTGTAAAGCGTTATTTACTTGGTATCTGAAAGTACTACATGAATAATAATATTTTAAGTGCAAAATTTTATCTGTTGATATACTGTAGTATGGATATTGAATGTGAAAATAATTAATTATGTCACTAACAGGGAAAACAAAATATGAGAGCAAATTGATAATAATAACTTTAAGGACTCACTCTGAGATGCTTAATGTTTCAGGTTTTCCATGATAAAAAACAACTTAAAAAAATGTGAACTACACGATAGTGTACAATAGTTTCAGTGCTGGGGTCACACTTAACTGAAAAACTCAAGTACATAGACCCTTCTCATTCAAGCCTTGACTGACAAAACATTCATTTAGCCCATTAGCTTTGACTGATGGAATAAGGAGGAATTCAGTAGCCGTAGCCTGGGGGCTCATATAAAAGAAGAATGATGGAGATGAGTTTGTAAACCAGACATAAACCATCCTAGGAATGTCTAAACATCCCCTCAATGTCAACCATGCACTTACTTTACCCTAAAGACATGCAGGTAATCATTACAGTCTACATAATTTAGTCATTTTAGGTGCTTAACAGTTGGCTTAGCAGTTAGAGGTTGCATATTTTCACATGTAATAAATCATGACCAATTAATAAATTGTGTAATAAATCGTGTCAGAAATGCTTTCTAAACAGTTTACAATGGGGAATAAATTAATTTCTTGGGATTTACCTCTTTAGCCATCTAAAGTGTCACGCTTCGGGGTTTCCCCACTGCCTCTGATCTCCTGAACTCCAACTCCCAGAACCCACTACCCAATGATGTCATAGTCACATGTCCGTCATCGGCAAATTATGCCCTGTTTCCTTGTTCGTCATCACCAGAGTATTAACTATTCACACCTGTATCTTTGTCTGTTTGCTTAATAGCCCCTGGTTCCCACGCACCCATCGCAAAGTATTGACAACTCCCGTTGCTTTACCAAGCGTTCTATCCTAGTGATACTTATTCTGACTTTCTCGTTTCTGACCCTGTTTGATCTCTGGTTTGCCCCTTCTCTTCTTCTACCCTCTGATTTTGGTTGCCCTGTTCTGATTGCCTATTTGGTTTTGACTTCTGCCTGCCTCTTCATATGTGACTTTGCCTGTCCCTTGTACCATGTTCGCTTGGATTCTGTTTTTGAGCCTGACTGTCAACCTGCTAAATAAACCCAGCCTTGATTTTAGCTCAGCGTGCGTCAATCAGACTTCGTCCGGCGTGAGATAAAGCTGTATTTTCCTTACAAAAGTTTGGGTTGTTTGTAAAAGAAAACTGTACAAAGAAAAGATTAGCAGAGCTCAGTAAGACTGAGATTAATAACTGATCCTCACACTGATTTATCAGTCTACTCAGACTTTAGCAGAGTGCATTAACACTGAGATTACTAACTGATCATTACATTAATTTACTACTCCACTCAGGCTTTAGTAGGAACTGGTGTTAGATGTTTGTAAACAGGCTATTAACTGAGGTCCTCTTTAGAATCTACATGCAGTGCATTGTTTAATGCCTGTCACCTAAACAAAATTATACATTAAATTATTAATGGGGATGAGTGGACCTCTCTTATTCATTGTGTACATCTTCCTCTTGGTCTTGTACTACGTCACTTCAAACTCAGACTTTCATTGCTATGTGGATGACACCCAGATTTACCATAGTACTAAACACCATAACTTTCTCCTGTTAAACAGTAACATCAACACAAACAACATTTATTTGTATAGCACTTTTTACAACTAATGTTGTCTCAAAGCAGTTTTACAGAAAAGCAGTTTGTGAAAGGGTCAAAAGAATAAAAAAAGATCCATGTAAGGAAGGGAATTCGTCTTGAAAAGCACTATATAAGAATAAAGTATTATTATTATTATTTATTTGTCCAATAAGATTTTACCCAATGTAAAGGACAACTGTTCAGCTCAAATGTATAAACGAGATCAAAAATGGAGATTTGTGTTTTTTGTTGTGTGTTTTTTTTTAAGACAGTGACAATATTCAAAACATGTATTCACATATAGAATATGAAAGGTTTAAATAATACCACTAGATGGTGCAATACAGTCGTGTTTACTGATTTGCCAGAAGAATAAATGACAGTTTGGAAAATAGTGGTTCACCTAGTGCATGTTTTTGTCTACCTCTCAGTTTTTATGTACCAGATTTTGGGCATTTAGAATGTAATATAAAGAATGGTGTGGTTTTTATTTAATGCACACCCTGCCAGTGTTGATACCATGTTTTTAATGAATGTTCCTAGAATTAATACACCTTCAGTTAAACTAATCATGTGTAGTTTTCTGCAAATGATGACTTTTACCTCAGCCCAAGTATGTTAGTGGGGAAAGTAATCTGCTTTTCCAATTGTCTTAAATACTGATTTAAATACTGATTTACTTTTGCTCACACCTCTCACAGGCCAAAATGAGAAGAACAGAGCCCAATATACATCTGTTTTTATGCTGACAGTTGTTAAGAAGTTCTGGAAACTCAGCTCAGTATAAGTTGGTTGTTTTTAAGTACTCTTATTTATTCATCAATCATTACTTTACTCCAGCAACAACACCTTTACTGGATTTAGGCTACTCTAAATAAATCTGAAAACAGTACAGAGGTGACTACAGAGTCAGCTAGTTGTGCAGTTGAACGACTCCAGGCCAGGGGGCGCCAAAGCCCAACATTTCACATAAAACACCAACTTGAAATACAGTCAAATGGCTGAACACAAAATTTACGAAAGCAGAGAGGTTTGGTTTTGTTGAACCAGATGAGGCCACTTCTGTCTTCTGTCCTTTCATGTGCTGCATTGTGGGTGAATGTCCTGCAGCCCTGAGTGAAATGATCATAGAATATGAACATAACCTTCCCCCAAAGGAGAGATCCTCTGTCTATTTTCCTGCATTTTCTCTTTGACCTACCTGCATTTTTTCATATTTCTCCAAAGACCTGTGTCCTGGTTCTGGGAAATAATAAGAGAACTGAATGAATTCAGGCTTTTAAATGACTCAGTCTGAGACAAAACAACCTTCTATTATATCTTTTGCAGATGGTTTGACTGGAAAACTGGTACAGGTCAGAGTTTGTTTAATGTGTTTTAGCGAGTGTGTGTTGATATTAGTAGTATATTTGTAAACAGCTGTTAGGTTACATGCTGCTGGTGTATGAGCACATTTGTGCATGGGTTACACATTTTCATTACATGTGGTCATGATGAGTGATGTACTGAAATAAGTTTGCAAGACGCATATAAGGTTGCCAAATCCATCTGACTGACTGCTTGGTTGGTTAATTTAATCCCTTATTCTGAAAGGGCATTTAGTCCCAAGACTAAACAGTGAATATAAATATAATAGACGCTAGAACTACATTTGTATTATTTTTGTCCCCAAGGGTTCAAAATTGCCTGACTCTCAA
Organism: Semaprochilodus insignis; assembly: GCA_034552555.1. Classification (NCBI taxonomy): domain Eukaryota; kingdom Metazoa; phylum Chordata; class Actinopteri; order Characiformes; family Prochilodontidae; genus Semaprochilodus; species Semaprochilodus insignis. The sequence continues at coordinate 15,358,672 of CM067476.1, read as the reverse complement.
GGCCAATCCTTGTTTGCTGGTCATCCTACATTTTACAATTTGTCACTGTTTTGTATAACATTTTGCATGAAATAGCAATATATGATACAATATATTTAGCCACACTTTCTATGAAGCGTCTCTGATAAAGTAAAGTTACAAATGAACAACACATACAATGATGTAGTCACTCTTACCGATGGTTAGAATAGTACAGTTTTTATAAATACAAGTCTCCTAAACTGCTCCTTTTCCAGCAAGGATTTTCTGTAACAATAGGTGTGTACATTACCTACATTATGAGAGTATTACACTGCATCTGCACAGGAAATTCCAACTTTCCAAACATTTAGTTAACTGTAGTAGTCCGTTTGTGTTGTGACCTGGTAATCTAAACAAGACGTGGCTTTAAACCATTTTGTAATGTGACAGTATTTTATTGTTAAATTCATGCCAATCTGAATTTCTGTCAAAAACAAAATCTGAGGCGGATAACAATAACAATACACAGAAGTGGTATGTAATGGCTGGTACATCAATGTTTTTAACACCTAACGAGAGTGTAAAGCACAGGATGAATGTGTTCTGTACATGCTTCTAGCAGCATACCTGTCAACTCATCACTGCAGATGCACCTAATACTCTATCACTACTATTTCAGTGGCATTGCTGTGCTGAGAGTGGTGCATCACCTAAATCACATCTGATCAGTGATGGTCCTATGGTGGTTCTTTTCCATTGAAAATTGGGGGGTTTCAGCAGAGAAGAGATTTGGTGTTTCAGTGCGTTTGCCTGCAAGACACCCAGATGCTATGTTGAGAGTTAATCTGAGTGTGGATTAACAGAGAAACTGAATTCTTTTTAGAAATTGTATTTCTGATTTTCTGTTGTACATCAACTGCAAAATTCAGAATTTATATTGTTCTGTTGCAGACCTTAAAATTTCTGTTTCAGTTCAGTATTGATTATTGGTATATTGACATTCAAAATAATGCAGACTTTTGCATTTAAAAGTCTGGCATCTAATAGCATTTTCACAGCAATCTCAGCTGCATGTGTAATTACAGTATTGTATGTGTAATGTGTTTTTATAAGACAATAATATGCTGTTATAGTTATTACATCAGGATATACTTTTGTAATTATGTGAGTAAAAATTAAAGCGGATACACATGCATATTCACATAAGATGTTCTACTGTCATTTTCCATAGCAGTCCTCTCAAATCTGTAGACTAACACAATGTAGATTTTTTCTAGCTTTTTGTTCTTGTTTCACACTCTTTCTAACTTCCATTGGTTAGAGTATGATAAATCCAGCACCTAACAAGAGCTTTATGCAGAGTTGCTGTACCGGCTGCATATGAGGGTGCTGACATGGCTGTTGGAATAACAAATGGCACTTTTGTCTTGTCACAATAATCCTAATCTTACGGCTGAAAAGGTGGCATATTGAAGTGTGTGTGATTGTGTGTGTGTGTGTGGGTGTGATTGTGGAGAGGGAAGAAACTGACATTTTTGTGATAAATGCACAAATGCTCCATGAAAGCACAATCTGACATTACATTGTAATAGCTAATTGCTCTATTAATTTTTTCACCTTGATCTGTCCCCCACCTCCTTTTAATATCAAAACACTATATTTTGTCCTCAGATTAGCGTAGATATCGGCTGACAGGTGCAGCCGCTGCAGGTCTTTTACAGACATAATTCATTCATAAAGGCCCAAACATGCTCGTTTGTCATCCGTCGTTTCTTTCTCCTCCATTTGGAAAGACGGACTCCTCAGGGGTGGTGTAAAAGGCAGAGTGGGTTTTGTCGTTTTGTCACTGATGTATTAGTTGGCATATGCAAGCGATGAATTACCTCGAAAACGGAAGCAATTATCCAGCCCTGAAAGTGTCCTGGAGCTGCCGTGGCCTCAGGGCATCCTGAATTTACAAAATCATTTCATGGGATGGAAAACGGAGGGACCAAGGGAGCAATGGAAAGCTGGAGAACATACATATACACACCCGGGCTTGTTTTTATCCAATGTCAGGACTTTGGGTCTGCCTCATACAGATAACCTATATCTATAATATATTAGTATCTATATATAATTTATCACTACACTTATTGGTAAAGATGGGTAAAAAGTTAGCTCTCTAATTAGTTAAGGAAGAAGTTCACAGATTGTGGGTGAAGCAGCTAAACACTGACAGCATAACATCATAATAAGCAATTTTAAACTTTTTTTTTTCAAAATGTTTGATTGTATGCTTTTCATAAGGTTAATTATGGCATCCTGGACCCCCAGGAACCCCCTATTTGCATTTTTTAACCCCACCCCCCACCCCCCACACACACACACACATATACACAAAGGTCTTCTAATCAGGGCAGGAATAACATTTTGAACATCTAACAGTAATAATCCATTTTTACAGCCAGGCACTTCAGTCTGATGGGAATGGTCTTCTGATTGACTATAGTTCAGAGAGTGGCTGGGTAATGGAATATGGAATAGCCTATTACAGAAACCTCTCCGCTCATGTTAACCAAGTCATTTTTCGCCTATCAGCCCTATCTTTCTGCACAGATGTGTGTGTGTGTGTGTGTGTGTGCGCGCGTAGACTATCTAGGTCACACATTTTCAGGTATTGCAGACTTGATCATCCATTAAAAAAACAGACCGTAGCTGTTTGTTTTTTTTTCTTTTTGATCCAAATTCTGATATCAGGTCAGCTTCTTTATGGTAGTTTCATTAAGCAACAAAAACATCCCAACGTAGAAAATCAAATCGCAGCAAACCCTCATTCTTCCCCCACCAAACTAACAATAACAACAGTTTTTACTCCAGGCACTACATCTTACTTGTTTCGCACCCATTCCTCTCTACATAAATACAGCCCATGTTAACATGAGACCTTTTTTTTTAGAATTTATTCTATTGTAATTTGATAGAGGGTGAAAGATTTATAAATAAAACATTATCTATTTAATTTTGCTTAGTTGCTAAAAACTCTCTTACAGTTATTACTGTATATAGGTTCTTACAGAAGTTTGAAACCTCAGAGTATAAAATGTGCCACAACGTCTTCACAGGCCACTTTTTTTCCATTCAGCACATAAACTGTAATTGTGCATTAAAATGTGCTTTAGTGTGCTCTGTATGTGGCAAAGATTCTAATTAGCATCACAGATCACTTACCCTACATGCAGCTGATCGGCCAAGACATGTTTGATAACTGACATGAGTTTACAACGGTTGATGCTAGGCTAATGTTGCTAAACCTTAATTTATTTACTTTTACAAGCAAAACAAGATTACACAGGTTTAGTTGAAACATTTTAGCTAAAACTGGAATTACATTACCATAATGTCCTACCTTGTAGTACTACTCCATTTTCAAACTGGACAGCAAGGGGGCGTGTTGTACTTCAAAATGTCAATGCACAGGTATTACAGGAGTGGCGATGAACCACAATTAGCAAGAGTGCCTTTAAGTGAAAGTATCACACAAAATCTGAAGCTGGCTAGCTTCTTCTTAGATGTTTGCTTTTTTCCTTACACAGTGCAGCAGTTACATCCTCGAGCCTGTACAGATGCCAAAATGTTTCTGTGGCACCATTTAAGGTGGAATGGAAAAGAATAAGAATCCAAATTCAGTCTTATCAAAATCTCTGTGCATGAAGTGGCCATTATACAACTAACAATAAGAAGTAAGATCACAAATGGGATACAATAAAGTCCACAGCTCCTCCGAGTAATATCCCACAGATGATACGTGAATTTGTTCTTTTTTGTGCTCAGTTAGCTACTGTCCTGGTATATGTCGCTGACAAGCTTGATAAATGTTGCTTTTGACAGTAGAAATAAATAAACACAGCTTTGTTACTGTCAATGATGATTTACTCCTCAGAGAGACACGTGTACACTAATTCCAGTTGGACGAGGAGTTGCAAATATGTCCACTGAGCTACTGGTGAATAAATGTTTCATGTATACACACATTCAAGCTTATCCAGTTGAGGCTCACTTGTGCTAAAATAATTTTGTCAAATTCAAATTTGGGAATTGTTTTGATTTTCTGAGTTCTCTGCCAAGTTACCTTACAGTGCATCTGTGTGTTTAGGAATTCACATAGGCCTGTGTTTAGTCATTGGATGAAATGACACCACATATTGTGCCTAAGATGGTTCTGTTTAATCAGAGTAGCATGTTGAGCGGGCTAAGTGACATTTTTGACCGTCAGTCTGGTGACAGTCTAAGTTCAGTGTTTGTTAGCTATATTAGCGTAGCATGTACCACTGTAAATAAAAAAAAAAATCAATAACCAAACTGGTCTTGGATAGTCGACTGCAATAAATCACAACTGTTGCATACGAGAGTATCTTTCTTAAATAAATAAAAAAACTTAATTCATATAAGTTACTGAATAATAAGGTTTATGCAGTGTAGTACATAATTTACATATTCATAACTATGTTACTATAACTTATAGTTATTCCCAGTAATTTTCCCAGTATTATTCACTGAACTATAAGGCCTAAGATTAATAACTAAATAATAAGTATACAGCTTAATGGGTTCATTTCCCCACTTTTAATTCTGATGCCTTTTTGATGGTTTTGAGTATCAGATTTGCACTTTAATCTGTTTCTCCCTCCCTGTACTACAGCAGGCCGTTCAGCAGGAGCTTACTGAGGGAAACCCAGAGTTCTTTAGTGAGAAGGTGAGTGTGATCGGTGCTTTGGGTTTAAGTGACAGGTAAATTGCAAGTTAAGTGGAGAACACAGGCTTTTAACAAGAGGCTTCAGGCTCCTGCAAATCCTCCTTAGTCTCTAATCTGAATACAAAAGCTGGAGGCGGGGTGGATTAAATTTGACCCCTGAATGAAGCGTTTGTTCCCGCAGAGGCTGCACTTTAGCCAGGTTTTTTCCCTTCTCTTTTGTGGTGTTTTTTTTCTCTTTTTTTAAAAACAATGAATCCTCTCCAGTCGCTCATTTTCCTCAGGACAAAAGCTGAAAACACTGAGCCTCAAGGTTCCCCTCCGGACGCCTATTTACAGGAGCAGATCCTCAGAAAGACTGTTTACTTAATTGGGGATGAAAAGGCATAACGTGGCGTTGCTATCGGCTGCGGGGGGAAAACAAATCCTGCCTTCTTTGGTCTTTAGCGACAGGCTGAAAGAGGAGACAGGCCGGGGAGAGGCAGAGAAGAGAGGCAAAGAGGGAGAAAAGCGCTTTTCGGGTTGTCAACCGTTTTAGAGGCTTAGAGTCAAACCTATCCGGGCTCAAGTCGGGTGTTAGGGGGGCAGAATGACTCCTGATAGAAGGTGTTTGCAGCTCAAGTCACGCGGAATCGTCTTCGCTTACGGGATGAGGCGAGGACTAATTGATTCTCTTGAAGTTTTCCTGTTGCAGGTACGACTGGATTTAAAAACACACACAAGCAAGCGTCAGGTAAGCAGCTGTAGGGAATCAGGTGGAATATGAGGCCTACCAAACATGGAGGATCAGCATGAAAATGCTGTGATAAGTGTGTGTGTGTGCACTAGCAGTTCTCTATGTTGTCTCCCTTATCAGAGACTGTACAAAAAAAGAAGAAAAAGAAGCTGAAAGATGGTGCGTGGCCCACACACACACACACACACACACACACACACACACACACACACACACACACACATATATATATATGCACATAAATATACTTATACACAAAATACACATACATACAAATACATACACATATATAAAAATACAGAAGATCTGTGGTCAGAAAGAAATCTTTAATAACAGTAGAACTATGTACACTCATCATCAAAAGAATAGTTGCACAAAATGTTGCACTCAGAAGCAATCAAGCAGCAGGAATGAACCTTGGTGGGTAGGTTTAACATCGTGAGACATGTGAATGATTCCATTTTTTGCACTCGGCAGCACATGTGACATAAGCAAGGATGGGCCTTAACGCTGTACCTGACTGACTCAACAGCCACATCATCCTGTTAGTGCCAGCACCATTGGCTCCGTGACGCAGGACTATATGCGTGCAGACAATTACGATGACTGCCCCTTAACACCACATCAACATCACCAAATACTGCAACAGGGTCGTGCCAGACTGCCATGGAGTGAGTCAGAATGGCAGCGGGTGATCTTTAGTGGCGAGTCCCACTTTTGTTTTGGTGGAGATGACCAATGAATTGATGTGTGGAGGCACCGTGGTGAGTCCCGAGATGAACAGTTTGTGTCACGCGTCACACGTCCAGAATGCCTGGTGTCGCTCCACCTCCAGCCCTACCACAAAATCTGCAGGAACTGTGTGAAAATATTCAAGCTGCATGGGATGGATTATTGCTGGACACCATTAGGAACCTCTACAACTTCATGCCGAGAGACACTCCATACTGAGAGACCCTACTTCTGTATGTGTAGCTCAGTAAATATTGCCCATATCAGTCAAAATTTTTTCATCATTTATTGTTCCTGGTAACCTTTATCTTCCTTACAAATAGCATTGCAATCTGACACTTCTTGCAACTATTCTTTTGAAAAGGTTCAGAAGGTGTTGTTTTATGTAATTTTACGATTCACTGTAAAAACAGTGACATCCTGATAATTTGCTAACCTACTATGCAGAGAAATTTTTAATTTGGCAAAGAGAAAATATATATAAAATAAATATAGTTAAGTAAAATAAACAAACATTATAAAACTGCAATAACTAAAAGTAATGTCAAAAAAACTAAATGGTAAAAGTGTAGTATGTAGCCATATTGTCCTATTTAAAAACATTGGGGCTCACAGGTCATTCAGCTGGTGGCTGGTAATGACTTGTTTTGAGGCCAATCTGCAGCAGTAAAGAGCCATAACTCAGACTATTTCTTATAGACCCTGCAGCAACAACCCCTGTACAGTCATAACAGCACACTGTAATTATCACTGATCTACTAAGACTGGGCCAGTCTGATTGGGCCGGCTTGGATTTATATCTCATGTGGGTCTCTCTCTCTATATGTATCCCCCCCCCCCTCTCTCTCTGCCAGTGGTAGGTGTTGTGAGTGATGGACAGCAGCTTTGGGATCTCTTCTTTCCACCTGTATCTCCTGGGCATCCACTATGGCAGCTCTTGGCTCCACAAGCCTAAGACTTTTACTGCTACCACAGGCAGGGTAGGAAATAATAAATAACTTTATTATTCAATAATAAATAATACATTAGAAAACAATATATAAGAATAAGTATTTTTAAGGGGGACAGGTTTTGAAGAAACACCGAAAAATTTAAAAAAAAATGTAAAATGTGCGACATGTAAAAACACCAATATTAAATGCAAGTAGCATCTAAACATGATAGAAATGTGGGAAAAAATACAACTATCTACAATCTTTTTTCTCATATTGTTGGGATGAGTTAATGCTTGTGTGCTGATCTATCACCAGAAGCTTTAACCTGTATGAGAGATAAGTCTTTAGTCAGGCAATCTTATTCATTGTCTACACAATAATTGCGCTAATAAAATCATTACATAAAGCATTGCCATGATATGTTTCATGTAGAAATCTGTTAATCGTGTACATTTTTTTAAACAGTTCTTGAGGTTAGTTTTACTTTAGGGTTAGTTTTACAGAGTAAAATAGCAAAAATGCTTGTATGATACAAAATTTGACTGTTATATTGAAGCACCAGCACAACCTGAATGTAAAATAAGATATACATTTGATAAAACACAGCTGAAAAAACGCTGTTCAGACCTATCTGAGAACTGTGGGTGTGGCTAATGAACAGCTTGATTGACAGCTGTCTGTCCAACACTACTAGCCTGCCCGCCCTTGTACAGAACTAAAATCACTATCCAGCTTCTGTTACGTTAACTAAATGAAACAGACTTACAGGCGGATAGATGAACCAATGAGGCAATGAACTCATTAATCAAGCATTGAAGTGTGGATAAACTAATGAACAGCCGACAGGCAGCCACAGACGGGTTGTCTAGCTTGCTAGATTTTGTTTATGCTGGTTTAACATTGTCTTACTAAGTTTCTCTGACTCTAAAACTGTTTTGTATAGGCCCAGCAATAGAGTACCAATATTCTCCCATTGCCAGACTGGTACATAACTGGTACATAACATAAACAGTCTGTAAGGAAACAGAGCGGCGCATCTGTGGCTGACACTACTGTTTGATAGATTAAACTCAGCTAGAATGACAAAACTTTGATTCACATCAAACAAGGATTCAGCAAACGATACATGGAAGTACACATACATGGAAGTGCAGATAGCCAACCAAAATGCACATGGTAGAATTCTGACTGTGTTTCCTGGTTAAGGCACTGATAAAGAAATCAGACTCTATGTCTACATGTGGGTGAAGTCAAATGGAATGGAAATGTTACCCAAGATTAGTGGTGCCCAGTTTACGTAGAGAAGAGAGAAACATGGTGAAACACAGCATTAATTGGATTTATACTGGAAAGTATTCATAAGACATACTTTGTACATGTAAATTGTGGGCCAGGGGAACAAGATTAACTTAATTTTGAGACAGATTTACAAGTACATACTTTGTATGTATCAGTTTAAGTACGCTCATCATTGAAAAAAGGGTTGCACAAATGGTTGCACCCAGAAGGAATCATCTGAAGAAACTGCCCTTAACACCACATCAACATCACCAAAGACTGCAATTGTGTTGTGCCAGACCGTCATGGAGTAACTCAGAATGTCAGTGGGTCATCTTCAGTGACGAGCCACCGTGGTCAGTGCTAAGATGAACGGTTTGTTGTCTCGCATCACACGTCTAGAACACCGCAAAATCTGCAGGAGCTGTGTGAATATTCAACCTGCATGGGATGGATTATCACAGCACACCATTAGGAACCTCTACAACTCCATGCCAAGACGTCTGGCATGTTATGCCAAACATAACATAGCAAACATACTGGCCTGATGCCATACTGAGAGACAGTTCTGTATGTGTAGCTCAATCAATATTGCCCATATTAATCTAATCTTTTCATCGTTTATTGTTCCTGGTAACCTTTATCTTCCTTTCAAATAACATTGCAATCTGGCACTTTCTTCTGGGTGGAGGTATTTTTTTGATGATGAGTGTAACTTCTTTTATGAAAGATTGAACTTAGAGTCTGTCCTTTATTATTGGGAGGTATGCTTGTTAGCCAGTTAGCTTTCTGTTAATCTGCAGCCTAACATATCCAGGTATAGAGGAAATAATGTGTAAAGCTGTTAAATAGTCTGTTAAGAAATCTGTTTTGTGATCTGGCTGCATTTCATTTGCACGAATTTGAACAATAACAACTGGGCTTTTTCAAACACTGATTTGGAAACATGTAATTTAAAGCACTGATGATTTCCTCAGAAGTTTACATCCATAACATTGCTGTTCTTACTATACTTTTGGCTTAAACTGATTGTACTGAGGTCGCAACCTGCATGTGGTCTCAAGTGTCTCCTCAGAGACACTTAATGGTACACACAAGCACGTTCCGAAACCAGTAATGGACAACACAAGACAAACCAGTCAACTGTAATTGTTCATTATGTTGTTTCACATGATTTTAAATTACATATCACAAATAATCCAAATAATAAAATAATAAAAAACACAATTAAGTATATTGTTATTTTTTCTCCTTTTTCAACATGCGGCATGAAGCTTGTGCATAATATGTTATACCCTGTCTTGGTGGGTATGCATATATTATACATTTATGAAGTTTGTGGTTGGCCCAGGTTCAAACAAGAGAAAATAAACTATGGATTATATTGACCACCAACATCCAACCAATCTTTACAGGTAAGTAAAGTTGTCTTTACTTACCTGTCAGTCATGTAGAGTGCAGAGCCTAACATTAGCTTTAAATAGTTAACTAGCTTGCCAGGGACAGCGAAATAATTAGGATAATTCCAAGGTTCCACTTTGCACTTGATTTTTAGGCTTACTTAAAGATTTTTTTCAAAGTATTTCAAGTGAACATGCTGGTAAAAAATAACTCAAACTCAGACTATAAAAAGTCAGACAAAGCTGAAAAAGAAGAACATCACAATAACTGGGAGGACAGTAGTTCACTTGGGTGAGTTTTGAAGTTATTACAAATAGGGACACAGACAAATAATTATGCCAATCTACAGCACCATTATTCATAAAAATAAAACAAAAGGCATATGATGGGTATCAAAAAAGACATATTAGAGACTCTGGACAGAAATTATAAGTATGATCGTGTTTTGCAACTGTGTAACTCATCGGGGTGTCTCACACAGCAGGACTTTGCAGTAAACTGAGTTACACCAGAAGTTGTTGTTTAACTGTACTGCCAATTGTATAAGCTTTTGTTGGATCGGAGGAAGAGAGACAACATGCTAAATATTACTGGTTAATGTATTTTTTCTCTGGTGCATGTTCAACATGACCACCATGAACATGGCCAAGCAACCAATGTGAGAGGCAGACAAGGACAGATTAAGAGACTCACACATTTTTAAATTTACAACCATTATTACAACGATCTAAGCAAAAAAAATGTATCTTGCCAAGCAAAATCCTCTTATGTATCAAATATATGTACAGATGTTACAGATATTCCAGAATAGGTAATTAACATCAATATATACAGTATATACAATATATACAATATATACAGTATATCACAATATATAACAGTGAATTGACCACAATAGTCTAGTTTATGGAAACAACCCAACATAACATAGTTAATGAATGTAAAGTGCGTCAACGCACTTTTTTCTGCTAAACTTCTGATTGAACGGGCAATGTTATTATATTCATATTTGGGTCTTTGACATGATGTGCAATTTTTATGTCCAAGTTAATAATTTTAATTAATAATTGAAAAAACACGGCATATCTAAAATCAACAATACCTCTTATGTGAAACAATTTAAAATTCAATCCCTTAAAATTCATTTGATTTTCTTTTTGCGTCTAAAAATCTAAAAATGTCAGGTGGTGCAGCCATCCAACCATATGTGTTGATTAAGTAAAAGAGGTAATTTAGTTATATACATTTCTAAATAAAATAGTTTGCCATGATTATATGTTTGAAAACCTGTAACACCATGAGGACTGACCAGACGCTTGCAGAGTTAAAGTATAAATAGGCTTTATTCACAAGGCTGTTGTAAAGGGCAGAATAAACAGGCAGCAGAGTATAAACAAAGAACGAAAATACCAGAGAGAGACGAGAATGTGAGTCAAAAGACAGTCCAGGTAAGTAGCCAAAACACAGTCCAAAAAAGGCAAACAAATCCAAAGGGACAACCAGAGAGAAAAACTTGAATAATGAAGCAGGCGATCAAAATACAAGTAGAAACAAACAGAAAATCCAAACCGCTCAGTAGGCAACGTGAGTCGGCAATACCTCACAAAGTAAAACAGCAAGAGAGGCCGTATAAATACAAACATAACAGATGAGGTGCAGGTGAATGTGATTAGAACTCTGGAGATGACGAAATGAAATTTGATGGTGCAACTACACCAATATCATTCTAACAATTAACACAAGCCATTAAATGCTAACTATATTTAATATACAAATCCACATAATGTCTTTTTGAATACATACATATTAACCCATTCACACACTGCTGCTTGCTGAGTAAGAGTTGGAATTACAGAGCTATAACAAAAAGAGTATGGTTACGTGTTACATTTTAATGTTGTAACCGGTTCTGCTAAGGGGAGTGAAGTGAGGTGAGGGGCCCATGCAAAAAGCTTTCCCTTGCAACCAGCCACAACCTTGAGTTATGATAAGGCTCACTCCAACAGCAGGTTAGTTACTACTAGAAATAATGAAAGGAACTGTGATGGCTTATAAAGCCAAAAAAGACAGATCTAAAGCAAAGACTGAAGAGTGAACATTTGAGCTAAGAGAGATGAAAGAAGCTGAAGGTAATTTTAGCTTGCACTCTAGGTTAGGCAGCCAGAATTTTGTTTGCACTTTTATGCATTTTATAGCATAAATGCTATACAGTGTTAGAAACCACATAAGCAAAATTATTTGAGATTTACAAGTCCACAGGATTTGAGATCAGTGAACGCTTTGCTGGTGTGCTTAGTGGTAATTGGTGGGATTTAAATTTTAATTGCTTGTTAGCTACATTAGCCTTGGAGCTCCAGTAATACTAAAGAAGCAAACTTCAGGCACCAAACCTTTCATGGTTGAACAATTACATCTGGAGCAAAGGGAAAATCGGGCTAATTATTTTTTTGCGAAATATTATTTGATCATGTGACACTATAAACAGACAGGTATGCCAGTACTCATCAGAAGGTTAATGAATCTGCTCATTCCTTCATTCACTCTCTCAGCAGAAAAAGATGAGGTGAGAGCAGAAGAAGTGAGAGATGGAAAGACGGAGGCAGGCAATCAGTTTTTTCTCTCTGCAGCCGTTGGAGCGGGAGACGTGTCACCTGCAGACAGAACCCCATTTCCTGCAATTAAGCCCTCCAAAAATATTCCATTTGTCAGTGTCACGGCCCCCAGACGCCGCCACTCAGCCGGAACTGTTGACTCTCCGATTTACATCAGACACTGACAACATCATCTCTCTGATAATGTCCTTCGGCCTGATGGGAGTCAGCATGTCTTGCGCTCTCTCTCTCTCTCTCTCTCTGTGTATGTCTTTATCTTTTTGCCTTCTCTCTCTTATTCTGTCTCTGTCTTTCACCTTTATCATTCTTTTTTCTATTTGTCTGTCTCTCTTTTCTCTCTGTGTACAACATTAAATTATGTTTTTATGTTGTTGTTTTTGCTGTCTTTATCACTGTCTGTCTGCACTAGCTATGCTGTAGTTAAAGAGCTTCATTCTAAAATGCTATATATGCATGTATAAAAATTTTGGACATAAAAGGTTTTTGAAAAGAATAACAACTGGCTTTAATGTAAAAACACCATTTTATTTATCTAATAAAATAATTCTAAAATAGCATTAATATTTCTTGTGTTTGTAAAGTCCACTGCTAATAATGACCCAACACTTAACCCAACTAGTCAAGTAATTAAAAACTCCTTCCTTTGTTAGGTGTTTTTTCGAGCAGGAAAACAAAATGTACTGGAGAGCGTTTAAGAATCTGTGCCTTGGAGGAATATTGCCTTTGTAGGAGCATGGTAATTAATCAGTCAACAACAATTAGAATGTGAAACAAAACAGACTGATAGCTAATTCAGCTGTCAAATGCAAACACTACTTTGCTAGCTAGCATGGTTAGCTTTCATTGGCTTACAGCATATCAAACTAATAGCACATCACTCCTGTTCTGGGGTGTGTTTCCCGTACAATGACGGAGGTTAGCACTGAACTAACGTGGTACGATGCATTGTTAAACTAACTAACATCTTTGTTGGTAACACAGTAGTTTGAACCATGTTGGTTTGAACCACCAAAGTTCAAACCACCATGGTTCCAAATGTGTTTGGACCGACTTTCACACCGGAAAACGTGCAAAAACTCACAAACCTTGTAATATATGGGCAAAAAATGGGAATCAGTATACAGAATTAAAGTTTTACTTAGGCTACTCATATTTCTTCGAATTGTAAACAAATAACTTTCCACCACCACTACCAGTCATAGTAATAGAAATAATATAACAAAATAATAAAAAAATATATATAATACCAGCAATAAAATAATAACAATGATAATGTTGATATACATTACAAATATAATATTAATAAATAACTCTTCTTATAAAAAACATTTCTTCAAAAACAAAATAGAAGAATTGTTTTTGTAATATAAAGTAAAAGTAAAAAAAGGTATACAAAAAGTCCCGCAATCAATATGCCAGAGTTCTGTGATTTTTTTTTCTATGGTCATTAGATCTTTGAAGGAAGGAATCAGTCTTTCTTAATCATCACTTTAACCAAACCCAAAAGAGTGAGAAACAGAAAAGTAGAGAAGATAAAAAGAATTAAAGAAAGAAAGAAAAATAGAAAGAGACAAAGAAAAAACAGAGACAACAAGCAAGTAAAAGGAAAAAATGAGAAAAGAGCAAAAGGAAGAGAGAGACAAAGAGAAAGTATAGAGAAGATACGAAAAAAAGAGAAAGGAGACAGATAGAGAAAAAGAAGCAGAAAGAGAGGAAGAGAGGGAAACACCAGAGGCAAAAGAAAACCTATTTTCATTTCCAAAGTTGAAAATGATTACACAGAAAAAATGAGAAGTATGTATACATTAATAGGACTCTATTACAATCTCTCCTTCTCTTCCTTCCTCCCTCCCCCTCTCCCTCTCTCTCTCCTGATCCACCCTGACAGGTACAGTGTGTGTGTATGTACGTTTTAACTTGATGACTGGACTCGATCACCTGTGACAGTTTTGATTTGATGTCACTGGCGGGGTCTCGCTGTTTGTCTGGGCAGTTAAGAGGTAATTGTGTGACATCTGAGAGGGGGACTTTTTCTGATAGAGCTGATGAACCGAACACAAGGTGGAAGTGTGAGGCCGTTATTAATGACATTTATTTCCCCCAATATTCTGTGTGTGTGCTGATGGAACGAGATGGTGTGCAGTCTCTGGGGAAATCCTTCAGTAGAACCACCATGTGACAGAGGATCCTGCACTCAGGCGCTTCTGTCATTCTTAAAACTGTTTGTACTATCCGATTATTTACAGTTTGGCCATTCCACGTTTTTGAGTGACAGAACTCAGACCTCTGTGTTATTATTGTGTTACATTCTATAGTCTGTAGTTCTTGTGAATCTTGTACATCCAAATTTTATATTACATGTTATGTCGATTTTCTTAGTAAAAATAAATGAATGCATCCTCAACAGAGAACACACTTCAGCACATTTTAATGGACATTTACTGTCCTAACTTTAGCACATTGGTGAAAATACAGCATAACATGTGGACTGTGCAATTTGTGTTTCTTAATATGTTTAACTAAAAAAAAGTAATTATGCACTAAAAATGTGCAATAGCCTCACAATTCCATATTCAAGTTTGTTAATTGTTAATTTTCAAGGACAGAAAATTAACAAAACATTTAAATGTATGGGGTAACATACAAACTGTTTAATATGACTGTATATTATCCCTGTCAGAATCAAACCGCTTACACGAGACACAAGAACATTCCTAGCAGTATAAAGGTATCCACAAAAGGCCTGTCTGGTTTTTCCCAGTGAGTGCTAGAGTTATAGCTAGGTTAGCTAACCTAGCTGACATTAAAGCTCACTGGCACCACACTTACCTTATCACAGGGGCATCACTAGAGGTTCATGGATAGGGGTCTAAGCCTGTACTAGTGGGGTCTGGAATGCGTTCCCACAGGAGAGTTTTTTAATGGACCCAAAATGTTCATTATGATTCATACATAATTTATCAAAATACTTAAATACTTTTAATGGCTTAAATACTAGATCCATCCAATTACAACTCACTCCGATCAAGAAAAATAAAGAATATATTGAGCGTTATTTCTATATCTGTCCCTCGTTTTGAAGTAAAGGTAAACTAGCTGTCTTGTCAGCTAGCTAGCTAATGTTAGCATTAGCCTAACCTTGTTTCTTTGCATCACGTAAACCAGAGATTAGCTAGCTAATGTAAAAACCAGATAGCATCAGAAAACAGATAGCAGCTATAATGACAATAATTTCCCACACATCCATATTGTGGGTGGATATATTAATTTTGTAACTCCTCACTGTTTCACTCTGTATATTATATATTTTGAATTATTTTTATTTCACTGACCATTCAAAATCAGTCAAAATCCTATCTTCAGCTTTAGCAGCTGTTGACCTACAAGAACGAATAAAACCAGAGACCCTCCCCCAGGCCTGATGTGATTGGCTTACAACTTACAAGCTCTGATCTGATTCGCTTACAACTTAGGAGGTCAAATCAGGTCGCAGCCTGCGATAACAGTATGTTGGCCTAAAGATAATTTGAACCAGTAACGTGCAAGCATTTGGAAAAGGAGGTCTAGATAACATTTAGGGAAATTACAGTCTTACGTAATAATTCATAATAATTAAACAATAAAAGAGCAAAAAAACATAGCATACTACAAAGCATACAGGTCAAAATCATAAGCACAACACCAGAACGTGAAGATCATCACACCAGAAGGCTACAGAAAAGAGTTTTTTTCATCTCCATTAGTCATAGCAGCACAAACATTTGTAAATAATAAATAAATAATATTCAACGTATTCACAAAAAAAAAAAAAGCTGTCAAAACTCTACTTACAGTGCACTAGATTAGGCCAAGTAGTTTGAAGAGCACAGCTGCATTTCTAAGATATTCAACTGCCTTCCTCTATTCACTGCCAACAGTGACAACTCATGACTTAAAACAATTGTTGAGACTGCTGAGAGAGGCAAACATGATTTTAGGCAATATTATTGCAGATGCAATGCACACAGTGCTCATATGTGGGGGGATATGCTTCCTTGTTAGCCACATTGTTATTTCAAACACCAAACATTAACCCTTAAGATGCAGCAGCACATTGTAGTTATATGAGGGTTCAAACAAGTTTAATTGGTTTTCAATTGCTTGACACTATACTGCACAAAACATACTGGAGCATATGACTTTATATAAGTCCCTACCACAGTGCAGTAGGCCTATACTTATTGTCATAATGTATCATGTCTTTTCAGACTTTGCATCTATGTACATACACTATATATCCAATAGCTTTCTGATCTGTTCTTCTGGGAATGCTTTACACTAGACATTGCTTTGGGGATTTGATTACATTTAGTCACAAACGTGAGGCAGGTTCTGATGTTGGATGATTAGCTCTGAATCACAAACACCACTCCAACTCATCCAAAAGGTACTGTAATTCACAACATAGGTGCTCCACAGGTAGAGAAACTAAGTGTACTCAGAATATAATGTCCGATTTTGAATTTGAGGACCACATTTTCTGCACAAATAAGCCTCAGATATGCATGTTTGAACCTGAATACACACTTGAAGAAATGCATTTGCAGTTGAATGTTGGACCCATCAGTGACTGAATTTTCGCTCCACTTTAAATAGTGGCCTGAGCCACCACAAGGTGACTAGTGCATAATCCTAATCATGCACAGACATTTTAGGTGGCAGGTGCTCAAGCGATTAAAAGAGGACCCCTCTCATGCCTGATGCCATGCCTTTTATGTAGTTAAAATAAACTGTGGGCTTATAAGAAGATTTCAGCAACATTAAATGAACAGTGAACTTTCACATCTGAGAATGTTAAGGTCCTGGGCTATTGTCTTATAACTAAAATCTGTTGTCTTGCTTTTCCTGCAACTACCAGCTCATTTTGTGTAACGGTAAAGCTTGGGGGAGGAGGAATAATGAATAGGGTTAGCTATAACTAAATGTTCTGGGGCTACTATGCTGTCTTTTAGAGCCACAAATGTCAAAACCTTGTGGAAAAATACACTTCTATGAGCTTATTGGAGCATTACAGTATGCACTTTACATCAGAAGACTCCAAATAACTTTGCATCTTAAGCATTTAATAATGCAGAGTTTATTTTAATAGTGCACTGTGCTTGTATATCCTGTGCTTGTATATTAGCCTGTGCATGTTAGAAATGACTGACTACAACACATTTACTGGCTGGGCTTTGGGCTCAGCTCTTTTCTGAAATATATTAGCTATTAAAAGTTATTTTCCTGTCCTGATTTGCTTTCTTTCTGCAGATCCTCTTGTTTGTGTAATTGTGATTTTGGTTTCATTATAACCAGGTTAGAATTGCTGCACAGCCACTTATAGCCATTTATAGCCAACCACGGAGAATTTACACGATAAACATACACAGCAGAGGATTAAAACACTTTTATTTTTGAGGCGGAGGGAGTAACTGAAACACAGGATAAGCCAAACTTTGAAAGATGATCATGGAAAATATAATCTCATGTTATTCGTTTGTATAATTACATAGAGTATCAAAACTACAAATCAACTTATTTCTGAGTTTTTTGGAGGGCCCTGGTTAGTCAGGTCCACCATTACTTGCAACCTGACGCCCAGATATGTTGCCCTCGTGGAGTATTGCTTCTTTAATAATGCAGAAATTTTGAATAGCAGTGGCATTCCATTTTGATATATACGTTTAACAATGTTTCCATATTACATCAAATTCTGTAATATAATAAAGGAAAACTATTTTTCCCTGATTTGGACCCTTTAAAACTTTTAAAATCTTTTTTTCTCCTGTCTTGTATTGCTACATGCAAATGCAAAGTCCTTTTTCCATACACATTCTGCTCAGATCCATTTATTTGTTATCTCAATCCAGGATTTAGAAAGATACAAAGCTGATTAAACAACAAAAGCACATGGCAGATAAAAGACACTTAGGTAATGGGTTTAGAGCGGATCTTTAGAGTGCTAGAACTTATCCTCTTTTTCCTCTCTCTAAATGCATTTGTTGTTGTTGGTGTTTTATTTAATCTTGGTGATTTACTTTGGAGAAGAACAGAAAAGCACATGAGAAAGAAAACAAAACAAAAAGCAGAAAACAAAGCAGGAAGGGAAGAGGCTTTTAGGCTAAGCTCTGAAGTCCTGCTCTCAGCTGAGAAGTGATGAATGTGGACAGATCTGGATGAAGCTGTAGTGGATGGATGGGGATGAACGTGGAGTTTTACCTGCTGATACTGCTCCTATCTGACACCACACTGCCAACACATGGTGCCAGAACTCATGTCCAAGTGTGTCCAAGGCAGCTACGACGTTTCTAAAACTTCAGATGGAGTGTGCTCTAGGCAGAGCACAACCACAACTGTAGGTCAGAAGATAGAAGTCCATTTATCACATTTATAGTCTTTGAGTCACTTACAGCTTAAGTGTAATGTTGTGTATGTTTAACTGGAAATGTCCGGTATGCTAAGGTAAAGCAGGTCAGGAGTGCAAATTAACACTCATGGACATTTTTCTTAATCAACTGTACTAGTGCAATTGTATAACAAGTAAGTTGGAGGTTGAGTGTGTTATTATGCTATTATTCATGTATTTTTCCCCAGTTAGCTGCAAGGCCCTGAGGAGCCCCTTAGTGTGTTTATGCAATACGAGTAGTGGGCCTCATTCACCAAATGTTGAACATATCTAGTATTTTCTTACATTTGCTTTTGAGAAAGCTCATAAGAAAATGTCAACGTCAGATTCATGACGTGTTCCTAAACTACTGAACTACTGTACGCATATCGTGACTCAGGATGTATGTATGCATGAATGAATAAATGATTACTCATCTATTAAATTGTGCATAATGCTGTTCCATATACCCTTACTGTAAATGTTATCTATTTCTGTAGTAATGCCCTAATACTGCATAAAATTGTGTTCATCATTTCAGTGAAGTATGTCAACAAGGTTTCCGGGGCCCACAGCATTTATAATGAGATAATAATAGAAGTCTGTAGACCCAGTCTGAAAGGATCTCTTGGAGGTGAAGGAGTGTGACAGTAACACAGCAAACACACCACGCTGCTTCTCTGTATGGAAATCTCTCCAGATAAAGGTGCTTACCCAGGCCAGATAGAGGGAAAGATGAGAAACGGCTGTGGATTAGAAAAAGGAGATGATTACGGCCAGGGGAGAGACATGTGTGTGTATAATATGTGTGTGCGTGTTCTGGGTAGGTGGGGGACTCGTATGTGTATATAAGTGTGTGTGGGTGCTGGTGGGATATAGAGGAATATTAATCTGGGTTTAGCGTGAGCAGGACCCCACAAACGGCTCAAGCAAACAGAGCTTAGCGGAGGCCAAGCCTCGGAGAAAGTCCTAAAGCTTCACATTAGCTCCCCGCGTTTCTTCAGCTGAACCCGTAAGCTCTTTTTCTAAAGGACAGCACAAACAAACCGCCACCACCCAACATCACCCAACCCAGCCTTACCCCGCTTCACCACCCCCCCGACCTCCGCTCATACCCACTAAATCAAGACGGATTTGAGAATCCAGATTTTTGGAGAAATTTATAAATCCAGGACCCTGAGTGGATACAGCTAGATTAGATGTGTCCCCCTTACACACGCAGGGAGCCTCCAGACGGAGTGTGTGTCCCTACAGTGTGGCCTACTTCTATACCCATCAGTCACCAGAGACGAGAGAACTGCTTGAACTCTGATAATAAGAAAAAAAAAATCTGAGGAGAAGACAGGCAGGCACATTCGGGGTTTGGCGCTATTTCACCACAGTCTGTCTGCAGTAAATGATGTTCTACTGAGGTCGCTGTTATTTTGTATTATCCATTCTGTGGGATCATATAGAGTCGTATGCAAAAGTCTGGGCACCCCAGCCATGTGATCTTTTTTGACATTTTGTTGATCTTTCAAGTGAAAAGGTGTGAACAACATCTGCAGCAAACTGTTTAAAATAATGACACTTTCTTGTAAAGATGAGTTAATAGTTTATGACTACCTGAAACAACTGAAAAAAGCAAAACAATAAAATAGTTATTGTGGCATGTGCACAAAGACACACTTCAGAGTTGTTGCTCAGTAGTAATGCCACCTTTTGCAGTTTTTACAGCTTGCAAACACTTTTTTATTGCCTGCCAGAGTCTTTCTGTTCTTGTTTTTGCTATGTTAACCCACTCTTAGTTACAGAACACTTTTAGTTCTGCAACAGTCTCTGGCTGTCTTGCATGAACAGCATGTCTAAGATCTACTCACAGACTTTTAATGATGTTGACTGTGGGGGCCATTCTGAGTACTATTCCGTAATTCTTGACATAGTGACTGTGTCACATTTACTCCCAGAATGCGGAGTCCAACCCCTTTTCATCTTCTCTTCATCAAATGCTGCTCCTTATTTTCTATACACATACATATTAGAGTAGCCAAAGAGTCACATTTTTACTTTATCAATTCCCAGCACATGGCTTTTCTTTTGGTCTTGTTATTTATTACTTTGTCTTTACTTCTGTTCTGCATTGTTGGAACTCTGTGCCTAAGAATTTCCTAAGCACCTTTATACTTCTCCATAAGCCTAAACTGAAATGAAACTGTAAAATCTGTATCTGTAATATCTGTCTGGTGTCTGAAGTCTATCTTTAGTTTTTCACTGCCATTGATACTGAAATTTAAATGGCAACATAACAGGTGATCAAAAATAACACCGCACCAGTTAAAGTTGTGCAAATAACATGACTAAATCACTCAACACTTGAGAATTTCTCAACCAGCTTTCTTTTACCTTGTTTTAACTTTTTTTTTTTTTAACAAAACCATTTAGCATTGTTCACATTACATTGCATGTTTATGGATTATGATATAGCTATAAAAATGAATGAAAGATTTGTTTTATAATCAGGCTTCCAAAGAGCAGCTACTACTCCTGTTTTTAGTTGTTTTTTAGATGGCTGATTACTAAGCTACAGTTTTTAGCTGTTTTAAGCTTCATTGAACTGATTAGTGGACCCTTGAATTGCTGCTTATATATCTCAGTATTGTTGGAAAGACCCACTGTCTGCTAGAAGTCAAACGTTTTAGTGCTTAAATTAATTTTGGTGCTTAAATTAGATTAATATTTAGCGCAGAATATACTTCACCTTTTAACTGTAGTTTTGATCATGTTAAGTTTTCAGAATTAAAGTCCTTCAGTGAATCACAGTAGAAAACTTGAGCTGGGAAATTCCATTAACTTCAAATTAGTAATGGCAACTAATTGCTCAGAGAAATTTAATCTGTGGATGTTAGCAGCCGTGATGATGTGCACTGCTCTGGGACAGTGTCTGTGTGTGTATGTGTGGTATATCAGTTCATCCAGCAGAAGGCCGAGGGCTTTAAGAGAAGCTGTTGAACCTCATCCCGTCACCCGCAGGTCCATGGTGGGGTGTAAACCTGGAAACGCTTGAGCCCTGTGGAGTTTCATTAACCAGCCTGCATGCCCCTAAAACTCTGTCTTACGGCTGATCAGCTGCACAGGCCGATTTCCTTCCGTAGCTACCATCACCTGAAAGAGGCCAAAATACATATTGCAGTTTATTCAGTAACACACTCCCTGTACAACACATTATCTCACAGCTTCACCGCAGCTCTATTTATTTTTTAAATTTTGGTTATTACTGTGCTGTAAGATTCTGTAACATGGGAAAACATAATTCTCACATTTATAATATAAAAGCGTCTGTACTATGTACTAACGCACTGAACTGAATTAGAATGTGGTGTGTGAATTATTGAATATGGTGTGTCAACATTTCACTCTAAACTTCAGCCATTGAGAACAAATAAATCTGCATGCATCAGCTGTTTAAGCAATGTAACAATGAAATGGATCAAGAGAAGATGGACAATTATGATTTTATTACATAAAACCAAACAAAACATTTATGTACTTCACTGAGCACAAGGGAAAATGTTAATATTTGCCCTCTAAATTGTTTGCTCCAATATATCATCAACATTCAAAACATTAACATCAAACAGAACACAACATTAACCCCACATCAGAAAAAGTTCGGACAGTATGGAAATTACAAATTAAACCATGCAGTGTGTCTTATATTTACCTTGACTTTTATTTCACTGCAGACAGTATGAATCCAATATATTTCATGTTTTGTCTGGTCAACTTAATTCCATTTGTTACATCCATACATCCATTCCTGCTTTACAGGCCTGCAACACATTCCAAAAAATATTGAGACAGTAAAGCATTTACCACTTGTTGACATTCCCTCTCAAAACACTTAAAAGATATTTTGTTCAGGTGTTATTTTGTCCTATTCATCCTGCAAACATGTCTTTGCTGTGAAGCAGTATGGCGTTGTCATTGTCACATTTTGTGTTTCAAAATACCCCACGCATTCTCCACTATGGATGGGAGAAGACTGTAGGCAGGTCAGTCCAGTACCTATACCCTCTTCTTCTGCAGCCAAGCCTTTGTAAAGTATCCAGCATGTGATTTTGCATTGTTTTGTTGGATGTCCCTGGAAAAGATGTATATTTGAGGGCAATATATGTTGCTCTAAGATGTCAATATACTTTTCTGCATTCATTCTGCATCACAGAAGTGAAAATGACCTTTGCCATCTTTCATGGGTACTGTTGCAGGCTTGAAATACAGAACTGGATGTATATTAACAAATGAAATGTTGACCAGACAAACATGAAATATATTGGGTTCATACTGTCTGCAATGAAATAAAATTCAGAAACACTGACAAATAAAGAAACCTGTACTGTTCCATACCGTCTCAGCTGTTTTGTGAATTATATAAGAACATAAGTGCAAACGTAATATGAGTTTTTTTCTAGATGACCTCCATACAAATAAATATCAAAGTAAGCAGGTAATATGTGTCATTTGTATAGGCTATGGATTGTTGGGTAAACAGTTTCATCAGCATATGGGAGCTGCTTTATATACTGTGATCTAGGATTTTGGCACAAATCATACACACTTGTTTACATTTCTATGAAATACAGTTCACAAAGTATTTTCAACAGAGAAGGTTCCTGGCTGAGATACAGACTCACAAAACCTAATAAATGCATCAGCCTTTGACTAGTTTTGTAAACGGGGTTAATTCCCTGTTAGATAATCAAACTATGATTGATTGTGGGCATGTTTATGATGAATAGCCAGTCATGTGAAATACAAGTGAGTTGAGCGACTTATGTTTTGAAGAAGAAAAAAGAAATCTGTACAACAGTAATAGTGCTAGTTAGCATTTGTGCTTACTGCAATAATATGTACTTTATATTCTTAATGCTTATGCAGCACCAGCATTTTATTGATGTCCAATAATGGCACAAATATCACAAAAAAAAGTCCACCTTTGTGTTTATCTGATTGCTCGGAACATCATCTTAATTGGTTCAAGAGCTGTTATGACCTGAAATACTAAATTTGACCAGCCCTAGAACATGTTAAGTGAGCAGAATAAGTTGCCTTGGCAATGCATCCTGGTAAAACATTATGCAAGAAAATCAAGGGATAGATAGAATAAAGCTTAAAGTTAGCTGGCTAAGCCACAAATCTTGCTTTATTAAACAGACTCATGGATAATAATATTTTCACCCTAACCGTGTTCCCACATTAAAAATATGTATTCAGTAAACATGCAGACTTAAGGTATTTACAATGATGTACATGGTATTACTATATATTTCAAACTAATGCCGTCATTAAAATAGTAATAAACTAACTATATACAAAATCATCATTTATGGGGGACTTGCTATGGCTGTCCCAAACACTCATCCCTACATTTCAACTTGTGAAACAATACAACACTTTTTATTTTTTAAGGTTGTTTCTTTAAGATCTTTCATTTCTTTTTTGAAATATTTTTTATTTAACTTGAGTTTAGTTTTGAAAGAAAAATTGCTGTCCCAGGTTTTCTTGTTACAATCAAAACACAAGCCATTTTTAACCCACACCTCTGCATTTAAGCTAGACTGCATCCCTATCCCTCATGGCCACTTAGTGAGCAGTTAGATCTCATTAATTTGAAGTAAATGTGTAACTGAATCAGTCTGAACATTAGCATTGTTTCCATGGAAGCACATATTTTCAACTTTTTTGTGTTTTCAAATATCATAATTTTATGTGTGTACAACTGTTAATGTCTGTGTTTGGTAGTCATGTACTGGCTAGCATTTACTTTTATTGTTAAATTAGCTAAAATACCGAACCAATACCGAAACAATCACTAACAAAATATTGCTAACATTGCTAAATTTCTGTGGTGTTATATGACAGTGAAAAAATGGAAATAGATAGATAGCACAATTTTTCCCAACTCCAGTACAACCCCCCCCACCACCACCACACACCCACACACATACACATACACACATCCTTTTAATATTCATCATATTCCTCGTGGCAGTGCTCAGCTGTGTAATGTATTTAGCAGGTTGCTGCTCCACTGGCCTTTTCCGCTAGAGGCCGGTCAGTTAGCGAAAGCCCTGCGGCCATGCTGCCCCCCCAGCCCGCAGCTAACACAGATCAATCTTCCTCTGACACTTCATTTAGACTGCATTAATGTGGAATTAGAGCCCATTATGGCTATTGGCAGGCCCTGACAGTCCAGAAACGTGAGCAGTTATCCATCCTCCTGGGAACCAGCTCCTATTTGAATTGAGCAGATAAGGCTTATCCAAACCCTGGCACAAAGCTGAATAAGTGATTTGGGTTTTTCTCTCTCTCTCTTTCCCTATTTTCATTCAACACACTCATTATTTTCAATCAAGTAAAGGAATGTGTAAGGAGTTTTCCTGCTTTGTTTTCTCATCAGAGCTGTAAAGTGTCATTAACAGCTTCATACCATGGCTAATGAGAAATACTCCACTCTATTGCATTATCTGATGTCTTCTGTAGGCATCTAACACAATACTAATGCAGCAATGCACAATGTAACACAACCATCTATGGCTATAGGCTTCATTTACAAATAAATAAGCTGTTATTGCTAATAAGAGCTGCATATTTAGCTTAAATTCAAATTTACAATTTTTTTTGACCCCTAATTACAAAAGTAGCTAATCAACCATGTTTAGGATCTGAAAGCAAAGATTATGAAAACATGCTTTAGAAGGCTACATGCAAGGCTAAAGTAGCTAACAAGCAATGGTAGCATACATCTCACCAACTGGCACTGTGTAAAACTACATACCAAAGTCATCATACAGTTACCTCAAACTGTGTCAAGTTTCTAAGTGACTTCAAATAGACTTGCACATGTGGTTTCAGACATTGTAAAACATACAACATCCTAATATATAATAATTAATTATCATCCTGATCATAATATTTATTTAATAACAATAAATAAATTTAAATTATAAAAACATTCATTCTTTCATTCATTCATTTTCTAAGCCACTTATCCTTCTGGGTCACGGGGGGTGCTGGAGCCTATACCACCGCTCACTGGGCGGAAGGCAGGAAACACTGCATTGGACAGGCCACCAGTCCATAACAGGGCAGACACACATATACGCATTCACTCACACCTAGGAGCAATTTCCATCAATTTAACATCTCCAGTTCACCTGACTGTGGGAGGAAACCAGAGCACCTGGAAGAAACCCACCCAGACGCGAAGAAAACATGCACTGTTCCCAAAGCACCACCATACCACCCATTATAAAAACATATACAAATAAAATAGTATGAATAAAATAGTATAAATAAAAATACAACAAAAATACAACAACTAAATATAATAAGTCATTGTGCATGTGTCTGTGTGTGTGTGTGTGTGTGTGTGTGTGTGTGTGTGTGTGTGTGTGCGTGTGTGAGAGAATATGTGAATCTGTGTGTGTCTTGTGTACACATTGGGAGAAGAGAGGTGTTTGGTGTGGCTCTATAGAAGTACACACAGCAAACAGAATGTCAGCCCATCTCTCACACACGTTTAACACATAGCTAGTAAAGGATAATTCCAAACACTGAGGGTCACTAACACGATTAGCTAACAACGCTTCACTTACCAATTCTCTGCTTTTACAGGGTCACACACTTCTGTACACACAACCTCTCTCCCTCCCTTTCACTCACAAACACACACTTGTTTTTGGACATATATAGGTTTATATAGAGGAATTGGTTTTGCTAATATGTGATGCATATGTATAGAATATAACAGGCCCTTTTGAAGCTTTTGAAGTTTATGCTGATAACAATCTGAATGCTCATTTTCGTTATTAGCCCAGGGAACTGTTTATGCCTGGCTGTATTATGTTCACTTTTACAAGGACTTTCATATTAAACAGCCTGAATTTTTGTGGCTTTGGGGTTAGTTTCTAGAAGGGGGAGTTTGTGTTTTTAGCCTAGCCTGCTAACAGTTTGGGGATATTTTACAAATTTTGCATTTCAGTAGTAGTGAGTAGCAGTGAGTAGTAGTGAGTAGTTATGAAATTCTTCCAAAATGTGTTCCACACTCTCGCCAACCATCTCTTTGGGTTGTCTTTGGAAGGAGTGGGACTTTTTCAGTTAGAATTTTTTGAAAACTGGCTTACACTTCCTGCTTTCTTCAAAATCATTCCACTCCTGCTTTAACTTGCATTTGTGGATGCAGCAATAAATTATATATATTGGCAAGTATTCCAGAGACAATGTGGTGATATCAGAAATACCAGAAATAATATCATATAGGTTCAGAAATAAAGAAGGTTAGAAATTTTGATTTCAAATTGACTCCAGTCTCCACTCATTTACTTTACATTTTCACTTTTTACTTAAAATTTTGTGTGATTATGATTAGATGGATTATCACATACATCTGGCACAAAATGTCTATCCTTATCTGGTACTTAAGATTAAATGGACAATTATAAAGCCCATTATGGGTCTGTGGTATGAAAGTGCCCTGTAAAAACACACACACCTTTTAATCTAAAGCCCCCCCAAAAAGAAGCGTATGAGTGTGTATTGGAGGGATTCAAACCCCCTCCACCCCCAACTTTCTCCGTGCTGTGAGTGGGTTTATGGAGCGGTGACCCCTTGCGCACTGTTAGTGACCAGGCGGCTGTGAGGCACATTGATACCCCCTTTAAGAAGATTTTCACCCAGGAGGAAACTTAATCTCCTTTTTTTAGCGCCATCCCAAAGCCCCTGGCTGGTGCTGAATGGAGGGAGGGGGCGGAGGGCGGGGTCCCGTGCCGAATATCTTCGTCCCCACATGGCATCGTACACTGGCATGGGAATTAGGTGTCCTATAGCCTGGAATAAATCCCCAAGGCTTTTCTCTGTTGCTCTCCCTATAGGACAGGGCCTTCCCTACAACTGTGTGCTTATAATGAGAAAGCAGTACAGTTTGGGTGAACTTTTTGCATAAATGTTGACTGTATTTGCTTTCACTTGTGTACTTTTAGGGGGTAAGTTCTAGTTTTCTAGTTAATAAATGTGCTCAAATATAAAAACACATTTTTTTTTTTATCTGAAATATCAGGAAGAATTAAAAATATATATTGAACATGTATCAAAGATAAATCCCACAAACATGCAATGTACACAAAATAGAATGACTAATTTATATATATATATAGTAGCATATGCACATATAGAACTGCACAGTGTAATAGGCCTCTGAAGTCATGAGCTCTGAAGGTCATCATGCCTGTTAGGAACTGTGGACGTGGTAGTCAAGTGTTATAGTCAAGACCAGTAGCCCTCTATGGTACTGTGTTGCCTCTAGGCAACATAGCCTATTTTAGCTTTTTAAAATAAAGGTAGACACCCATTTAATTGGTCAGTGCTATCTCAGGGGAGGGGAACTCAAATACTAACCAATGAAAATGAAAAAAAGTGGTCACATGACCCACAGGAGTCCATTTTGCTTCCTCTTTCAAGACAGCCCCATATTTTCTCTAATGAAAAGTGCATTTTTCAGTCATGTTAATCCAGATAATCACCAACAAATAATCTGAATCACCTTCACTGGTAAGTAAAGAAGTATTTTCAAAAACTTTACATGACATACCATCAAATATGTAACAGGAAATTACAAAAAACTGCATGTTGCCTCGAGGCAACATTGTACCATAATAGAATTCCATAAGGCTATACCAGGTCTAGAACTGTTTACATGTGCCACGAACAAGATTTTGTACTGCATTTCTAAAAAATATGTAATTTAAATACTACATTTACACTTATGATTTAATACAGGAGATGAATCCGCAAGTTTTCTATGGCACTTCAAAAGGGTATAAAGAACAGGTGGTACTGCCAGTTGATGAGCGTGAGGATGAAATGTCTTATAGTGATGAGGAAGATAAGGTCATAGTGACAATCTGGGAGGGAGAGAATAAGAGTTAGGATGGAGATGAGGATAGAGATGAGGATGGAGATGATGATGAAGACATAAGTACCACAATGGTAGAAAGTCAGCAGGAAGATGTTCAGAGCATAAGAATGGGAGAGGTTGATTTACTAGATTCCCTCATTGCCCTCTACAGAAAAAAGATTCAATCCAAAAAGTGGTATCACCAAGTGGTCTTCCACATGTTTGATGTGGCTGTTGTTGAGGCCTGGCTTCTCTACCAGAGAGACAGCAGAGACTGGGACATCCCTCCAAAGGATGTGTGCAGCCTTGCAAAATTCACAGCTTAAAGCTTCAAAAACCCAGGTTGTTCAAGCATTGTAAAAGTGCAGCACTCAAAATGTGCTACTTATCTGTGTTTTTCTATTGAGAGGAATTGCGTCCTCAACTTTCATAAGCATTGAGGGCCATTAGTGATACAAGAGATTTTATGTGTATGTACATGCAGGTCCTTGTGTGTGTATGTGCATTCTTTTAAAGATAAGGTGTATATTAGGATGAGGTTATTGTAGGTTTTAATGTTTTACCTTGAAACAACATCTGATTGTAATGTTTTGATACGATAATTTGATGACATGATGATTTGGTTATATTTGTGTTCTACGATGATACAATGTTGCCTGAGAGCAACAGATGGATGTGAAATGTGATGTTTTATTAAATATGAAATGTGTAATACATTGAAAACTAGATAAATATGTTTGTTCAAGTGTTTGGTAAAAGAAATTGATGTTTTCAATAAACATATTTCTTTTTTCTGCATGAAAATATAAAATTTTTCTATTTGTCCTTTATGGTATGATGTTGCTTTAGGGCAACAAACTTTTAATAAATAAATACATTTTAAAATAATTAAAATGTTTTTTGATATTGTCATAGTGTCCAATTTTAAGAAGGAAAAACATCACAAATATTTTTTTCCTCATTGGTATCATAATGTGTACCATAGAGGGCTAGTCCGAGTCCAAGTCAAGAATGATACCTGGACAAAGACTGAGATGATGATCACCTTACCCTGACACCAAGACAAGCCTGAGTCAAAATGATGTAAAGTCTGAGACAAGATCAAGACTCATTTATAGTCTCAGGTCTTCAGACCAATACCAGACTTGGTCTGCAACACTCTACATGAGAAACCAGTGGAGTGTTCAAAATTCACCACTATCACACACTGTGGTGAAGAAAATGATTACAATCAAGCATTTTTAGTCCTACATTCTGTTACCCCAGGATATCACTGGATTATTTAAATTGTGAGGTTCTTTAGGAGTCAAAATATGAATAATGCTAGATAAATGCTTCAAAACAACTACTCCTCCATATTAAAATGACATTGCACAAAAATACAGTAGGTCTTCTATTATAACATAAAGCACCATTATATAACAGCAACAGCTACTCAAACTGTAACCTGTTACTGCTAAAGCAACTGCACCACTTTGGCATGGGGTGTTTTGATGAGACAGTGTTAGCTTGCATGTAGTAATATTCATGTATCAACTTATTTCATATATCAACGTAATTAATATATTCATATATCAACATGACCTGATAAATAAGAAAATTCAATGATTTAAAAGAAAAATGTCCATATGACAGGATATTTCTGCATAGCACGAAAGCAATGAAAAAACACTGTTTATTTTTCGCATGGAGAAATCAGCTTAGATAGACCTGAAGTAATATGGGCATGATGCTGACTTCAGAATGATGACATGACTTCAAAGGTATGTGATGTGATGTAAAGTGCATGACCTCCACCTACCATGTAGGTCTACGCTATAGGTGTACAATTACAACTGTAGCCCAACTGTTGCTGCACAATTTCTCAGCCCTCCTCTACCCTATTCATCTTTGGTCAATTTGTCATCAAAGGATCACTGATGACTAGACTGGATGAGGGATCATTCTCAGCACAGCAATGACATTGACATGGTCTGCATTAATCTATGTAGTACAGGTTAGGAGGTTTTACATGTCAGTCTTACTGCTAAGTTAAGAGTGGTCTAACCTAGGGTAGGGTAGTTTATGTCCCCTTATGTCCCTAGATCTTACAGTGAAACTGTCAGCACACAGTCTGTATAATCTAGTCATTGCTGGTTTTTACTAAATATTCAATATCCTTTAGAAGCTTTAAATATCTTGATGTCCACTCCAGGAGTCAAATTCAAGAGAAAAATCAAAACAGTTTGTCCAAAGCAGGACTGGCCTGAGAGCACACATTAGGAGAGTCGATGGTCACATGGGCTGGACACAGTCTTTATGAGTGTTCAGGGTAAATATTAACTTTAACAGGCTGGTGTGAAGCCCTTAGAACTGTTTTACTGAGGCAAAGTGTGAGGGATCACAGAGATTCCTGAGAGGAGACAGCGAGAAAGGTATCCTGACATGAGCCATGGGTCTGCAGTGGGGAGCTAGAGGGGTCAGAGCCTGTGCCACAGCTTTACTTTTTCTTAAATGTGGATCATATAATTTGTACTGGCCTACCACTACTTAAAATCCATATATAATTCCCACCTTTGTTATGTTGATTTTCTAAGTGGAAACAAATTAACATATCCTCCAGAGAGAACATACACCCACTGGCCACTTTATTAGGTACACCTCCTTGTATCTACATTCATTGTCCATTTTATCAGCTCCACTTATATAGTTGCAGACTGTAGTCCACTTGATTCTCTGCATACTTCGTTAATCTTGTTAATGTTCTTAAATGGTTACGGCACCCACAGGGTCAGTACAGAGCAGGTATTATGTGGGTGATGGATCATTCTCAATATTTCAGTGTCACTGAAATGCTGAGAATGATCCACCACCCACATAATACCTGCTCTGTGGGGGTCCTGTGGGGGTCCTGGCCATTGAAAAATAGGTTAAAAGAGAATAACAAAGTATGCAGAGAAACATATGGACTACAGTCTGTAATTGTAAAATTACAAAGTGCTCCTGTGTAGTGAGTGGAGCTGATAGAATGGGCAATAAGTGTAGATACAAAGAGTTTACCTAATAAAGTGGCCAGTCGGTGTCTGCACATTTTAATGCCCTAAAACTGTTTTTTTTTTTTTTATTAAAATAAGTGTCTATGGCTATAACTACCTGAATCAAGATTCACACAGTGTAGTTTGTGACTTCTGATTCAGAGATGGACAGACAGTGAACACACAGAACAACATGCAAATTGGTGATCCATCTAAAAGTAAATAAACTGAAAGACAAAACTGTCATTGTGTATGTGCTTCTCTGTGCAGATATATCAGAGTTGGGGTGAAAGTAAAGGTGAACTGCTGGTATGTTCAGTAAGGGTGTGACATTCTGACAGTTTCTCGATAATACACTCCTCACACAGGCTTAGCAGGGACAGGAAGTATATGAGGAATTTAAAACTTGGAAAGTTCACCCTGACGGGAACATCAGAGACAGTTAACTAGCTGAAATATTTAATTATCTCTCTTCAGAAATAATGCAACCAATACATAGATAGATAGATAGATAGATAGATAGATAGATAGACAGATAGACAGGCAGATTTATATATACACAAATGAAAATGCCATACACTGATTGTACAGAAGCTTAAAAGAAAACATAATGTTTCGGGTTTCAGTATAGTAGTAGTCAAGGTTGTATTTTATTTAAATAAAAGGCCTTTTGCTTCATAAAGTTTTTTTGCTTGCTCAGGTAACTCATCCATAAAGGAACTGTGTTTACTTGGTCCATGTTATTCTCATCTGTATCAGTGACAGAAATCAGAAAACCTCCTAAAGGTCAAACGCAAATCAGATAACTCTTCACACTGAGGAGTAAATTTCAATTATGTTTAGTGCCACGTTTCTAATCACTTTTAACAGTAAATTGAAGTGAAGCGGTAGAAACGAGAGCTAAACAGAGCGGGGCAGTAAATGAAATTAACATGTTAATTAATCACTCATATAGATTTAATAACTGTGAGTTGCAATAATGGAGTAAAATACCATTCTTAGACTTAATACTTAGCTCCCCACCATTGAAGGCAATTAAGATTCAATTTGAGTGTGTGTAGACTCCAGAGGGGTTCTCATATATGTTCCTTTTGAGAAGACTTAGATACACTTGTCACATAATCGAATGTGAAATATATACAGTGTACGGTGAGAAGGCCTGGACTTCATTTTGGGGAATAATTGGCTTTTTCAGTGCTGGTGGCTTTCATGTCATTTAGATGAGTGGGTAATAAGAATGGGCACTAAGAGGATTAAGAACCCATTTGGTTGTGGCCGTATTGAGGGGAGGGGTTGTTGGGGGTGACGGGTTTGGTGTGGTGGGGAAGCGTCCTCCTCACTGTCAAACCTTATTTCCCTCAGAAATGATCAGTGCTATGGACAATCCAATATTTCTGCTCCCTAATCCCAATCTCCGTTCTGAAGGGAGGTGATGAAGACTCAAAAAGGCCATCATGGTCTTGATCGGTGGGACTCAAGCAGGACTGGGAGAGATGCTGTACACTAAAATCAGTTAATCAGCCAAGATATGTTTGCTTCTTTAGTTTGCCCTGGAACTACAAGGTTAATGTAGCTAACAAGCAATGAAAGCTTATGCAATCTAATTACCACTGTGCACGGTATTAATGTTAGTTGGTGGGGTATTAAGTTCCATTAGTTCTTAGCTCATAAAAATAAGCCTGGCACTGAAAATGTCTTGACTGATTATCTACAATTAGTGTAGTTTAATGCCTGTACACACTTCCCTAGATATTAAGCTGAGATGTTAAAAAAAAAAAAAAATGTTATAACTAACATAGAGTAATTACTTAAAGACTAGCAAGGTATTAAGTGCAAACAAACTTCCACAAAATTGTGTCTTGAAGATATGAAGCTTATACAGTATACTATGCACATGTCTGTTAGCCAGAAATGGAACTAATATCAGTAAAATAAAGCAGTCGTTCTTCCTATGGTTTTATATATATATACAGTATTTAGTTATTTGCTTGTTTAAACATACAACGTTGCAGTGAAATTTTGTGTATGTACGACATTGTCTTGGTACTTGAAAGGTATTTGAATAATAAAAGGTTATCATTCCAGAAGGTTTATAGACCACTTTGAAGAATCTTCTTTTGTCATGATATACATTGTTGGGCATGGGTTTTACATTTACCAAGTAATATATTATATATATAATATATATAATATATTATGATTAATACCACCTTTATTAAATGAATCTCTTCACACACAAGGGTGTTCTTAGTATGGGGTAGATGTATTGTTTTGGTCAATTAACATGGATCCCTTATCCTTCAGTCCTAATGGGATGGCATGGGTATATATATGACATAACTATATTTTTCAAATGTATTTGTGTTTTGTGTTTGAGTACTATCTACATACAGTGGTGAACTGGGAGTATTAGAGGTAGGCCTTCAGTTCAGGCCTTGAGCAGTGGAGCAGGTGCACCCCAACTTTTATTAGCAAGTATGCAAACATACACAATTGCTCCCCCACTTTTCAATCAAACTAAAGTTCTACTTACAATGTAAATACCTCTAAATGTATATTTTCCATGCATTGTTTTAGCCTTCCTTAAAACAAAACTGTCATGTGAGAAGATGAACACTGAAGAGTTTATTCACTTGGAAGCTCATTCCTGCAAGCTAGCGGAGAAAAAAAAATCACCTGTTTTATTCCTCTCTGCTTCTAACAGCAGCTTGACTTTTTATCTCAAAACCTCTCAAGATTTTAATAATTTTAGAATGATGGTTTATTATCTCAAGACTTTGACGGATTACATCCAAATAATGTTATATTTGCTATCAGTCACCCCCATAAACAGTAAACAATAAATGCTGCACTGGTCTTATTATATACCTGGCGGTACTAGCTAATTAATGTTTGATAGCTAACACATTTTAGCATCACATTTTAATTATGCTGAAAAAATCTTTTGTTTTTTGAGATTTTTGCTGGTTCTGTCAAAATAATAGCTTATTTTAGAGGACACGCTCTCTTATTTTCACTTATAACAAACATTTGCATACAACTGCATTTCTATGTGAGATGCATGTTTAAATATTGTGATTTTGTTATAGTTACACTCTGTTCAGCAAGGTCAGATTTTCTACTGCTTTTTTTCTTTAGTCCATCCTTCTGCTAACCCTCTTCATATTCTCTCTCTCTTCTCTCTCTCTCTCTCTCTCTCTCTCTCCCTCTCCACTCTGCCCTGAAATGCATCTCAAATTCAGCAACTTTGAAGTGGCACTCCAGCAAACGCACTCAATCAATTATGAATGAAATAATCTGCTTATGATATTAGAGATTTTTTAAAGTGTGAGAAATACGGGCAGATTAAGGAGCCCAAATCAGTTTTAGCAGTCTGTAAAGTGACAGCTAGAGAATCATGGGAAGGGACGGGGAAAAAGTTAAAATGATTATGTAGATCTGTGTCACAGGCGAATGTTGCAGTAAATCCCCCCTGGATGTGGCGGCGCAGCGGAGGCAGATTATTCCCGCACTTCTTTAAAAAGGCTAGACAGCAGTGGCTTTTTAAAATGAGAACATTTTACATTTTATTTTAAAAATTAGATCATTCACATTTATATAAAAATGCAAAGGTATATGCACACATATTCACTCAAACTGCTTTCCCTGGCCCAGAATTAGGTTTCTTCAGAATTACTGAAGCGCATGTTATTTAAAACAAGTCAAATAATGTAACAATATGACATAATGCAGTTTAATATTATGTTGATATTTGTACTGGTGTACATGAGGTATAGATTTTAGTTTTTACTATAAAATCAATTCATATATAGAAATGGAATGCACAAAGAGTTCTTTACGATACCGTAGAAGAACCACAGCTTCTCAAAAGAACCATGCTAAAACTAATTTATGACTGTGAAGAACCTTTTAAGAGTTTAAGGAACCTTCTCATAGTGGTTCTTCTCTTGGCATAATGAGGAGGTTCTTTAGGCAAAAACCCTTTTGGCACTTTATTTATAAGAATATACAGTTTGAAATAAAATGTATTCCATAGCAAGCTATCAAAGTAAAGTAAGGATGTTGTATCAGCATTATCAGTGGTATCAGTATGTATAACAGACAGAAAACATACTAAACTAAAGTAACTGTAGTTTTGTAATATTGAGCATGGCTTCTACATAGTTTTGTTTACTTCTTAAAACTTGAATTTGAATACAAGCCATGGCCTCTATGATTTCTGGAGAAGTTCACAGTAAAGTTCACACAATCACTTGCTCCTTTAAAACCTAACTGAACAACTTGATTTGAACTACAAACAGCCCCCAAGATGACATTAGGGATTCCCCAAGGGGAAAAGGCCAAGCGGTTGTAAGCGTCAATCAATTTTTTTCACTTCTGGCGCCACTCGAGTGGCAGCCAGTAACAGCAGCTCGTCCGGGGGAAACATGCCGGCGTGGAGCGTCGTGTTAGGAAGAGACCCTATAAGCCCGTCCTTCAATCAGTCACCACGGGGAATGTAAGATCTCTCTCCAATAAGATGGATGAGTTAACGGCGCTGACTCGGCACCAGCGAGAATACCGCAAGTGTAGCCAAATGCTGTTTATGGAGACATGGCTAACTGAGCTAACCCCGGATACTAACATCGCACTGGATGGCTTCCAAATCCGGCGCACAGACAGGACAAATAAAAGCGGTAAAAGGAAACGAGGAGGATTGGCAGTGTTTATTAATGATAGATGGTGCAACTCAGGACACATCACTATCAAAGACCAAATATGCTGCAAGGATGTTGAACTGTTAGTCGTTAGCATGAGGCCGTACTACCTACCGAGGGAGTTATCGCGATAACTGTGTACGCCCGCCCCACCCCTGACGCGAACACGACTTGTGATGTCATCCACTCAGTCACAAGCAGATTGCAGACAAAACATCCATAGGCTCTCATCCTCATCTCTGGAGATTTCAATCATGCCTCTTTGTCCTCCATGCTTCCCAATTTCAAGCAGTATGTAACATGCAACACGAGAGACAATAAAGCACTGGACATGTTTTACACCAACACTAAGGATGCGTATAACACATCTCCCCTCCCTCCCCTGGGCAAGCCTGACCACAACCTGGTACATCTCCTGCCTGTCTACAAACCCCTTGTTCACAGGCACCCAGCCAATACAAAACAAGTGAGGAGTTGGTCCGATGAGGCTTATGAGGCTCTGAAGGACTGCTTCGAAACAACAGACTGGGAGGTTCCCCGTGAGCCACACGGTGAGGATGTTGACAGCCTCACATACTGCATCACAGACTACATAAACTTCTGTGTGGAGAACACTGTACCCACCAAGACAGCACAGTGTTTTTCCACCAACAAGCCCTGGGTTACCTCAGACCTGAAGGCTCTTCTGAATGAGAAGAAGGCTGCCTTTAGATCAGGAAACAAGGAGGAATGAGGAGGATACAGATGGAACTGAGAAGGAAAATCAGGGAGAGCAAGAACCATTACAGAAAGAAAATGGAAGGCCAGCTGCAGCAGAACAATGTGAGCGGAGTCTGGAGGGGCTTAAAAACCATCTCAGGATTTAAAGAGTCCAGCAGGCAGCCTGAAGGAGATCCACAATGGGCAAATGACCTAAATGCCTTCTTCAACAGATTCCATCTGGCATCTGCCCTTTTCTCTGACCAGCCCACACCACTGCTTTCAATGCCCATCACACAGCCAAGCCCTGACTGTCCTGGTGAGACAGTGGTATTTTCCAGGTGAAGTTCAGCAAGATTTTCTACTGCTTTTTTTCTTTAGTCCATCCTTCTGCTAACCCTCTTCACATTCTCTCTCTCTCTCTCGCTCGCTCTCTCCCTCTCCACTCTGTCCTGAAATGCATCTCAAATTCAGCAACTTTGAAGTGGCACTCCGGCAAATGCACTCAATCAATTATGAATGAAATAATCTGCTTATGATATTAGAGATTTTTTAAAGTGTGAGAAATACAGGCAGATTAAGGAGCCCAAATCAGTTTTAGCAGTCTGTAAAGAGATTCGATCTGGCATCTGCCCTTTTCTCTGACCAGCCCACACCACTGCTTTCAATGCCCATCACACAGCCCAGCTCTTCTCTGTCCTTCACTAGAGAACAAGTGAGGAGGGAGCTGAGCAAGATGAAGGTGCGGAAGGCAGTAGGTCCAGACAACATCAGTCCTTGAATCCTGTGCAATAACATGTAAATTTATATAGTTTCTTATGGTATTTTTTACCTAACAATAGAAAATACATTTATTTTCTGTAATTTCTTATTTTGTAACTTGCACTTTAGCCTACCTCTTGTTCTGTATCTGTTCTGCTGCTATTTTGCTGTAACAACGTAAATTTCCCAATGTGGGATAATAAAAGGCTATCTTATCTTATCGTATGACCCTAAAATGCATGGCCAAACAAACTACACAAATCTACACAAACTACACAATCTTCTAGGCTGCTTGTATTTCTGGGTCATGAGGGGAGCCTATTCCAGCACTCGTTGAGCAGGAGGCAGGAAACACCCTGGACAGCCAGCTGTCCATCAAAGGGGATTCAAGAAACCTATAGCTAGCTATCTAACTGCTGCACCATGTGTCTGTGACCTGAGGTCATACAGGTTTTCTTGTGTGTCTTATTGTGTGCCATGCCTGAAGTGCAATTACAGAATATAGAGTTGGGCAGCAAGCAACGTATTTATGCTAAAAATTAGCGCTTCTAGCCTGTCTTTTTAATTTCACTTTTAACCGCTTCTTCAGTAGGATGACCCTTCGTCTTTCATCTCTCATAAATAATAAACTCCTAAATAAAACCTTTTTTTTCATTTTTTAGCAAGCATGCGTCATAGCCCAGTTAGAACTTAAATATATATTTATTATTCCCCTTTTAATAATTGTTAAAATGCCCTTTAAATTCTTAAAGTTCTTGTGCATTTGGTAAGCTTTTGTCTGTTTCACGAGAAAAAAAAAAAAAACAACTCGTCATCGTTATCAGTCGACTTGAAGGTTCTCAGTCGACTTAAAGTGTCTCCGACTGACGATTCGACTCGTCGACTTTTAGAGGGCAGCCCTAACATGGAGTGCTACTTATTACACATTACCTAAATGAAGTTAATCACTTATAATCTGAGTAGTAAGTAGTGTCTGGCTCTGCTCCAGGCAACAGCATACTAAACCTTTATAACAAGCACTGTTGCTTAAATAACCAACTTCCTGGGAGATTAGTCTAAGACTCTGAGCAGCAGGAGAGTATTCACTTTATATGAGGGACAGGAATGCAAGTACCTGATATTTGCATATAGCTAACTGTGATTGGTATTTTGGCAGAACTGATGGCAAATTTAATTCGTTCTGAAATGACAGAAAAATATTAAAATCTCTCAACTGGCCAACATAATTCTTTCTCTGCCAGTTCATACTTAAAACATCACAGAAACTATAAATAAAAGAGTAATGTTTCAATCAAAACATTACAATTCTAAACTATTAACATACACTATAACTTTTGCATTAACTGACTCTACAGAGAGACACAGGAATGAATCATTTACGAATAATTAACAGCAAATTAATTATTCTTGCGATCCATTAATCAGTTTCTCCCTCACTAAACTTTACTAAAAATTCATTTTATTACTTTTGCTTTTTTCTACCCTTTCCGAAGACAAATTTCAGTACATTTTTGCTATTCTAATAATGACACTAATTAATGAGAGAGTGCGTCATTGTGTGATTGAAAGAAGAGGATAATGTGTATAAATGAGGGGGCTGAGTCTGTTGAGTACTTGACATCTTCATGTGTGAGTCAGCAGTTGGCTGAGGACTGAGTGGGAGTGTGTGATGGGGTTATTTTTCTATTGTTAAGCAGTTCAGACTGACTGATGGATGATCAAAGGTGACACACCCCACTACACTCCTGGGACATACTCTGTTCTCCTGGGAATATGATAGAATAAACTGCAGTATGGATGTTAATGTGTCCAGCTGACTTTTATCCCACACATTAACACACACATGCACTAAAAGCATCATACAAAAATGATTTTCATGTTAGTCTGTCAGTGTGGCAATATTTGTTTTTCAGTAAGGTACAAAAGCCACGTACATGCACACACACAGCTGGGAATGTGAGTCTGTCGTTTCAAAACCTCACTGAAATGGTAACTTCACATTCACAAGAAAAAAACTTTGTAATGTTGAAATGTTAATTCAACAAGATTTTATTCTAAGTCAATTTAGACCTTCACTCTTAATTACATTGTGTGAAGGGATACTGACATATTCAGGTGGCAAAAAAGTTAAATACTTATTGTAGTGATTTTACTTTGTTCCTATACTTAAGTATTGTTTTAGAAAATCTATACTTTTGTCCAGCCCAATGAGTGCTGGGATAGGCTCCAGGACCCCCCACGACCCAGTAGGATAAGTGTTTCAGATGATGAATAAATGAATGAATGTACTTTGTTTAAATATTACTTCTTCACTGCTTGTTTCATTACATTGATAAGAAAAAACACATCAAGAGAAAACAACCAAATTCATATCTGTATGACTGGTACTGTCTATTAGTCTCCACATCACCACAACACCTTAACAAAGTTTATTTTCTGGTTTATATTCTGTTTATATTCTACATATTAATATTGTCATTGTTTAATACATTTTAATATTGTTCTCAACATATAGAGACAATTCCAGAAGGTTCAGTCTGATTATAAGAGGAGTGCTGGTATAAACCTTCTTGAATCATCCAGGATACCACACATTCCAACCAAAAACATTCCAACCAGCTCACAACCACCTGGGAAACTCCTGAAATTTGATCTGAAATTCTTGATCTGAATGCAAATTAATGAATTAAAATTGTCCAAATTGTCATTTTGGACAGTCACTATTAATTAATTCATCACTTTTAATTAATTCCTACAGTATGACTGGCAAATAGTGTAAAAAAAAGTAAAAAACGTCTGAATTTAGATGTATATACTGTTTTACTCAAGTACATCTTTGATTCATACTTTTTGATTTCACTTTATTTTTCCTGCGGTCCTTTCACTTTTATTGTTCCTGCGATCTCTCTCACACACATACACAGATATGAACCGAAGGCCTGAGGCCCCAGTGAGACGGTTTAAAGGAAAAAAATCTCAGTATATCCAAAGATTTATTGAGTTATATTCTTCCTTTAAGAAGGAACACGTATTATACAGTATGATCAATCTGGTCATCAGATTGATTAAATAATTTGTGTTTGGCCTTCTTCACAGGTGCTTACTGCCAATGTCCAAAAAAAAAAAAAGCTTCTCTATTTTTGTTTTTACATTTTTTTTATTTTCAACTTCATTTGAAAACAGTGACTGTAAATTATGATGAATAGGTCAATAGAAATTACATTTTACATTCATTTACATATGAATGGTTTTGTTTTCTCCTGTGAAGTTACTGTCCTGGACATTTATGTTTTTCTTTGGACAGCAATTATATATAGCAAACATCATTGGGACAATGTTGAGGTGCGGTTCAAACATTACAGTGTGAAAGCCTTCAAACTGTTTCAAAATTTTGAATGACATCTGAAATTTGGAGTGGCCAATTTTCCTCTGTTACAAAAGATGTATTGATAGCCACACATCCTTTCAGATCACTAGGGTGCACATTGCTAAAGTACCTCAGTAAATATGCTCAAATAAACACAACAATGTTGAGGTCTAATTAGCGCAGCTGCTGAATAACTGGGTGTAAATTAATGTGATCATATTTTATATTCATATATCATGTGCCACTGGCAGGGGGGCAGTATAGCACACAGTGTTGTAGCTTTAAATCTCTGCACCCTCTGCAGAGTTTCTAAAGCCTAGTTGGTAGTGGTCAGTCAGGGGGTTAATGCTGGATGAGGCCACTGAGCCAAAGCTTTTTGTAAAGCAAGCCATAAACCCAAGATTACTAAGCAATGATAAACCAATCTATTACAATATGTTCCCTCTGAACAACAGCAACATGTTAACGAAGTTTAAAGCATCACGGGATTGTTCAGGTATCATATTCATTATCATTTCTAACGTAAAAATACACATTAAAAACCTAAAAAGTGAACTCTGAATTTACAACACACCAAATATACAGTGAATAAACAGCTGTCCTGGTTTACCAGTTTGTTAATAAGTAAACAGATTACTGTTACAGTGAAAGGTTTGATTTTGTCTCATCAGACAAAAATTCAGATAAAAGTGTGTTCTCCACAGCTTTATGTCTTTATTCCACGGCTATGTTATTGACCTCAGCAGATTTAGCAGCAGAAGACAGATTTTAGGGGCAGGAGCTTCTTAAGAAATGTATCACAGTCAGCTTTCTCCTGAAACTAATCTGTTCTTTTTTCCAGACTAAGAGTCTTTAAAAGTGCTTCCCAATCAGGTAAAAGAATAAAACACTGGGATAAAAGTGACTTTTCTGTACAAGTGTGATCTGCTCTACACTGCAACAGATGATATCTTGACGAGAGAAAGCATCTTAAGTGTAGGGACGTTTTTTGGAAATCATTATCATCTGAAAGTATTTTCTTGGACTGGTATTTTGCCTATTTCAAAAAGTCATCATTGATCTGCCAGTACAGTGAGACAACTTCACTTAATAAGATCACTTTAAATAAGAAAAATACAGTGGGGTCCGAAGGTCAGAGAATACTGTCGATCTGACAGTCATAATACTGACAATCTGAAGTTAAAATACAGTCTTTGAAATTTAACATGATTTTCACAATTTCACAGTTTTTGATGAGTCCTTCTTTTGCTTTAATGACAATGTGATATCTTAGCTGGCTTGGACTCTGTATGCTTGTGCAAAAGCCTCTGACTATGACTTTTCTTTGTTTTAAATTTTCAAGATTTAAATTTTCTGTTGTTTATTTACAGGTTTAAATTAAATATATGATCTCCAATGTGGTCTATTCAACACATGAAAAACTAGGTTGAATAGTAATTTTGTACTGTAATACAATCATACAATGAATATATTTTGAGAAAAGATGTTATTTTTTTGCAATGTACAAAAAAAAACCCACATTAGTACATTAGCAGTGAAACATTTTGCTAATAAACTTGTATTAAATGGGTCCAGATTCATCTCTGATCACCTCCAAATGTGGTGAACAAACACACCTTGTGTCTCGAAAGATTCATGGAATATAGCCAAAGTATATTCAGACATGATGACACGAAATACTAATGCAAATTGTAAACAGACTCACTGCAGGACATAGTTTACCGTGCTCACTGTGCAACAGCTGGAAAAATTGTCAGGTTATTTGGTAGTAGGAGAAAATGAATTATAAACTACATAACCACATAAGCTACATACATGAGTCCCCAGGGTTCCTGTACAAGTTATCAGTCCTCCTCTATCCCATTCATAAGTGGTCAGTTTGACCACAGGGCTGCTATTGTTCAAATACACACTGACATTCTGGTGAGGTGAAAGTTGCTGGGGTTTTTGCACACATTTGTAAGCATTATTGGTTTTCATGCTCCATGGCCAAGAAACGCCTACCAGTGCCAGATGTACCTAATAAGTGACAAAGAGCGCTACTTAGGGCCCCAGGGCCACCAGGGGGCAAATGAAGCCTGTTCAACTTCACAAAAACTAACACAGATGGAATTGACTCTTTTTAAACAAGTTAACAACTATCTATACTTAAAAGTTTTGTCACAATACTGAACATTTTAACATTGATACAGTACTTGTAATATATTGAAATTCAAGACCATTTTCGACATTAAAGGCAAATAAAATTGGGGAGTTGTCCTTTTTTAGAAACATACAAATTCTCTTGTAAATCACTGGTCTTGTTCAAAAACACAAAATCACCTAAATGTTTCAGTGATATTGAAAATGGGACTTTCACCAACTTCTTCAAACTCTCTGTACAAGTCAGTGTGCCAGTCCTTTAGGTGTGCGACCAGATTTGATGTATTAGCATCTTTTGTTGGAATGGAAGCACTGTTTGAATACTGGCTTACTCATGTCGTTTGCCTTTCCATCTATTTGCGTTGAAGACAAAGTACATCCACACAGCACTCCTGCTGTTTTCGTGGTTCAGTAA
Source organism: Semaprochilodus insignis (assembly GCA_034552555.1). Classification (NCBI taxonomy): domain Eukaryota; kingdom Metazoa; phylum Chordata; class Actinopteri; order Characiformes; family Prochilodontidae; genus Semaprochilodus; species Semaprochilodus insignis. Next base: position 15,314,855 of record CM067476.1, on the reverse strand, counting down.
TGACCCATTGCACACCGTGCCGGGTTTATGTACACTCTTACACTGCACAAACTGCTGTCTATTATGGATGATGATGGGCACCCACTGCACACCATCATCATGGACAAAAGAAGCAAGTTCAGTGGCAGGCTGCTGTCTCAGAGCTGCTCCACAGACAGACTCAGGAGATCCTTTGTCCCGAGAGCCATCAGGCTCTTCAACTCTTCCCAGCGGGGCCGGAAGAGGGAAGAGGACAGCTGAGGACTGAATTCTCTTGTTTAATCATAGGTTTATTTATGCACTATTACACTTACTGTATATACTGTATATCTAAACTCCTGGACACTCTGGACACTCTACTGTATATCCTGTATATCTGCGCTCCTGGACACTCCACTTTACTTTACTTAAATACCAATATATGCACATGTTTATTATGTTAATTCAGTCATTATCTGCTGATAACTGCGCCCCTTGCACATTCATGCACATTTATTTATTACTATTGTACTGTCTTTTCTACAGGTCTACAGTCTTTTTTCTTGGATATATTTCTTGCCTCCTTGCGAAGTGAGATATATTTATATATTTATCCATAGTGACCTGTACTATGTATACTTTATAGTTTATAGTTAACAGTTAATAATACTGCTGAGCTGGTACCTACCCATTTAGGTTTTTCATACTGCACAACCCTGTTTTTATTTTTTAATTTGTATTTGTTTTACTGTTTTACTGTGCTGTTTTTGTGAAACCGCTACTGGCTGCAAAATTTCCTTCGGGATCAATAAAGTATCTATCTATCTATCTATCTATCTATCTATCTATCTATCTATCTATCTATCTATCTATCTACGCATATGAATTTTATGAAATAAAGCTCAACTCATCACGCTTGGTACCAGTGTACTATCTCAGTTTACTATTGATAGATTAACATTTTTGACGATATTACTACCTAAATATGGAAAGAATTAAAGCACTTTAACATCTCTGCCTCCAGAGATCCAAATAAAAAAGTTTATTGAGTAAGCAAGAAATACTGCATTGTGAGACAGATACAGAGTAGATCAACAATAAATCATAATATTTACCTCATATTACAAAGCATGCCAGTGTCAAAACATGCCTGGGACCAAAAAAGACTGGTGTGAATCAAAGTGGTGTGCATCAGCAAACAAGTGATGATATCCTAGTAATAAATTGCCATTATTTGTTTTTCAATACAGAAATGACAGTCTCAGAGCAGGTAACAGGTTGCTAGTGCTGACTAGTTATCATTTAGCATTTTTCCCCTATCAGAACAATAAAAAAATAGTCCATAGTACAGTAGGGTCCAAAAGTTTGGTACCGCTAGTGAAACTGCTTGTATTTTGCAATCCTTTCTAATTTAATTAAAAAAAAAATCATCATAAAATTCGTCTTGAGTGAAAGGCAAGAATATTTTTTTATATATATCTTCCATATTGAGAATACTGACATGAGCTGTGCATAAATACTGAAGTATGTGCATAAGTACATTAAAGTTGTACCCATATGACGTCTGTATACCTGTGTGGTCAGTTTGTCTGAGGTTGTGACTGGTATGAATGATATAAAAGCAGAATGTTAGGAGCACTGGGAGTCGTTTCAGTGCTGGAATCAGCCGTCTACGACTCCCCCCACTTCAATCACCCTCTTACTGAAGCACCCAGACACCCACAACGACTCTCAAGTGCAACATTTTCCAGCCAACAAGAAAATGGAAGCTCTAAATTCACAGAATCCCACGGACCACTGCAGCTGAGATTTGGAGAGTTAAATAGTGTTTAAGATTTAGTGGCAAACATTGGTCACTGAAATGAAACAATGTGCGAGAATTATCCCCTTATAGCCGGCAGTAATGCTGTTCTGTAACAGGGCTTTCAGCGGACGCGAGATTTAATGGCTTACAGCAGACATGCAGGTCCACATCAACAAGATTAACTCACACATAAATGTCTGTGCTTTATTTCCTAATTGTCTTGTATTATAGACTTGTGGAACAATCTTCTTTGGCAAAACTTTTAATGCTCACCAAATATCAACCGACACTAGTTTGGTTTGGAGCAAGAACTAAACTGTTTAAGTTAAACACTGGTTTAACATACTGATTATAATTTAAGTGATATGTCAATAAAATACATAGTCACAATAAATTGTACACTGATTTGTGAAAATCAGAAAAAGTGCATTATACATTAGAAAATATTAATCTGGGTTATTTACTCAAAACACTAATATTATTAATTCATCTTTTAAACTGCTTATCCTTTTGGGTCGCTGGGGGTGTTGGTCCCGATCCCAGCATCCAGTAGAATGCCGGAGTAGTGGAAGGCAGGAAACACACTGTACAGGCCTCCAGTTCATCACAGGGTAGACACACTACACAAATATTATCAAACATGCAAATTATTTTAATACAATAAATTATTTTATGTATGTCAGTGTGTTCACTTAATCATTCCCAAAGGTCTACTTGTGGCAAGTTAATTGTAGTCATTACACAGTACCTGGCTTGGCTTATAAATGCCTATATATCAAGATTTGATTCATTTATACTGTTGTGTTGACTTGTGTTGATGACTTTAAACAGCAGTAATTCTGTATGTATACATAAAAAATTGGCTCCTGTGGCAGACGTGTTAGCTTATTATTTATTATTCTCTTTTCTTTTTTCTTTCTGTATTTATTCCACTAAGTATAGGATTTCATAAAAAACATTAAGAATAACATTATAATAAAGTAGATATACAGAGCTCATTATATTAGAAAAACTCATGATAATAACTTGAAGCAAATTATTTATTAAGAAATTACTATACTTAGGACTATAGTTGATAACAATAACAACAGACAATTACAGTATTTGATTGTTTTATCATCTAATTAGTTCTTGATGTTCCACAAAAACTTGATATGTCTTCTGGTGTCTAACATACAGCATTTTCAGTGTGCATTGTGCAACTTTTTACTGAGTAAATGTTGTAAACTTTTGAATAGTAGTATACATAGCAACATGCTTTTTGCTCTTTCAGTCTTTAAGTATTTCATTTTCAACTTCTCCAACTAATTCAAGTCATAAGATATTTATTCTTATACAACGCTTTTCCAGGAAACCTCTAGATCTTGAGGCTTCCTTCTTAAATCACTTGTGGAGTTGAACGCCTGTCAGAAGCTGTTAGTTTCTGCAGTAAAACTGTTTCTATGGCTGTGTGTTCCAGGTCCTGCCCTGCTTCTGCGCTGTTTCTTTCCACCCTCTGTTTTTCCCCTCTCTTTTGTTTAGGTAAAGCGAGGGATTAGGGCAGATTTTCCCTCTAAAGTAGTAGTTTGATGGGGCTTTTATCCCCCAGAGCAGTGAAGGCTGTGGGGCTGCAGGATTAGAGCCCCACAAAAGGCCCTGTTGTGTCCGGCCATGGGCTGGAGCAGTGAGGCTGAGAAAAGCAGCAGAAACACTGCCAGCTTCAATATGTCAGCGCTCACAGGGTGGGGATGTTGATTACCTCACTGGCATTACAGTTACAGAGTGAGTGAAGGAAGTCAATCAATACATGGCAATCACATACAAGGAACTTTATGTAAATTTGATATTTTGACAAAATCTTTTAGAGATTCAAATACATACACAATATTGTACTTCCACTCACTGGATAATTTATTAGGTCCACCCACTTTATAGGGCCACAAAACAAGTGTCTAGTTACAGGCTATAGCTGATTTCTTCCTTCACAAACTAAACAGTTAAAAATATTACTGCTTAAATGTGATAAATGAGTTCTTCCTTTTATCTTGAATTATCTATATTTACAGAGACAAGTATATTTAACATTTTCACAGTATTCCTCTTTACCTGAAGTATAGCCAAGATATGTTTGTTATCTGAAGTTTAATTCTTGAGTGTTACTGGAGCTATGGCACCGTTCATGATTCACTTTATTCACAGTGATAATTGCTGGGATATAAGCTTCCACTACACTGTAGCTCCAGTGTAAAACTAAAGAAGCACTGAACATGTCTTGACTGATCAACTGCATTTAGGGTAAAGGGAAAACCAAACAACATCTTTAGGGAACTTAAAGGGCAATGAGAAGTAAGTACAGAATTGCACTGCAGCTTCTATTCCAAACCTCAGGTAGAATATTCTATTCACATTCTATTCTTATTTAAATAAAGTAGTTTGTTATGCAGCGTATTATTATTTTAAGTATTATATAGTAGCATAGTATCATACGTATACTACATATATATACAACGTATGAGTATTACAAGTAGGTATACATACTAATGTCAAACATATCAATGACATACACAAGACACATGCAGGGTATCTGTATCGGCTTTCATTGAATGACCTGTCATTGTTTCTGCTTTGCTGAAAGCGAAGCTGAATTCTGACAGAAGGCCACTTTCATGAAAGTGAATAAAACACCCTTTTATTCCAGGTGTGTAATTCTGCAGAGACAGAATAAAAACGTCTTGTTAATAACATGTCTGAAGATTTGCTCCTGGCAAGTTGCTTTCTTATTCTTGTTCCATGAGTCCCCAGGTGGCAGTCAAGCTAAAGGCATTTATCACCGTGATTAATGTCCCACACACCGGAGTCTACTGAATTAGCCTTGAAAAAGAGCGGGCTAATGTAGACTTCAACTCTTTAAGTAGGCCTATCATAGCAGCATAAACTCTTAGATTCCTCCGCGACTGCGCACAGACGCACACAGCAGCGGAGATTCACAGGAACTTATTGCGTTTGGTTTAGTATCTTATTGAGTTTTGCGTTTTCGCTCATCAGTGAGTAAGCCTGCATTTTTTCCCTCCTGGTGGAGTGGATTTCTCATCCTCTCGAGGGGATCAGGTTTTGTTCTGAGGTTCCTCGCGGGAGCGTGCGTCATCTCCCCGAGGAGAGACGGACGGCAAAGTCCTCCAAAGAAGCTTTCAGTGATGGAGTAAAGATCAGAGCAAACGCAGCGGATTGACGCGAGAGAACAACGAGCTAGGCATCTAAATCCGCGCGCACAGCGCTGACTGGTGGAAACTTGGGGCCAAAAAGACAAGTGAAAGAGGTGACGAGGTGGTGCGCGGGAAAGGCGCTGCGCAGTCCTGGAAAACGCGCAATTACGCGCATGCGCAAAAAGGGAAAGAAGCGCAAAGGCGTCAGTGCGCGCTGGACAGTGCAGGTTCTGGAAGCTCCCAAAGCTGCTTTAAGTGGGAAAGGGGGGTGGGGGGTGCTCGAGGGGCTCACAGGAATTCCTTCTCGCTTTAATTGCTTTAGAAACGGTTCCCACAAAGACACACTGGCCAGATTTGCCTCCCATTTAACTTCTTATTTCCATCGGTTCACAAGTTAATCCGATTTTTGCTTCCAGACTTTAATGCGCAGAGATACAGCGCGTGCACAAAAGACAGGCAGGAGGTATGAGTGTGCTGGCTTGGCTACAGAACTTTTAGAAGTAAAGTTCCTAAATAACTATCAGCTTAGTTTCAAATGATATTATTGTTACAATAATTGTTATTATTATTATTAGCAGTAGTAGTATTGCTCGTATATTGTAATTAGGCAATGATATATATGTATATATATATATATATATATATATATATCTCATATCTTAGTGCATCATATAAATGCAGCGTTCTACACTCTCATAAGAACTTTCATTTACAAACACGAGCAGAGAAATATGAAAACTGCGCTCATCTGAGATGATTACTATCACTACATATCTCCTCAAGAAGCGCAAAATATGCAGGCTTTACATTTAAAGAGGCTACTTCTGCTGCCCTTAATATCAGCCTAAACGCTTTTTCTCTGGAAGAAATATTCTTTTTTTCCCATGAAACCCTGAAGAAGAGAAGGGCATTATTGTTTTAATCCTCTTACCACCCGTCATTTTTAGACAGTTTTTTAGGCTGAGATGGCGTCTTGTCTCCTCAATCCTAACCCTAAATCCTCTAGGAGAGATTGTAAAGGACTGACATCCATACGAGCCACTCTCCGGCCTCCTCGCGCTCAGACGCACTGATAGAGAGGAAATGCGCGCTTAAAGGACAGGTTCACTGTTTTTCATCCCGGGCCTTTTTAAAATCGTTGTTTCCCATCATTTAGAACGGCGAACAGCCCAACCTCCCCGATAGCTTTGGCATCGAGAAACTTACTGAGCTTCACTGGGCTTAAACACAGTCCAATGGGGCAATCGCTTAAGCCTTCCAAAACCCCTTAAAGCTCCTTTCTCCAAACCGGGAAACTCACAGTATAGTCATGGTATCTTTAGATGCTCCACTCACACTCCCTCAAATAAATAAATAAATAAATAAATACGTCAACCATGCTTTCAGGTACTGACTTTATTTTGGGTTTCTTCTCTTAGCTATGTCAGTGTTGTACTAAATAATTCTTTGAAGTACTTTAACACTGTTCAGTTGAAACTGTACTAAAGCACTGCACAGAAATGATGCCCTATACTGAAGCTGTAATAAAGCAATGTGATGAAGCAGTGCACTATCACTGACGCATTGCTCTGAAATGTACTGACGCATTGCTGTACTGACGCATTGCTCTGAAATAAAGCATTGTACAGAAATGAAGCGCTGTACTGAGACATTGTACTAAAATGATGCCACTGTGTTGAATGATTGCGCCGAAATGACGCTTAAGCATTATATTGAAATAACGCATTGCTTTGAAACAAAGCACTGTACTATAGTACCGCGCACCGCATTAAAACACTGCACTGAAAGGAAGCACTGTACTGAACACAGTGTACTGAAACACTACACTGGAAATGTTACACTATACTGGAAAAGCTGGACTAAAGTAAATAGCTGTATTTAATACTATACTAATACAGCGTGTTGCACTGAAGTACTACACTGAAACATTGTACTGCCGTATTTAATGAGTGGAGCTCTACACTGAAACGAGGTGCTGTCTCAGGTTCTGTACTGAAGCCCTTCTCTGAAACCCTCTTTAGACGTGAGTAGTTGTAGTGAACGGCCGCCCTTCAGCACTGCTCTGAGTTCTCTACTGAAATACTGCACTGTGTCATAGTACTGAATCGCTTTACTGTAGACTTTGGAGCTTGTGGCGCTTTAAAAGCTGGTGACGGGGAGGGGGCAGGGCACTCAGTGGGGCAGGACCGCGTGCTGGATCACAGAGGGACTTCCACTGCCTCCAGCACTCCCACCAGCACTAACCTGGACCACTCTAATCAAACACATCCTTTTCACCCCATGCACCGAGCTTTTATTTTCACATAGAGGGGAAAACAGGCTGCAGAACAGAACAGAGCAGGTGAGTTCACAACAGTGTACTTTGAGTTGTGTTTTAATGGCTGTGGGTGTTTATTCCCGGTAGGGTTCTATGAAGAATAAAAGTTTTAAAGTGTTTCTGTCGGTCAGATGTTCTGCTCTATCTGAGCAGATAGGAACAGCTTTTCAGTGCTTAAAAATCTGCATGTACACATATGAGTGATGTTCTGTAAGGTGAATTATTTACAGTTGTTTGTGAGGAAGAAACAAAAAGTGCATCAAATTGAAGACTTGCACCTCGCGCCTCTGCGGAAGTTTTAATGGAGTTATTAATTTAATTCAGGATTAAATCCCTTATATACGGTGTTTAAGGGCACTAAATCCCAGACGTCAGTGAGTGTACAGTAACTCAGCTCGACTCTGTGATTGTGTTTGTTCGTTAGTTTTTTGCTCCAATCAGGAGGTAAACTATCAACTGCTCCCGGGCATTCAGCTTGATTGCGCTCTCAGCACTTCACCTAATAAAGTGTTCCCTCTAAAGGAGAAGTCTAAACGGACTATTCAGGCTCTAAATGATCAGCGATAGGTCGTTCTCTGTCTCAGTTTGTGCGGATTACTGACTTTATTAAAGTAATATGATCCGGCTGTAAAGCCCGCAGCTTTAAACTGAATATTACAGCGTATTACTTAATATTAATTATTAATAACAGTAATTATTATAATGTATTACTTAATTTGATCAAAACACACGTACACATTCCTGCCATTTGTATTTTCATAATGACACAATAATTTAATATATTTACATTAAATCGACAAGATCTTAAACTGCAGCGTGTTCGAACTATTATCGCTGTTTTCACACAACTGGTAAAAAAAATAACAGATATTTCTGATTATTAATAATAATAATATCAACAACAACAACAACAATAATAACAACAACAATAATAACAGCTATAATAATAATAATAATAATAATAATAATAATAATAATAATAATAATAATAATAATAATAATAATGATAATAATAACGTTATGTGTATGTATTTAATTATGCATTTAATCAGAGTCAGCAGGACTGCGTATTCAGTGTTTGTATACCTATACAGCCCTGAGGCATTAATAAACCCTGCGATAAATGTTAATCATACTTATAAATTATTTTTTTAAGCTGTAACTGAAAGTGAGTAAAAACCTCACCTAAATAAGTCAGTAACCTTTATATCAGCTTTACGAGCAAACCTAAACCGCACCTTAAACATGAAACAACAACATGACCGACAGTTTTAATCGGAGTTTAATAAAGCTTTATATCGGAGCTTAATAGAATGTTTTTGGAATTGAATAAAGAGTTAAAAATTAATTTAAAAGGAGGTTGTAGGAGTTGAATAAAGAATTTATTGGGAGTTTAGTAGGACATTGTGGTGCAGTATTCACACCTGCTGAATGAAGTGTGCGGGCTGTATTATTACTAATAATGATGACTGAATTATTCAGACTGAGGGAAACACGCTTAACCTCACACACTACAGAAACTGAGCATTTAAACACATCACAGCTCCGGAACCGTAACATAGCTAGCAGTGGTTAGTCTGTGTGCAGCTGTAGTTATTGGAGGACTGCTGCTGTTATGTCCGCACTGATGATTTCACTGTCTACCAACAAAATAGCAGAAAGTAATAAAAAATATGCAGGAAGAACAAACAGGTGTCAGATTAGCTAAACACCATTAGCTAACACACCTAACAAGCTCTAACCTACCACACCTTTACCTTCTCTCACAGCGCTCCCTGCACACCACCAGCACTGCTGTATCAACACTCGGCGAACGAACAAACGCGAACAAGTGGCGAACGAACAAACGCCTGCAGGACTGACTGCTACTGTTTTACCATCAGCAGCATTACACAGATAAACTCACAACAGGCGTGTAGGTTTACTGGTGGTTTGGATATGAAATAAAATTGCTACATTTGAGTAAACATTGTGACTCCTGGTTCCCATCACTGTAATCTGAGTCAGTCAATTAATCATTTACATGAGAACCGATTTAGTTTACATCTTAATCTTAGTTTAGAAAACTCGGTGGATTTCCCCTTTAATGACCAGGACCTGCCGGAGAGTTCGAACCTTTATTATACCGTTCTGTGGCCTAAAAACAGTAATCAGCCAGTCTATACTGTAACCCTCCAGTAGCTGCTGTATAAGTAATGAGTCTGGGATTTAAAGGGGCTAAATGAACACTGCAATAGTTAATACAACACAATGTGAGGTGATGAAACCAGTGCCGTAGTTCAGTGTTAGTTTACTGTGATGATTTCTGTGTGTTACGTTTACAGCTCCCCTATACAGCCCCCCACCCCCCATGCGCCCCCGCCACAACACACAGATACACACACTCGCTGTACGCAGGTTTTCTGACAGGTTCGGTGTTGTAACCTCCCTCCTCTCTCTCTATCCTCAGCTGACCTTCACCATGCAGCACTACGGAGTGAACGGCTACTCACTACACGCCATGAACTCATTGAGCGCCATGTATAACCTCCACCAGCAGGCGGCGCAGCAGGCACAACACGCGCCGGACTACCGGCCTTCAGTGCACGCGCTCACTCTCGCAGAGAGACTGGCCGGTAAGAGTGCTCAAGCACATCAGCAAGTCGAACGAAGGTAGCTTCTAACGTTTGACTAACGCAGTAAAGGGAGTAACGTTTATCCTACAGTGTTTGGTGTGTCCTGCAGTTAGTCTTTGTATGGTTAAAGCTGGAGACAAAAAATCAAACTGACAAAGTTAGTTTTTTCACATGCATCTGATTTTCCCAGGTCTTATAAACCTATATGGCAAATTATGTCTTATAATAATCACACAATATGCAAAACTTTATAATATATACTGATTTCTGATTAATGTGGCATGTGCATAACCAGCATAACAATGGACATGACATCAACATAAATCCAGTCTGATTTCTTCCTGTTCATAATAATAGATATATAAGAATGGAAGAAAAATAAAATAAGAAATGCTTAATTTAAGTAATATGCTTAAATATGAAAAAGAAATAAAGTTACTCGATTAAATATGGGGGAAAATCATAAAATTAATATACAGTTATGAAAACGGATCTGCAACATATTAAAAAGCTGTATTTTCTGTCCTAACGGCTGGACGTTTTCAGACATCATTCTGGAGGCCCGTTACGGTTCTCAGCACAGAAAGCAGCGCAGGAGCCGCACGGCCTTCACCGCTCAGCAGCTGGAGGCACTGGAGAAAACCTTCCAGAAAACACACTATCCTGACGTGGTGATGAGGGAGCGACTTGCCATGTGCACCAACCTGCCTGAGGCTCGAGTACAGGTACACATACAGACAGGACATAGGCCTTTAGACTGATATGCGGTCAGTGGTGCAGCCAGTGGTTTACGGTGATTATTAAAGGTGCTCTAGGAATGATTCTGAGATTTGGAGACCTTTCCCATGTTGCTTGTGCTTCAGGCCCATTTTCTTAGTAGATGAATGTGATGATTGCAAGCTTGCTGAGTGGGTGTGTAAATATAACTCAAGCCTTGATGAAGGAGGGGTATTCTGAGGATGTAAGTGAATAATCTACTATTGTCATCATACCTTCATCAGTATAAAGTTGATTTAGCATTTGAGACCTAAACACTGAGTTGGAGTCGGACCTTCTTTTTGAGACTGTGCATGTATGTAAAGACATACAGTATGTGTTAGTATGTAAAGACATATGAGGTGGTTCTCCACTCCCACAGAATCTGATCCAACACCTCTGAGTTTTACAAGACTATGTGGGGCTTTATAAAGTGACTTGCCGCAGCACACACATATTTCAATGTTTCCTTTTTCAGTAATACTTTCAGTTTAATCTTACATAGTGCAGCTTTAATGACCATATCCATACACAACAGAATATTTCTCTATGAAACATGCACACAGCCACTTTACCAGACAACATCACCCAAACGAACATGAACAGATAAAACAACATACCACCACAATTTCAGTGCAGGATATTAAAGGGAACCCTGACATATAGGTCTAAATATAGTGTACATGTCCAGTAGCATTCAAATATACTGTATAATCCAGGCAAAATGCTTTACTTATTAAAGTAGGCAGCCACCTGTGTTGCCACATTAAATGGTTGCTTTTTCTCTTGTCCACGGAGCGAGGAACAGCAAACTGAATATCTGGCTCTTATTTTCCAAGATAATAACCATTAATGGCCTTTCTCTTCTGCAAGGTGTGGTTTAAGAACAGGCGAGCGAAGTTCCGTAAGAAGCAGCGCAGTCTACAGAAAGAGCAGCTGCAGAGACAGAAGGAGGCGGGGACTGATGCAGACCAGGAGGCAGAGAAAGGAGAAGCCCCACCCACTACCACATCAGAGTCCCAAACTCCTCCTCCTTCCCTTGCTGAAGGAAATCCATCGGCACTACCTGTTCCAGGTGAGCTCACTGAGGAAGTGAATGTCACCTCACCCGAGCAATCTGGGGCGGAATCAGGAGCGGAGGATTTGACTGACAGAGAAGATGAGCCACCGTGTTTCGGAGGGGAGGTGAAAACAGTGGGACCACAGCTACCTGGGGAGAGCTCGCCATCCTGCAAGCCACTCAGTCCAAAATCAGGTATGTTTAAAGAAAGATTGATCATTTAAAGGGAATGTATCCAAGTGAATTCTGAATTATCTATTACTGTTAAAAATATATTTTTAATAAAAGATCAAGTCTCCAATCACAGCTTACTATGTACTCCTTACTTCATATATGGACACTTAACTCCCAAAACAGCCAATTCATTCACAAGCCTGAACACATTTACAAAACACAGCAGTTTAGCCCCACCTGTTACCATTGAAGTGATGCAGAGTGTTGTTCCTGCAGACAGACTGTAGAGATATGGGACTGAAAACTGTGGTGGAAGTGATTAAACATGCTCTTCCTGTCGGTCAGGAAGCAAATTCACCTTCCAAAGGATCCACATTTTTGAAAGGACCGAAGTTTATTATTCCAGCCTATAAACAGTTTGCTCAAAATTTCAGCCTGGACTGCTTCTTGAACAAAGCATGATACAAGGCAGCTGGTTATTTACATATGTCAGTCCTAAAGGCAGAGTTACAACCCGTTTCATTTATAAAGGATAAAGAGAGGTTTTTGATATTTGGTGCATAAACCCCACACAGAATGTTGACATATGTAAAACTTTAGGCATACCCTTTGATCAAACCAGATGTTGAAAATAAGTTAAAATAAAATTAGTAACAATTACTGAACACATTCTCTACAGAATACATTTCAAAAAGTTGGTTCCAGATGTCTTCAGCCATTACATAGATTTGTTAAATTTCATAACTAGTACTCTTAAGTTAACAAAATAAAGTATAGATTAACCAAACCAACTGTTGTATGCTAGCCATAAATAATAGTGGGCCACAATGAAAGGTTTGGAAATGCTAAACAGAAAATGTGACATATATGAAATCGCTAGTTATAGTATTAATTTGATCAGTGTAATTATGTTGTTTTCTGATAAAGTAACGCATTTCTCAGGTGTCTTAAACTTTTGCACAGTACTGCAAATATGATTATAATTACATGTATGACAGTTTTACTAATACTTTAGATATGTATGACCAGTAGTAGTCTTAGTAGACTAAATAGACTTAATAGACTTAATAGTAGATAGAACTATTATTTAAAAATGAGTACTTAACAAGTCATAATACTTTTATATTCTATTTAGGTTATATTGTAATTTATATTGTATTGTAATTTCCCCTTCCAGACTCTCCCCTCAGCTCCCCTTCCCTGCCATCTTCCAGTGGAGCCAGCAGCAGCGGTTTGGCTCAGAGCAACTCCTATGCCTCATCTCCACTCAGCCTCTTCCGTCTGCAGGAGCAGTTTCGCCAGCATATGGCGGCTACCAACAACCTGGTACACTACCCATCCTTTGACATGGCCTCTCCCTCCTCGTTACCCTACCTGGGCATGAGCGTAAACATGGCTGCCCCGCTGGGGTCAATGCAGTGCCAGTCCTATTACCAGTCCTTGTCACAGGCCCAGCAGATGTGGAGCAGCCCTTTGCTTCAGGCCGCAGGAACGCTACCCAGCATAAACAGCAAAACAACCAGCATTGAAAACCTGAGGATGAGGGCCAAACAGCATGCAGCTTCACTCGGCTTGGACACTTTACCTAACTGACCGCACAAGAATAGTATAGACACCCAAATTCATCTATTTAAAGGACCTGAAAGCTACTTATCTGAAGGAAGGATTCGTTTCTGTATTACAGTGGACTGAAAAAGCACTATTCTTGGAAACTGAACCCCAGATGCAACACCACAAGTTCATCTCAGTATTGGAACCAAATGCTACTATCCTAAAAGTAGGACTGGTCCGCATTAAGCTGTTATTACATTGGACTTCACTATGCCTTTCACTATGCCATTTTTCTGGCTTTGGAGGGAACCTGTAGTTCAGTGAATATTTAACATTCGCTAGCTAGCTAATATAAGCTAAGAGCAATTCCTCCATTATCTTTTTTTCAGAAAGACGATACCACAGCCCCCATATTTGTTTTTTATAGTTACCAAATTTTTGGCTTAATCTAGGCAAAATCAACCTCTGAAGTCGGCTTCACACCCTTATTTAGAACTCCAGGTCTAACTTTGTTTTTTCTGTGTTACGCAAACAAATGTAACAAACCTAATATGTTTTGCATACATTTGTCAAGGTCAGAGGTCAGTAAAAAGTCAAAATATGAATATACTGTTATCTGCAAGTTAAAAGTGCTGTGCATTGAATTGACATTTTAAGACTTTCACACCAAAATACCCCACACAAACCAGTGCTTTTCATCAAAAGTGATAGCTTAGCATTAGCTTCCTGGTAGCATGTATGTAGCACCATTTGTAGTTCAATTACTAAACCATTTTACAATTCAGAGGATCTGCAACAAGACAAAGCACACAACACAAAACAAATTGGAGTTGGGAGTTATGTTTACCTCAAGGTGCACTTTTCAAAACAACGTCATTCACTTTCCCATGTGAGACCAGACATTCCTCATATGGGCAAAATGCTGATAACAGAATGACACATTCTCTAACAGAGCCCAATTTCTTTTATGGGTTCTGGCATTTTTTCCAACTGGCTTTTTCACAAGGAATATTTTATTTGTGCAACTGTGGCTTTAATCCTTTTTAAATCACTTCATCATATCTTGGACAGTCTACCCAACTGACTCCAAAGCAGCTAACAGACACGAGAACTACAAATTCATCTCAGTACTGGAACTGAAAACTGCTTGAAGGTAACTTGGATCTCCATGTACTTACAGTAACTGCCTTGCTAAATGGAGAATTGCCCTCAATGGAAATAAAAAAAAATTTTGGTTGTATTTGAGCTAAGCATAAGTTTGGAAGCCATCAAACAACTGCATACCTGCATCCCCCCACCAACTTTCTGCAGAACTTTGGGACTTGTAAAACAACGCAAACTGAAATCTGAAAAGCCATTTAATCAACTCTGTAAATATGCCACTGTGTTTCAGTAAGCCAAGAATTTTAAAAGGACGCTTCAGTTATTTGTTTTTTTTCTGTCACTTTGTGAACGTTTTTTCATGTAAGTGACAAAATGGAACTCACCACAGATTACAGGCAGAGAAAACAAAGAAGAATCTTATCTTAAAGGGACTAAAGTAATAGTGTATGATAATCCTAAATGTTCTTGTATGATGTTATGTACATATTAGCATTTTTGACTTTTCCCTGGATTGTTTATGTAAATGTGAATAACTTATCTGTGAAATGCAAGGGAATAAACCACATATATGAAATGCAAAGGTATGAAGTTTAAATGTTTAATTACTTTTATTTGGTGCATGGATCTTTTACATACACTCTTAAAATAGAAGGTACCAAAAATAGTTATTTCCAGCAATGCCATAAAATAACCACTTTTCTTTTAAGAGCATTCCAAAGGTAATGTTAAGGTTATATTCTAATGAACCATACAACCTAGCTAAGAACCATTTGGATGTATTTATTAAGATAAGTTTCCTACAAGCACAATGCTTTGGAAAGACTCACAAAGTAGTACATACAACTCAGGCAGGTTACCTGTTGACTCATTTACCAGTTGTGGTGTCTCATCAGCTTGTATGTTCTCTGATAGTACATGAAAACAGTAAACAAAATCGTTGATGTGTCAATTTCACATCCTTAAGCTTACATGAACCAACAGTAGAGCAATGTAAACAATGTAACAGTTAACTGTAAATATACCAATGCTTTCTGAAGCAATACCAAAAATACTTCTGTAGACCTCATCATTTTGGAGTTTGCAACTACCATATGGACATGCCTTGGATATACCAGCAATTTGGATATCCTCCTCAGCTCATGAAGTTGGAAAATTGTGACTTTGCCAAATCATAGCTACCATACGCTAGTGTTGGAATGGCATGCTAATCTGTAACAGGGGCCAAAATTAACCAGTTAAAAAATATTAATTGTTGGTTGCAAATTCAGCCAAGTCAGCCAAATCATTCTCTCCAGAGAGGCTTAACATTATGATCATTTACACACATCGTGATACAAAAAAAAAATAATTCCAGCAAGTTTTCTCAAGCATGGTAGATACATTCATTCATATAAAAGGTTTGGCCATTCCTGGTCGAATGACATGTAAAAACAAGTTAACACACCCTCTGCAGAGTACATACTTCTGCGCATTTTAATACATATTTGCAGTTAATTTACTGCATGTAGCATTTTGGGACATAAAATGTGGCCCGGGGGCGCGTTTCTATTTTCTTCTTCTTCTTATTATTATTATTGTTATTAGATAAACTCATCAAGTATATATAAACTGTGCACTAAAGAAAGATGTCCAAATTTAAGAGTGTTCTCTGTATAGGATTTGTTAACCTTTTTAATTAATTAATAAAACATCTTACTTGACTGAGGGTGTTAAAACATTTGTACAGGTAATTTGCATAGGTGATTTTAGGTACATAGGTGATCATTCTGAGCAGCTGGTGTTATTATATGAAGTTAAATGAAAGAACTACTTATTTGGGGATGCTACCTACAAAATGATACATGACCTCAGAGTATACTGGATATTGCATTGGGCAATGTTAGTAGCTCAACCTAGCACTACTGGCCTATGTACACTAACATCCAAAGGTTTGGAGTTATTTTTCATATTATTAACTCAAAATTCACTTATGATGTGTAGACTAAAGTTGGAAAGTTAAAAAGTATTTCAAGACATAGTCATTTAATAATTTATGTTTGCTGAAAAGGTTTTAAATGGTTATATAATACACAGTAATGATTAATTTACATTTTTTATATGATGTCTGCTTGAAATTTGAGATCTTCACATTTCAAATATCATTTATAACAATAGTGCACACATTTAAAATTTCTTTTCAACATATGTTTCATTCTGAAAACTTAAATTTACGAAGTGTGATTGAAAATGTTTAATGCTAGTGTATAGTGTGTGATAAACAGATACACAGGTAAATAAACAATACTATTTTGTAAGGTGACAAGACCATCCAAATACACCATTAGATGGCATTAGACACAGCCTGATAGACTGGTACATTCATATTACATTCATGACCATGCTCACTTTAACTTACCTTGTTTGTGCCATATAGCAGAGCTACTGCATACTGCCCATTACAATATCCATACAAACATGACCATGCAACAACCACAATACTCTTTCTCTGGCCCCAACGCCCTTTCTGCTACCTCACACACACATACAGGGCCTGGTGCCACTCAATAACTAATCCACATTGAAGTGAATGAAGCACAGTGACAGAAACAAGCAACCAAGCATGCTCTCAGGCCAACATCACCACACACACACACACACACACACACTGCAGCACTGCATGTCTGAGGTTTGGCAGCTCTGAGGCTCTGGCATAAGGAGATTACTGTGGCTCCAGATACTGATGGATTAAGTAGAGAAGAAAGAGTGAATGGGGATAGATACTGAAAAGGTCTTTGCAGTCACCAAAGTTCAGACACCTGTTTCACCCTCCACCCCTCCACCCACCACACCCCGACCACACTGTTCTCTCTGACTTAACCCACTAGTCCTCAATGTATGAGATAACTATGCTCATTTATTTATTACTCTTTCAATACTGTTGCTTTTATCCGTTTGCAGAACTGACAAACATACGTATATGAACATCACACAACAGCATTGCATTCAGTATAAGATATAAACCTATAGCCCCTATTGTATAAGAAAAAGTGTAGTGGATATTTTATGTAGTTAATAGGGGTGGGAATCACCAAAGACCCCACAATACGATATTATCACCATACCTATTCATGATGCAGTATTACTGTGAGTATAAGAAAAATTGTGATATATGATAAAATGTGATATCTCTTTGCTTTTTTTCAACTGTACAGTCAAAGACTTTGTCAGTTCCATTTTAATAAGATGAAGTTTTCAGTCTGTTTATCTCACTTTATGGCAGCAAAATGCAATGACTGACAAACATTGTCATTAAAACAAATGTTAGAGCCATTTTTTGTGTTTTAATTGAAATATATATTGTAAATTTGGATTCAATACTTCATTGTAACAGAACTTTGAGTTATATTTCTAGTATAAGAATATTTGTAGCTTTTGCATTTGGGTAATATAAGAACTTAGAAATGTAATTGTTTTAATGTGATGCAATCTGATTGGCTGCTGAGTTTAGTATAAAAGCGTGAGGACGCATAGAAGACGTGAATTTCATGATAATTGAACCAATAAAACCTATCCAAAATTACATTGACCATTTAACATACCTTTTAACTTAAATTTTAAGTTGCCATTTTTAAATATTTTCAAACTACAATCAATATAATATGAAATGGAAAATAATTACAATTCAATATGCATATAGTGGTGAAAGCATTTCATATGTATGTGTGCTCTTAAGTATCTGAATGCAATGTGCACTGCACTGATGATGTGTGTGTGCGTGTGGTGTTAAGCTGCTGAGCTCTTTGATGTGTATCAGGGTTGTACGTTTTTAAAGGGATTTTGCCAGTTGACAGCTGGGTGAATATGTGGAGGAATTGCGATGGCAGCGAGGCTGAAGAATGCTGGGAACAGGATTAGGATCATATTCTGCCAGTGGCTGCTGTCACTTCATCAATGGGCTCAGGTTCCACAGAGACAGCTCCCCTTTACTGCACAGCTAAAACCTTTAGTGGCTCCATAAAGAGGGTGGGGGGTGTGATTTTTGTTCTAGCTTTGCTGAAAGGGCGTTAACTGAGTAGGTCAGAACGTGCCAGAGAAAAAAAAACCTGGCAGTCTGCACCAGGATTTAAATGTAATAGGAATAGTTTGACCAAAAATCAAATGTACCTAATTTAACCCTTCAAGACAAGTTTGGTGCCTGAAGTTTGCTTCTTTGGTTCTGTACTGGAGCCACAAGTGATGTAAGATTAACATTGTGCAAACTCAACACACTCTTGCCTCAAAGCAAGGTGAGTTGTTAAGTATCTCAAATATACTTTCTGGCACATAACAATCAAGACTATTGGCTTGACAGAAGTAACATTTAACAGTTAAGTTAAACATTCAAGTCTGTGATTAGTCTCTATTCTAAAAGCTGTATGGATGTATCCACACCATAACGAGAACTGTTTTTAATACATTAAAAAGTATTTATGTGTGTATATATACAGTAATATATAAAAATCAGAGACCAAAAACTGATACAACTACTGTGTGCTGGTTGGTTGGTGGGTCTCTGTTTTTTTCTCACATTCTTTCGGCAAACATGCAGAAGCTCCACTTTTTCTGTGGTAACGAATTCATTTTACTTGATATTTCTGTCATCATCACAACATGACACAATAACATGATGACATTTTGACAATGTGTTATGTCCCATGTCCAACATCAGCTGTCCCCTGATTTCAGCCATTTTCACATTTCTGGGATCTCACTGCTATCGCATTTCTTTTAGCAGGTAATTTCATTTGTGGTTGAACTGAAATTACAATACTGCAGTCCAGCTTTAAGATGCAATTGCTTTGTCCCTCAATACCTCAACTTCAAACTAAACCAGCCATATCTGGGATGTCATAAACGTCCGACCAAGCACACATTAAGATCAAAACGGATCCAGTCAATCTGTAGTGCAGAGAGTCCCAATCTTAAAGTTACTTTAACAGAGCAATGTTTATAAGATCCCTCCTGTCGTTTCCTTTGGAATAACTTTCGAAAGCCCAGGATTCTAGAATCTATTCTGTATCTGTACTTTGTATGGTTAATCATTCGTCCTCATTGATCTGTAAGATCTGGCCCTCACTCATCTTCTCCTCATTCACAACATTTCAAACGACATGTACTTATACACACAATAATACAACAAACCAACAACTTCCAGTCAGGCTAGCCAAGTCATCTCTATGTTAGCGTATAATTGTTTCTTGCTTCCTTTATTTTTATTCCTTTATAAGCATATATCCTTGATCACTTCTTAATTAGGGTGTGTTGTGTGTTTATATATTCCATTAGAAATTGTTCTACATCACTGGCTGAGATGTGAGGAAGGTCCATAAGACAAGTTGTAAAGGTCCTTAATTACTTCTCTGTTGTGAAATGACCGGCAGGCTAACTGTGTCGTTACCTGCTTTGATGCAATTTCCTCTTTACGGCACCTGAAGTATTGTGTATTTCCCGTCACTCTCTTCACGAATCACTTTGAGGATATTCAAAAAAGGTAAGCCCCCATCTTAGCAGGGCATTTTAAATTCTGTTTGTGCACAAATCACATTCGAAAACAATATTCACGTATCACTAACAGTGTTTATAATTATGAGGTTATAAATAGTGAGGAACTTGTTTCCATTTCGAGATGAATATTTATCTCAGTGTTAAAGTTTTCCTAAAGGTTAGCTTTCTTTGCGTTGAGCTGGACAGTTAGCTGTCACTGTAGTGTGATGTATACATTAAGGGTGGCCGCTATGGACAAACCAGTAGACCATATGCTGTTTTAAGCACAGAAATTAGTTACTAAAAATCTACAGTGGGATGGATAAATCGAGTTCTCAAGAAAACAAATTAAATAAATTATCATAAATGTGCAAATCAATGGTCCTTATTAGAAAATACAAGCTAAATTCTCTTTATTTGTTAATGCCTTGAAAGTGTTGATCTGGTTTCACTCCACCTATTTTGTCCACAGAGCAAACCTCTGACGAAACTAAAGTAAAGCATGTTTCTGAAACCTTCATTATAAAGAATGAACGTGAGCTAAAGATAGCATTTTACTAGCTAAACTGCTTTGCTTGTGTTATTGCTTCTACCCTAGACATTAAAAGAGCATGTAATTCAGGGATTTAAGAATGGTCTTTAGAGGGCCGTATTGTTGTTTGCCCTGGATTGAGCTACAATCCAGCACCAAAAGCTCAAGATAAGATAAGACTAGATAGGCTTTTATTATCCCACATGGGGAAATTTGCATCGTTACAGCAAAATAGCAGAGGTAGAAATAAAAATAAGAAATTACAGAAAATAAATAAAATCTCTATTGTTAGGTAAAAAATACAATAAGAAACTATACAAATGTACATGTTATTGCACAGATATATATTGCACAGTTATTGAGAGATATTGCACAGATATTTTAAGATATTGCAGTTATGATCTCTTATACCAGCTACACAAATACTGATAATCTTGGCAGTCACATAAATACTGATGGTGATGACAGTCAGAGTGCATGAATTAAGTGATGTTGGCAGTAAGTACAGGATGTATCCAGGTGATATACAGGTGATGAGGTGCAGCAGCAAATATTGCACAATAATGAAGTCACACTGAATATATTGATAGAATGGGTCCATATACTGTGCTACAATAGTGTCTGTTCAACATGTTGTCTCCAGATTTGTATTCTCATTACAATATCTTGTCTAACTTGAAAGACTTTTGGAAGGAAATGGTCATGTAAAAATAAACTGTGCCCATTTTAGGTGCATAAACCCACATGCAGTTGTTACTGTATAAGTGGACTTTGCAGAAAAAAAAGATTATAACACGCAGAATGTCTGTCAATAGTACAGTCAGTACTTTAGCTTAAAAATGCTGTGCAATGTAAAGGCAAATGCAATACCAATGCAGAAACTGACACTGAGGTGTTTTAACTCCAGCAGCACTCTGTGCAGCACTCTACTCACACCAGCATAACACACACTAACACACCACCACCACGTCAATGCCACTGCAGTGTTGAGAATGATCCACCACCCACGTAATACCTACTCTGTGGTGGTCCTGTGGGGGTTCATTATTAATAAAGTACGCAGGAAAGCTGATGTACTACAGTCTATAATTAGTAGAACTACAAATCACACCTATATGATAAGTAGAGCTGATAAAATGTAAATACAACATTGCATCTAATAAAGTGCTTCAGTGCTTGCATGTACTTTGTCTCTGTTCTCACTGGTGGCCCTTTATTGCCTTGCTTCATCCAAAAAGCAGCCCAATCTGAAACAATCATTATACATCATTGTCAGGGTTGGACAACATTTCTGTGGGTTGTGTGAAGGTACAGTGTTGTGGGAAAGTATTTGCCCCTCATCCGACTTCTTCTGTTTTTGGCTTATTTATCACATTTAAATGTTACAGATCATCCAACTAATTTTAACATGAGATAAAGATAACATGATAGCACAAAAGTAAATGCTGTGTCATCCAAAAAGTTCCACCAGACTCATTAGCCCACAGAGCATTATCCCAAAAGTCTTTGGTGTCATCTAGATGTTGGCCTTTGTGTTCTGTTAAGCCAGGAGATATTTGTCATGGTTCTTCTGTGACCTCCCGCAGTAGTCATCAAAGTACCCTTGGTAAAAGTTTGGTAGGTCAGTCACTACTGGAAAGTTTCTCCACTGTTCCAAGTTTTCTCTATTTGTGGATAATAGCTCTCAATGTGGTTCACTGGAGACGCAGAGCCTTAGCAATGACTTTGTCACTCTTTCCAGACTGGTAGATTTCAATGACTTTGTTTTGCACCTGTATTTGAATCTCTTTAGATCGTGGCATCATATGTTGCTTATTCTATAGATTTTCTCTCTGCTTAACATTGCCAGACAGGTTGCTGGATTCAGCAGGTCTGGCAGTAATCAGGCTAGGCGTGGCTAGCAGCCAATCGAATTTAACTGGTTGATTTAGTAGATGAGCAGGCAGTTACTTTTTCACATAAGCTAGATGGGGCTAAACAGCATTTTCCTGCAATTAATAAAAGCATCATTTATTTGGGTTATTTGCCTAACATTAAAAAAAGTAGTGTGACAAAATTCAAAAGAAGAATTTAGGAGGTGGCAAATACTTTTTCACAGCACTATATGTGTAAATGCGTTGGGCTTTACATTATGCAAAACGGCTCAATAATACTCCTAATGAGGAATATTAGATACTTTGGCTATACAGAAGATGGTTTCACTTGCCAAAATAGCATCTTTTGCAGCGTTCCTGATGTGAGTGTATTCCCAACTCCAGCAAAACAATACTTCCAGCACCCTGCAAGACCCTGATTGCTTGGCACTGAGTTACATAATTCCAGGAATTACTGACAGAAACTCTGGCGCTAAATCCTTCCCCACTCTTCTTCCTGAGAAGTGGATGAGACGGTCTCTATCTGAGCACTTCCTCTCACTGACTTGGGCGCTAATCCTGACACGCACTGTCTGCATTTTCCCTTTTTTTCCCTCTCCCTGTTCCTTTACTGTACGTGTTTAAGCGCATTTGCCGAGCATTTATCTCCCCAATGTAAACCAATTTGGCTATAAGGGCCGCAAGGCTGGCGAACGGCGAGAAAGGAAAGAAAGGAAAAGCCTAACGTAGCAGAAGCTCAGTGGGGAAGACATGAAGCCCATAGCGAAAAGAGAGAGCGGAACGGCGCGAGCAGAAAAGGAGAAATCGTGTCTGGAGGGGGTGATTTTACCCCCCCCCCCCTTTTTTTCTTCATTCCGGTGCGGATCAGAAGTGTGAAAGCGGCCCACCGAATTGTCGACTCACAGAATCTTCCACAATCATCATTATCGCCTAATCCTGCGGTAGAGCCCTAACAGACGCGCTTCTCCACTCTCAGTGGGGTGGAAAGAGGCCGTGTGTGTGTTCTAGAGGCAGACATGCACACACTTGCCTCAAACTAGCAGCTAATCTCTGAACTCCTTTACTTCACGTTCTCCTGCTAAATAGGCTGTGCTGGGTGTAGATGAACTGATGTTGTCGTCCACTAAGACAGTGTATGTAAGTTTTTATCACTCAGAAGGCAGAAGCCTTGCTGTGACGAATGTTATTACCCCCCCGGTCGAGGCTACATCAGGACCTTGTGGTTCCGGAGGCCTTTTCAATGGCACATTAGGACAGAATGATCCTAGTTTAGGTGAAGGGATATCGCCTTTAAAGTGTGTGTGCTTTCATCCCGGCAGGAAATGGCACTCGGACGGGTTTATAAGGTACTTTCTCGTCTCCTCGACTCGCTCTGAAAGTGGTGCTCCTGTCGCCAATGAGTCGTGAAATGCTGTTTTTGTCCGAGCTGAAGTGAGTGTATATTTTGGCCGATGCAGCATGTGCTGGCTGTACTGACAGGTGAGGAGGAGAACACATCACACTTTTCACACAAAAGCCTTCATAATACATACAAGTTTGGGGCCCTTAACCTTCTTTTGACTCCTGTGTCTTTCCCCTCACAGTTAAGTTCCAATTAATTTAAATGAAATGCTTTTACAGCATTTACTCCAAAAGAGCAGGAATGTTAAACAGTCTTGTGGTTTCTGAACTGATATGTCTTGTAATTTTTTATGAATATATGCATTAAAAAAAAAAAAAATGGTGCTGCAAGATCAATGTAGCTAATGAGGGGATGGGCACTTTTTCAGCAAAAGTAAAAATATTCCTGATAAAATATTATTAGTGTAAAAATACACATATTCTGTCTTTAGGTATTTGAGTTGTTGTAGGTGTTTCAATAGGAATAAGTTCTATCAGAGAGAGAGTTTAACATTCAGGGTGCATTATGTATTGTTTTAGCATCATCATCATTAAATCAAACACTTCATGCTATAACTTTTCTGCTGCTTGATACAAAAGGAAAACATATTTTCCAAGACTAATCTACAAGGGAAGTCTGTCTGAACTGACTCCAATTCAGCCATCTTAATTTTATACAAAACTAAAAGTGATAAACTGTGAAGTTTATGAATAGAGCACCCTGTGTTGTTAAGAACATTACCTTCAATTTTGAAGTCTCTTGTTTGGGTTTAGTCGAGAGTGTAATGTGTAGCCTCCATATGCCTGTGTGATATGCGTCCGAGTTCTGTCATGAGGTAGGTAAAAAACTACAGTAAAATCAACGTTCTGTACTTTCTGTCCGTTCTGTTGGGGTTTATCCTAAAGACAGAACAGTATTTTGGAAATTTATTCTAGGTTTTGGCTATTTCTGTAATACAGTTATTATCTGAGTTAATGGAGAAGATCATGAAGTTTAGATCAGTTGAATTCTGTCCTAACTGAAGTGGCATGGTGACTAAACAGATCAGATTTCAGAATTTGGATTTTTATATAATGTAAGGATCCTTTCTAGGCACCCACTTCCTCTCCACACACAGATATAAGTCCCTTATTTTAGGGTAAGCAGCATGCATTATTAATTTCATGACTAGATTGTTGACT
This sequence comes from Semaprochilodus insignis, assembly GCA_034552555.1. Classification (NCBI taxonomy): domain Eukaryota; kingdom Metazoa; phylum Chordata; class Actinopteri; order Characiformes; family Prochilodontidae; genus Semaprochilodus; species Semaprochilodus insignis. Next base: position 15,289,864 of record CM067476.1, on the reverse strand, counting down.
CTAGCCTTGACTGACAGAGGAGTATTATAGGAATATGTAATGTGATGTAATGGTGATGTGTAATCACAGTATGTATCTGCTTTTGTGTTCGAAACCAACTGCATAGCTATAAAGGCCAGGAAAGGATGATTTACACTCAAAAGGCTTCAAAGTAAAAAAAAAAGCTTTGTTTTATTATTATTTTTATTTTCTATGCCAATGCACTCATCTACAAAATCACACCAGTCATTGTACAATGAGTTATTCTGGTGACAGTTTCTGTATGTTTTATATCACTATATTGCAAACAAAATGATGCAACATACAACAATATGTAAACGACACATTTATAGATAACAGTAGGTTACAAAGTGTCAGAAACCAGAAAAAGTCTATTTGAGTTCCACATAGAAAATAAAATGATTGTAGTTTGCACAATGCTAATTGAAGCAGTACTTGCTTCCGATATTGTTAGCTACATTAACCTCATAGCTGCAGTACAAAACTAAAGAAGCAAAATTCACCCAACACATCTTGGTTGTTCAGATACAAAGAAGAGGGGAAAATTGTGTAGATAAGTTTTTTTTTGTTGCCAAACTGTCACTTTAATGGCAGGTTTGGTTCCGCACACACAGACAAATACAGGGCCGTTTCAGAAACAGAAAGCAGAGTGAATGAGGTGGAGATGGAAGCAGGTAAAAATAAAACATTTAAATGTGTGTAAAGCCCACCTCAAACATATATTTACATTATGAGCAGGATGATAGAGTCCAAATGAAAATTCCATGTGTCATTAAGTTCATCTCTCGGACCTCTAAATGTTCCTATACAGAAAATGAGCTCTGCTCGTCTGAAACAACAGAGCGGAGATGGCAAAGAGAAAACGATAAACATGTGAATTGATTGTCTTGTCCTCCTCAAAAGACAATTTTCCAAATAACCAGTAAAGTGGGGGCTCGGTGTCATTGGGTTTAATGACAGCTATGGAATGCTATTGCTTTTCTTAACATTACGACACTACACATATTCATGCAACATTAGACAATACAAGGACAAACAAATAACAATCAGCAAATAACAACTGTGATCCCAAAATACAACAAACATTCACTATGCTTTCTTACTAGTCTCAGTTATCCGAAACAATAACAATTGCTTGTACGTTCAGGATGTGTAGATTCTGAATGTTCAAATGAAACGTATTACAAAATGACAGCAGTATCATCAAATACATCAGATTACTTTGCAATTAGATTTGCAATATACAAGAATGGATTAAAAATAAAACAAGAGTATGTCACTTTAAAACAAGACAAATTACACTTTTTATTTTGAAAAGATAGGCATTTTGGAACAAAATTGTTTTAGAAAAACAGCACTGCGTTTAATGTCTCTATGAGCTTCATGACAAATTTTCTTTGCATTAAAAATACATTCAAGTAGTATAAAAGTTAGTTTACTTGTAATTATAACAATAATGTTACATATCCTTCAAAAATCAGTAAAGTAGTTAACAAAATAAAGAAACACCAACATTATCCAGCCTACCACAAGCCACTAGAAGTGCTTAAACTTGCCTTGGCATAGATACTAGAAGTCTCTGAATCACCACTATATTATTTCTTTTTATCCCTCAAATAATATTCTGATGATGGTGGAGAGCACTGCTGGTCTGACCAAAACCCCCCACAGGTGTTCAACTGTCTTGGCATCTGGTGACTGAGAAGGCCATAACATATTTTCATCAAACCATTCACTGACCCCTAATACCCTGTGTATGGCAGGCTGTAATCCAATAAAAGACGACTCATATCAGAATAGCAATGTTTCATAGAAAGATAAAGGCGCTCAGTCAGAATAAGTTTTATTGATTTGTAGTGACCATTTTCTCTAAAGGGACCCGAAACCTTGCCAGCCAAACACCTCCCACAGCCTAACTGAGTTACCAGATCCCCTGCAGTTGTATTAGTATAAGTTAAGCATCCCACTTGTGGAGAACATAGTGAAGGATGACTCATCATTTTTTACACAGCTCTGAAGATCAGTGCCTGCAGTGTTTTACACCATTGATCTTTCAAATGTGTGTTCGTTTTTGTGCTCCAAGAGTTTATGCACAACAACAGTACTATAAAATCCCTCTCTATGTTGGTGTGGATGGACTGTTTCTGCCATCACAGACTGATCATTACCATTCTGAGGAGTTGTTTAGGGCTTTTGTGTTTCTTTACATATCACACTAAGCACGGTGAACACTGAATGTCTGCTTTTGACTACATTTTCCAATCCTATTTACTTATTCCAACTGAAATACTGGCCATTTGACCAGTCTTTGTGGCTGAAGCTCCAGCCCTCTGTGCCCCAAATAATGAATCCTCTTTATATATATTTGCTACATTGCTAAAAAAGAGATTGCCCTCTTTTCTTCTATTGTTGCATGTGTAAAATGTATTACAGTTCAGGTTTTAAATGATCATTTACTGAAAGAAAGAAGTTCTACAACACTAACTTATTACCTTCTTATTTACTCATTAGGCCAATTCAACCAAATTTAGTTGATAATCGGGATTAATCAGACTGAACGTACTCACACTTGATTACCGCTAGCTCTGTTTAGTATCAACATCAAAATAACTACAACCTCTTCAGCAAAACAAATTACTGAAGAAATTTTGATTATTCTGGAAAGAGTTACAAAGTCATGTCTAAGCTCTAGGACTCCATGGCTCTAGGACTCCTAAGGCTCTGAGAACCATTACCCATGGAGACAATGTTATGCAGCAAGCCAACAATCCCAAGGACAAGAACAAGTCCACCTACGAATGGCTCAAAAGAAACAAAATTAATATTTTCTTCAAAGACCTGAAACAGAAAGTTCATGCCCAAAATCTTTGCAGTGTAGCTGAGTGAAAGCAGTTCTACAAAGAAGTGAGGGCCAAAATTCCTCCACTACAATATGAAAGACTGAACTCCAGTTATAGGATGCGTTTGGATGCCACTATTACTGCCAAGGATGGCACAACAGGCAACTGCTTTTTCACATGGGTGTTGCAAAATCTTTTTACCCCCAATAATTGTTATGATCATTTAAAAACATTTTTTTAGGATCTGAACATGAAAAACAGGAAATCTAAATATGTATTGCAAATACTTTTTTACGCCACTGTATCTTGATCCTAAATCAAGGTCAGCTGAGCTTACTCAGCAATTTTATTCATACCATAGAACATCCAATGCTTGTTAATTGCTGAACTGTATCACACAGTATACCTCTCTGGAAGCATCTGCACTGGTTCTCCAATTGTTCAGTCAGTTTTTTTCTAGAAACCTAATATTGGTCTGTAGAATAAAGTGGTTTGCGTAACACGGCTGCATGTGTGTGTGTGTGTGTGTGTGTGTGTGTGTGTATGTATGTGTCTGTTTCTGTATGGATGCATTTTTTTAGCATGTCTTGTTGGAAGATTTGTAGGCACAGACCTCCTCCACCTCTCTCATGAAGCGAAGGCACAACTCATCCTGCCATGGCAGGGACACACACTGCACAGCTACAGGCAGCCCCACACCACCTCGAACCGCCTGCAACACACACATACAGTCTGATTTAAAATTCCAGTTACAACACTAGAAAGTAGTAGCATTTTAAAAAGACTTGTGTAAGTCTAATCTATTTAACTTTCCTATTATTAGACTTACACAGCCATATACAGTATAACTACAAATTTTATAAGTACTTACTATAAGTATTTACTACATCACATTAGTTAACAAATTAGTCTTCTAACACTTGAATATTTTAAAAGTGTGCAAATTATTGAGTTTAACACATTGAAAAAATAATGCATACAAATGTGAAAAAAAAATCAGAATGTTTAATTTCACTTCACAGGCCACATTTAATCTTGTTTTAATTTGTTTCTTTTTTTTCAAAATGTTACATCTTTCTCAGTGTATTAAATTCAGCTAATAAACAGTCATTTTGTAAAATTAAAGTGCAAGAGTTTGTTCTTGGGTGTTAGGATGTGTTAACAAAAAGCAAAATTTGATGGGTAAAAAAAATGGGTAGCCAAACCTTTGTATATGGCTGTGTAAGTCACACTTCAATTTCTTTTATTTGTCTTTTGTAAATGTGAAATTGCTTCCCCCTGGTGGCAAGTTTCAACATTTTCACTGACTAACATTGCTGCATTGCTTACTTGTATGTCTTCCAAAATTGCGCCCGTCCCTGGTCAATGTTGGTAATTTTAAGGCACAGTTATTGTTTATTTGCAATGAATTTAAGGAACTGGGGCACTTTGGGACAGTTGAAGGGAATGTCTGGTAATGTCTTATTCATTACAGTGCTCTCCAATCATCCATTGCAAACATCCGAGACAGCCAATACATAACAGATGTGGCAGCTATGTTTTTTTTTTGGAAAAGAGAACACTGTGGCCTGTTTAGCTGTACTTATTACTAGGTTCATTTCAAAGCTGAAAATTACAGAATGTTCTAATGCAGAACCTAACCTGTTTAATGCATGCAACTTGATTTACTGTGTACAATGATTGACTCCTACTGAACACCACCAGTCTGCAGACACTTGCCTTAACAAACAGCTTGTCCCAGATATCTCCAAAAGTTCCTCTGTATTGGCTCAGCTTGGCTTCATCTTCAGCCGTTACTGTGGTTACAGGCACAGCCCCTGATGGAAAGTTGAGGACGTTGTACAGCACAGTGTAACTCAGGGCACCTAAAACCAGATAGTCAGTATTCAAAGTTAAATCGGTCTGACCATATACTAAAATGTAGATGATTTCTCCTAGTACACATTTAAGATCAGGACTGGGAATCACTAGCCTCGTGAATGGCTAGATTAGTAGTAGTTATCAAAATGATCAAGTACAAAAAGTCTATAAATACCTTAAAATTTAGATATATACAAAAGGTGCATGTGTCATGTAAATGTAATTTTCCTTTTGCAAAAAAACAATGTTTTTATTTTAACTGTATAGGGGGTGCTCCCTTATAATCTTATGAGCTCTTGGAACAGGAAGTGCTGTGTGGCGTTAAAGAATCTAAAATGTTGTATCTGTACTAAGGTTCAGTTGCGTGATGCTAAACAGGTGCTTGGTGGCATTTTCAGTTTCTTGTTAGCTGCAAAAATAAACTAAGACGATAGATGCAAAATCAAAAGAGTTACAGTTTGAATTAGATGTTCATGTTTTAATGTCTGGATTTCAGATTATTGTATAGGAAAACACTTTCTCAACACACCTGATTCAGCTCTATTATACATGAAACCATGTGATGGAGTTATGTTCATGTATTCATATTTTAAAGGGAATTAAAGTCCAAAAGAGCGAAGTGGTCAGTTCATGTAGTATATATACACCTGTACTGACAGGTGCTACGCTGTTATTATTTTCTTTCTTCCATAGTTTGGATAAATAGAAATTATTAATTGTATTGTAGAAGACTGACATAAGAACAGCTAAAAGGTAAAACACTAAATTAGTTGAAGAATGGACAACAAACCAGGCATTTGGTCTTTTGTCCTCTGTTTTGTAGAATAGTTAGAAGAGAAACATACAGAAAGGTTTGATAAAGACCCAGGCAAAAAACAGATGTTTGATCAATGACAGACACACAGTAAATGCGTAACTAAGGGATTTAAAGATACACTTGATACACATAAGGGTCATTTGTTACAATGGGAACTAAAGAAACATACATCAGAAGCCAGTATATCACTAAGGCCAGAGGGATGTCAATGTGTCACTAAATTGAACAGAAAGCCATTTTTTTCAATAAAGTAATGTATTAATAAAAATGTGGCAAACAATATATATCAACAAGCTTTTCTAAATCAGGTTTAAATAAAGCAGAAAGTGTTTTTTTAACCATACCTGTATCAAGTCACTTTAGAAGAAATGTAGGACTATTACCTTTAGTTTTTTTTACTTTGCAAAGCTGCAAAGGCAGTACAATGCTAAGATGCTGTGTTTTGATGAAGAAAATCACGAGTCACCAGCCATCCAAGAGAGCATAACTGGGCCTGCTAACTGGATGTACGAAGCACACCATGCTTTTTTAACTACTATAAGATAAGATATGACAATGTAAAACACTGTAAACCACTTTCCCCTTTTGAAGAAACTGAAATGAGGATAAGTGAGTGCAAAACTTCAAATAAGACAGAATGGTACAGTACTGGTGAGTTTTCCACAGAAATAGAAGTTGTAGGCAGGTCCCAGCACAGGACACAGCAGAACATCCAGTTCCAGCTCCTTCCAATGCGCTATCACTTCATGGGTGTAATTCTACAAACACAACAGAAAACAAATACTTCAACAACTTCACTGAAGACTTAGCAAGGTACAAACACTTTTACTACCCAGTTTATTAGAATCCCCCTTTGTAAATCCTCTTTGTTGGAGTGCAGTTAGAGACTGTAGCCCATTAGATGATGCACATGATTAGCAATCCTTACTGGTCAGTTTCTAATTCTGATTCAAATATCTAATTCTGATATTTGAATATCTGCAAAAAAAAAAAAAAAAAAAAAAAAAAACAATAATCGGTTAACCGCAGGGAAGGCAAAAACAAAGACAGATTTCAGCCAGCATTAATGTACATGAATCATGGTGACCACACTGTGAAAACTGACTCCAGTATCTGGAAACTGGCAATGGTTTACTGAGTACCAAGATGGCCCAGTATGGCCATGTCACCCAAATATGAAGCATTGCTGAGACCATCTGACCTTCTGGCCACCCCAATAATGAAAAAAGAGACAGTCAGCCATCATCAACAAAGCAACAACCAGAAAAAGGTTACCTACCCCATGTCTCACATTACCATGAAAATCTGACATCGGGGTAGTTGCCAATCAGTTGGCTGGTACTGCATTTAATAATTAGCATCTTGCAGTGACAGGCTACTTTACATAAAAAAAAACAGGTGGGAGAATGTTTGCTGGGTCCCTTCAGTTTACTGGGTCCCTTCTAATTATTTACTTTTTACAGGTGAATACATACATATGCTGCAGGATACATTCTATCTGTGCTAAAGCTAGACCTCAAATTCTTTATACCAAAGCTGTTCTATAATGGGCCTGGAGATCTACCACCCTGGAGCCTATCTACATACCACCCTATGGCCTGTCTATATTAAACTTTTTTGCAGGGTCTAACTTGGCCACCCCATTCTAAAATTTATAGGTACATCCCTGCTGAGTTCTTAAGTACTCATGTATATCCCTAGTTTCTGACCACACCACCTCTCTATAGATGGCTGGAGCTCATAAAGTGGCCACTGAGTTGAAGCATCATGTAGGAATTCTTAATAGAGTGACGAATAAATGATTTGGAAGCATTTGTATCAAATTAATGTCAATACCTCAATCGCGTAGTGTTGTTTCCACAGTTCTGCAACAGAGCTATACCAAAGGAAATCACAGCACAGCAGCTGATTATGATCAACATAATATAATAATAAACATAGATACAATATAAAATATGCATTTTACTCTAGTCTACAACAAATCTTCTAAGTTATTCTATTCTTTCTATATCTGCTCTTTTAGCTGACATATTCCAGCTGAGTCAGAGATACCAGATACCATATCTGGTATATCAGTTTAGGATTGTACAAAAGCATGAACTGTCCTGAGTCTTATAGACTTTAAAAAAAGCTGAACAATAGACTAACAATCCACATTTTTGTTCACTTGGCACTTACTTGACTCCACAAGTTGCATCTACAGCAGCAGCCATTCGAGGATACTACCGGAAAATCACAAATATATTATATACTGTTAATCACCATCTATTTATAGACAGATTTCTTAATTGCCTGCAACGAGCTAAATTACAGTTGCTTCCTCAGGGAGCTTATTTGTTTCTATTGTCTGTTTTCATCAAAAGTGTAAAGCTGGATTTCTCTGTATGGGAACAAAAAATCACTCACGATAGGTTTAAGGATGATGGAGAGAAGTTTCTTAACAAAGCGAGGAAAGCTATAAGGAAGGGTCTGGGGTTGCACACAAGGATCAACAGGGCCGCCCTTGCTGAAATCACAAACAGAGAGATTACAAGGATTACAGCAAGGCCAGAAATAAAACATACACTGTAAAAAAATAGCTAAATAAAAATCTCAGTAAAATTTCAGTCGACTGGTGGCTTTGCTTTAATAGTCATTTGCTGCACTTTAACAGTAAATAACAGTAAAATTAAAAGATTACTGTGATGTAGCTGTGATCTCCTGTATTTTTACATAACAACTCAATGCAACTCTGTAGCCACTAATGTACTGTAAATGTATGCATAGAAAAAAGCCTTAGTTTTAGTTTTACCACATCTACAAATGTTAATAAAGAAACTACATGAAAATAATGTATTAATCATGTACTGAACTGCATATGGAAATACTATCTTAAAACATAATCATAAAATTGCCTATATTTGTACAAACATTACCAAAACTTATATCTGGCAATAACAACAAACAATACAATTTGTCAACACCTTATCATTTCACAATTAAAAAACACAACAATAAAAACAGTGAAAACAGTGAGAAATTTTAAGAGTGTGTGCTGATGGTCAACAGTAGCTATCAAACACTAATGACACAGTTAGGGGAAAAGATTTGACTCACAGATGGCTAAGGAGGGTGGCAGCTCCATCAGCAAGAGCACCTCTCGCAGCATATTCCTGCATGGCTTTATAGGTATCGAGGGGCTTAAATGGAACCAGCTGCAGTAGAAAAAAAGGGGAAAAAACCAAAATGTACACACTTGCACTCTGATCACCAACACATACTATATAACTGGTTAAAAACGCTTTATAGAAAGAGCCCGATACTGGTAACAGCATTATCTTAAAAAAAGGGTCATTTTAACTGGAGAATGCTACAATGGACTAAACTTTAAATGTATAATAACATTAAGAAGTTTTATTTCAAGTGGGTTTAGAGCATTTCTATTGATCTGTACATTGTGACTTTTTATACCATTTAAAAGAGTAAACCATCTTCAAATGAAAGAAACTAAAGCTTGTATGTGTTTTGTGGAGAGCAATAAAAGTTTGAGTCAAAAATGACAAAATACACATATAGAATAATGATATATTTTTTGAAGTTTTGAATGGAAGTTTAAGATAGTATAGATAGTATATATAATGTAATATATATAAACATAGCACAAAAAGTAAGGAAATTTGTGTTTGGGGAAATTTTCCTCTCTGCCAATGCCAAACAGCTTATTCTGCCATTGACTCGTTTGGTGTTTGGTGGACTGGATGATTGAAGTTTGAAGAAACAAGACATGGCAATTTAACAATTTATTCATTTAACAAACAGGAGCCTCAGTTGCATGTGGAAGAACCATACACAGCCACAACAGCCTGGCACCTCCTCCTCATGCTGGTCACCAGCCTGGTCACACACTGCTGTGGCATGGCATCCCATTCTTCAACCAGCATTTGTCGCAAGTCAGCCAACGTGGTTGTGTTGGTCACTCTGGCACGAACAGCACGCCCAAGCTGATCCCATAATTGTTCAATGGGGTTGAGGTCAGGCCTCCTGGCAGCCCGATAAGACCGGAGATTGGCTGCGTTCAGTCTGTTCCAGATTGTCTGGGCAAAGAGTCGTCATCCATATCGTCCTGCAAACCTTGACTGCAAATCTGTAGAAGACAGCCTACGATACCTAAGTGCTGACAGGGTGAGGGAACGATCTTCTTGGGGTGTCGTCTTCTTGGGACGCCCACTTCGCGGCCTGTCTGTGACATCCCCCGTTAGGGCATAATTTCTATTTATTTGTTGAAAATTTTTAAATTGTGCCCTAACTTTCTCACTGTTCACCTTTTTCCATTATGCCAAACTAAGCAAATAAATAGTAACTTTGCATCCACACTTAAGTGTAGAAGATATGTTATGCTGAAAACCAGTGGCAAACACATTTTTCAAACAAGGCATCTGATGTTTCTCTTCACTTCTACCAGAAACACTGTCCTCTGTATGCAAAGCAAACCTACTGTAGTGGTTAAATTCACTCCACTAGATAGGGGGCTATTCTAGCAAAAGCCCCTGCTTTTATCAAATCTAATAGTGTCAGTTGTTATTAATTGGGATGGACTGATACCACTTTTTCCATACTGATACGATACCTGTTCCTTAAGTCTCAGCCAATACAGGTCAGACATGGATACCATACGAATAATGGCACTGATGCTAACTCTATGTTATGACTATTTAACATCCTTTACATTTTTATTATATATAATAAAACATTGAAAAAACATTATTTTAAATATCATTATTCTATATGTGTATTTTGTTTAGACTCATTTCTGGCTCGTATTTATAAACTTAAATATTGCGTTCCAAAAAACACATACACACTTTAATTTCTGTTGATTTTTTTAAAACTCCATTTAAAGATGGTTTACTCTTTTTAATGGTGTAAAAATGACCTAGGGGCTGTCCCGCTCCCTTCCACACTTGGCTGGTTAACTCCCTCTCCTGTACACCACACTGAAAATAGCCCTACCCTGCAAAAGGCTAGCTTTTGCATAAAGTGACTTGGCACATAAACAAAAAACAAACAAACAAAAAAAGGTATTACTATGCATTAGAAGCATTAGAATTATAAGTGTGGAAACTGGTGCTTTTCCCTATGCCATAACATCTACTATGTTTTATAACATATATTTTTTCATTTCTGCAGCTTTTTAATAATGTGCCAAGCACCCGACCCCCGGGCACTGACGACAACTACAAGAGAGGGTGGGCACATGGTCACAATAGTAAATACCGTGTGGCCTGCTTGTTCCAGAAGTTTCATGGTCTCTTGCAGAGCTCTAGCCATGCTCGGAGATGGCTGCAGGTACCCATCATTCTCAAAGTAACCAATCCTCAGGCGATCTGAGCTTTCATATACCTGTTCAAAGAGAGAAACTGTGATTTTATTTTGTAAACCATTGTAACCAGGAAGGCACTGATACAAGTTCAAGTAACAGTATCCATAACAAGGAACAAACAAACTAGATGAGGAACTACTGAGATAACTGTACCCAAAAAAAGTTTAGGCTATGCTAAGAGGTTAATCATAAAAACAAGAAAAACAAACACTGACAAGGCAAACACTAAATATATAAGAATACATACAGTATAAGAGCAAGATAACAAACACCAGATTAGACAATGTCAAGCAAGGACCAAGACATGGGGTATATACAGTATATATTCAGGAAGACAAACATGTTCCACCTGAAAACATGGACAGAGAAGGGCTACAGACAAGACCCAGGTTCAGGGGATTATACAAGTGGGGAGCAAGACAGAGCCGAAAAAAATAAAATAAAATAAAATAAAAACACATGGCCCAAAGACATGAGGGAGAGGAAACAAGAAGGGAATGCAGATAAAGATAAGTGTAAGGCGGAACAGGACATTACGGTCACCATCAAATCTGCAGTAGAGAATGAAAACTGAGTCTAGTACCTGTTGGTTGAATGGTATTGGTGGAACTGTGGGGTCCAGAGAAAACATGTCCTTACAAAGCAAAGCTCTCATACATAGAGCCAAACTCTCCACATCTCGTGCCATGGGACCAATAGAAGACAGTACTGTAATCAAGCACAGAATTTTTGTCCATATGCACAGTTACACTGTGTTTTCCAAATATCTGTCAGTAATGTTTGATACATGTTTGATACTTTACCTGACTTTATGCCTTTAGCACAGGAATTCACTCCACGCAAACTACATGCAAAACAGACACAATAAAAAAGAAATCCTGATAAAAGTTCATTACTTAAATATATTTAGTTTTGTACTGGAGTTAAGAGGTTCACAGCCATGAAGTAGAATCGTCCAACTCGTACCTACCCATAAAATGGTCAAAAGTATAAAAAAGGCTTAATAATGATGATTTTTAACTATGTGATGTGATTCAGTTACATTTTATTGAAGACTTTGTCAAAGTTTCTAATACTAATGTTTCTAATGATATGTCTTCATTGAAATTTGGGTGTTGATGTATGAGCTTCAAATACGGGCATTCAGCATCTATGTTTCTGAAAACATTACAAATATGGAATGTTTTATTCCACTGCTGCAGTAGGAAATTTTACTTCCAGATGGAATGTACCACTGAATGCTCCAGTCAGTGCGACACTGCCACTGGCAGTGGTGGAATTTTTTCCGTCATGGCTCTATTAGAAACAATAGAGTAACTAGTTTGCCGTAGTACATATACTGCCAACATGAAAACCCAGTATAAGCTGCATGGGTTATTAGCTGCATTAGCCTTGTAGCTCCAGTGTAAAACACTAAACTTGTCTTGGTTGATCTTGCATATGGCTACATTAACATTATCATTATTATTTAACATTATTCTTTAACATTTTTAAATATATTTTCCTGTCTTAATGAGCACTAGCACATAGAGAGGAAATTGTACCAAACTGAAATGCAGTCACTACAGTGAAATATTACACAAAGTATCAAAATGAAAAACAAACATCTATATTTTTCCTATATATTTTTATTTATATTTCTATATATTTTTATTTACTGAGAAACCATACAGGAGATGGTTCAATTTAACACACACAAGACTGTGTTAAACAGGTAATACACATGGAAAAGTGACTAAAGAAAAAAATAAAAGATCTATTGCACTGATTTAACGTTGCTCAACCTTCTAACAGAAAAACAATACATGTTTTTCTCCCCACGACCTAACCACGCTGGGCTGACTTTTCCCTCATGAGTACAAGCCTCCTGGCTCTGGGGAGGATGATGACACGATTAATGTGTTTCAGTGCACAGACTACGAAGATCCCATTCCTCCCACCCAAACTCAGAATTACGGTCAGGCAACTGAAGATCTCTTTACCCCTCACACCTTTGCTCAGTGGAGGCATATATGAAAGGTGCAAGTACTTCAAGGCATTGGTTCATGGCATTGAAAATTCTGTAATTGTTAACGGCACCACATCAGTAGCAAGACTAGCTAAGATTTAAAAGCTCATACAGTCGTAGCAAAATATTAAATGTGCTATTCCAGCGTATTTGCATACCTGTACAAGGTTCAGTGGCTCTCTTCGCATCCTTTCCTGTGTAATCTTTAGTTTTTCTGTAGCATTTTCACTACTTAAAAAACTATTCTTTTTGCTTCAAGATGAATCTCAGCAAGCTGTTGTGTTGCTTCAAGGGCTGCTGTGTTGCAAAGCAAGGCACATTGCATAAATCTAGCTTCTGCCTGCTTACTGTCACAATAGGTTCATTGTCAGTGACAACACAAGTGATTTTGCCAGTAAGCCTCCAGTTAAAGGTAAGACCAGTCATAAATTCCTTGATGTTCTCTGCTGTGTAAGCTTAAGGAAATTGGAACACACCAAAAACTGTAGTGACTGCATTTAAATTTGTACGAATTCCTCCACATATAAGCGTGCATAAAAACCTTATCCTGTTGGATGTGGGCTTGAAGCCACAGATGCCACAAAAGGATGCTGGGATGCGAATGCTTCCACCAATGTCAGTCCCTAGACCCAAGATAGAGCCACCGCCTCCGATTAGTGCAGCCTCCCCTCCCGATGAACCGCCACACGTCTTCTTAAGGTTGCAGGGGTTCACGGTCATTCCGTAAATTGGGTTACTACATTCATAACTACAGTGCATAAAAACAATGGCAAGTTATATGACTTTTTAAACAACAGTGTAAATTTCAATGCATTACTTTTCGGGGTGCTTTTTGTTACTAACATTATCTTGTGTAGTAGGGTGCTTTGTAGACATTAAAGTTTCTTACTTGAGAAGGCCCTGTGGGACGTTGGTTTTAATAAAGGGAATTGCTCCCTGCTTCTTTAGTACAGTGACCACCACACTGTCCATTACTACAGGGTCATCAAGCTTACACAACACGCCACAAGTAGTATCATGGCCCTGAATTCGCACAGACACACACAAAGATAATTTGTACAACTTTTATACACAGCTCTTCCATTTAAAGGGAAATTCCACCAATTTTGTTTAATTTCTGCATGATTAAATGGTTATGATGTAAACCAAGTAATTCAGGGCAATTTAATGTAAATTGCTCAGTTCTAAAGAAACTTATCGAGTCAGAATTGTTTAGAGAGGTGGTGATAAGAAACAGATGTCTGAAATGTTTAATGCTTCTAAGACCTCCCTTACAAAAAGTCATTAAATTAAATGGGGACTATTAAGACTATTACAATATAGTCTTACAATAGTTTTACAAATGTTTTGCCTTTAGTTCATTCATGGTAGAGAGGTACATTTCTTCAAAGAAATTTGAGTCAGTATGTTTCTTTACAATTAACCGTTTCAAATCAGTTCCCCTTTATGTAGGAAGGAATTCCTCACTAAGTGTACCAAAAGTAACCGGACAGTCAGCAGCTCAGTTATTTCTTGACCAGCTTTGCGTCAGTGTGTGCACAAAAGTAGTGATGCAAGATACAATGTTTTCTGGAGTTGAATCTGACTCTCGACTCCTGCTGTTGGAATCAATGAAATTGACTCCTTGACTCCACTTTATTTTAATCAAGACAAGGCTAGAGCCAATGATAATAGTTTACAGCAGATATTAAACTTCTTAAACCATTTAGCCATCTGAGTAGCATTTCACATAATGAGGAGTGAGGAGAAACTTACTCTGATGTGCTGAGGAAATCAATACTGCAGTCAGAATTATCTGAAAAGGAACCGTTTTCAAACTCTTTGTTTTTCTTTCTTTTTTTGAACCGGAAATTTCAATCTGAGCTCTGTCCTCTTTTCCACAACATCATGTGAAAAACATATTTTTGTTCCTTGTGCCATTGCTAATGATTGATTTTTGTGATCCAAACCATGAAGAAAATTACAAGTTGAAGAAAATTACATGCGGTGTGTGCTACCACATCTGCTGAGGAGTGTAGGAGAGCGGCGCTGGTGTTATTTAAAGCTGCTAAACAAACTCTCGCTACTCAAAATCACTATTTCACATTCAACTCCATTAAAATGTCCTTCGGGCTGACCCGGACTTCCAAACATGCAGACATCACTAACCAAAGGACCTAAAATTAAAATTAGGCGTTCTGTCACTGTCCAAATAAAACATGTACACTATATTGCCGGCATACAGACTGCTTCTACAGACATTAGTGGTAGAATGGGTTGCTCTCAGGAGCTCAGTGAATTCCAGCGTGGTACCGTGATAGGATGACACCTGTTCAACAAGTCCAGTCGTTAAATTTCCCCGCTACTAAATATTCCACAGTCAACTGTCAGTGGTATTATGCCAAAGTGGAAGCGATTGGGAACGACAGCAACTAAAAAGAAAGAGCAGGGTCAGCGGACGCTGAGGCACATAGTGCACAGAGGTTGCCATCTTTCTGCAGAGTCAATCGTTACAGACCTCCAAACTTCATATGGTCTTCATATTAGCTCAAGAACAGCATGTAGAAAGCTTCATGGAATGGGTCCATAAAGACATGGCGAGTTTGGTGTGAAAGAACTTGACTGGCCTGCACAGAATCCTGTCCTCAACCCGATAGAACGCCTTTGGGATGAATTAGAGCGGAGACTGCGAGCCAGGACTTCTTGTCCAACATCAGTGTCTGACCTCACAAATGTGCTTCTGGAAGAATGGTCAAAAATTCCCATAAACACTTCCCTTAACCTTGTGGAAAACCTTCCCAGAAGAGTTTAAGCTGTTATAGCTGCAAAGGGTGGGCCGACATCATATCAAACCCTATGGATTAAGAATGGATGTCACTTAAGTTCATATGTGTGTGAAGGCAGACGAGTGAAAATTTGTGCCAATGTAGTGTATCTCCATTTTTTGTTTGTGCTATGTAGATTTTGTGAACACACCAGCTTTGTGTACAAATTTCAAGATGAATAGATCAATAGAAATGCTTTCAAAATTGCTTGAAATACTTTTTTACTTCAGCTTGCATTCAAAGATGTTTTTGCGCTCTGCTGTAAAGTTACTCTTGGAAATGCTGTTTTTTTGTTGGACAGCATGAATATACAGCTGTTCTTTCTCAACACGAGGACTAAAGAAATTGATGCTGTTGATTTCTCTGAAATTGTACATTAAAATATAAAATGTATAAAAAAAATATATTTATACATATATGCCTGGATGCAGTTGGAACACTACATACTCATCACCTTCAGGTCAATGCATTGTTATCATCAGTTTTGGTCAAAATAAAATTTTGCTTGGTGTGTTGTTTGTATCGCCTTTATTGTTTTTATTATTATTTTATTGTTTTTATCCACTATAATTGTCAGTTCTGTTATTGCTATGATTCATGTGTTTTAATTCACAGAATTTATTGTTATAATTTGGAATAATAATTTTATTATGTCCAATAATTTGTAGACATGTGATCATCCAATGCATCTTTGGAAATCAGTTGTATTGATGGGAAGTTTGTCTTTCTTTGCTGCGGTAACAACCTCTATGTTTGTGTCAAGGTTTTACACTAGATATTGGCACAAAGTTGTGTAGATTTCATTGTCCCACAGTCCCACTGCTCATCAGTCCAGTGTTGGGGGCATTATAACCCTCAAGTCTACGCTTGACATTGGACATGATGTCCTTAGGCTCATGAGCAGCTGCTCCAGTGTTTTCTATTGGCAATGCTTTTCAATAGATATTATGAAGCTGTATGTATGTAATTAAATACCTGTTCGGAAATTGATTAGAAGGGCTGTTTGGATACGTTTGGACATAAAGTACATTTACACAGTGGTGTGATATATAACTATTATGTTACAATAAAACAATACACAAAACTTTGCATTAGAAATATTTAGATTTAACATTAAAAAACTGATGCTGTATAATTGCTTTAATATTGCATTAATGCACACCCTTAACAAAAAGGACTACTTTTTCTCCCTCTGTACCTTGTACCCAATGTTTTCCTTAAGACTGATAGGAACTCCGTAGAGAAGGCCATCTTTAGGGATGTTTGACAACTGCTTCACGCTCTCCATCAGAACGTCAGTGCTGCAGTTCAGTTTACTGTTCACATCCAGAGCCTGCAGACCAAAACACAAGAGACATCATCATTACTGATCAATCAAAGAGGCAAAAAGGCATCAACATCATGTCATATGCTAAAAACTGATACATTTCCATACAGTTTATTCAAAAGTCCCTGGTCAAATAACATGTTTTGTTGATTTGCTAAGTGAAAATAAATGAACACATCCCCCACAGGATACAAACTTGTTTCAGTCTTGTACTGGCTGGTGCTTTTGAGTTTTGCTAAAATTTAGTTAAAATTGTCACCTGTGTAACAGTTACTACTGAAACATCTGCTAATGTTGGTATGATTGTTCTAGTAGTAACAAAAAAATTGTTTTAATAAAAAACGTAATTCAGTTATAGTCACTCACAGCAAAATTATTTCAGATTATTGTCCAAATCTGTTATAAGAAATGTGTTTTTACTTTGAAACAATTAAACAGAATAACATATAATATTTAAAAATAACTCTTATGCACCTGATAAAATTAGATCAAAAATGTTATTTATCCGGGCAGTAAACATTAGCTTGCTCAGAAAAACACTAATATTAGCATTAAATACAAATAATATTATTACATTACAAACTTGCAAAACCTTTGCAACAATGACTGCCTTAAGTCTGGAACACAGACATCACCAAAGGACACAGACATCACCAAACGCTGGGTATTTTCCCTGGGGCTGCTTTGCTAGACCTTTACTGCAGCTGTCTTCAGTCCTTGTTTGTTCTTGGAGCGTGAACCTTTGATTTTGCATTCAGAAAGTGAAACGAATGCTCGTCTGGACTGAGGTCAGGTTACTGCCTTGGCCATTGCTGAACATTCTACTTGTTTGCCTTATAAAACCTTTGGGTTGCTTTCACAATCTGCGTCTGGTCATTGACCATCTGCATGTAGTTGAAGCATTTGGCTGAATCTAAGCAATCGATACATCTGTACACACTTTAAAATTTATCCTGCTATTATTGTCAGCAATCAAATGATTGATACCAGAGATTTTGATTTACATCTTGTAGTAAAACGTTTGTTTTTACACCTGTTTGTACCACCACTTCATGACATTTTTTTTGCAGTCTGACAAATTGGAATACAGAAACAGAAAATGTGGGGGATATTTTACTGTTGTATTCTACTGGCCAATCTCCTGGGTTAAATGTTCAGAACTTCCTTCCTATTTCTCCAAATGTGTGGGTGTTTTACCTGTTTAGATTTAGCATCTACAGTGGAGTCTATGCCTTAAAATCGTGTTTAAAGAAAGATGAAATATTCTGTAAGAAATATAGTATTTCAGAGGGACCAGAGCAAAGTCACAAGCAATGTTTTATGGTTCTAAGCAAAAAGGTTTAAAGAAGAGCCTTCTTCCAGTAAAGACAGTTTTGTCTTTAAGCATAAGCTTATTGACCCCAGCATGGCAAAAAAGTTTAAACAGATGGTGTCAGTTTTGAATGCCATCAGAAAAAGAATGAGCCAGTGGGTCAATACACTTTGCACTTTGCTGAAACATTTTACTGCATAGGGGCCATTGTAAATGTGCTGCCATTGAGAATATTGGACAATGGGCTGATGATTTGTCTTCTGAGATGTATAAAGTTCTACCTGTTGTTAAAGACTAACATGAGTAACTGCACACTGACTTAATTTTTAGAAAGTCTAACAGCACATGAGAGGTAGGCCACACATGTCTGCTGTGCTACATACATCAACGCAAAATATGTGGTCAGCAAATCCAAGGAACACATGATAACTCATACTGCTACTACAGGGTCATTGGGAGTGCAACTGCAGAAAGAAGAGGTTTAATGGAAAATGCAAAGCAAGCTCAGGAAAATTCAATGGGTGGGGCTATCTTACACAAGGTAGTAGGTCAACTGTCAAATCTTATCAAGAAAGTAACTGCGCATAGAGGTGGATCGATAAGACTTACAATAGCTTATTTAGCAAATTTTGCAAGACATGAGCAAGATAATAGGTGGTATGTGAAAAGCACTGAATCGTCATAAACAAGCTGTTAATCCTACAGCCACTGCTACAGATTTGAGCCTTTACTTGATTAAAACTGCTGATGATTATTGGTGCCACTTCTCGGCTGTATGTGCTCTTTGTTTTTACAGTCCAGGTGTCAAAACCCTTTTATCACATATCCTCATGTCAGATCTACAGATAAAAAAAATTGATTGAATTGAAATCTGATTTTTAGTGCAACCCAAGCTGAACAGGACATTTGCCCCATGCTTGGGCACCTTCAAAAAGCAGTTCGCTTGTGCTATGGTGAGGCTGTTACAGTCTCTCATGGTACGTTGTCACCATCTTGTTGTCACCTACTTGTGCAATTATAATTACTGCCCAGAGATTGGGCAAAAGGCAGTAATATAATAGGGCTCAGATGTCCAAAATTGGTAATAAGAACTGTATTACTGTCAATAATGTTAGTTAATTAAATCTAATAAACTGGCCAAACATATGTGTCCCCTAGTTGTAACAAAATTTAACCAGTTACCTGACTTGCTCACAACTATGTCATTTAACTAAGTCAAATTACATGTTACGTCGAACTCGTACTCAATGCACACAATAAAGCTGTGGTGTCCACCCCTGTCAAAAGGATTAAGAAAACGCACATTCCACCTTCATTCCTTACCAGTCTAGAAGAAAACGGCATAAACTACATCAGCGAGCTCAGCATTAAACTTTATCTCCAGCAGTGGAAAGCAGCACCAGTGTTAACTCTTTCTTTGCTTCTATTTACATCACTTATTTTGTTTGCTGCCAAACATGGTTTCTTGCCAAGAGCACGCAGTGGTGGTTGCTTGCCAAGAGCTTCAGCCATATTGTTACTTTCTTTGGCCATCTACCTTTCAACGATCTAACCAGGAGCCCAAGCTTCAACAACAAGGTTAGAATCAGCAGTGCTACCTCTCACTGTCCTGAGGTACAAAGTGTATTACATGACAGGACAGGTGTGGGCTAGCTGGTTAGCATGCTGACAGAAACCTCTGCAATACAATATATAGACGTCTTTAACATACAGTAAAAATGTTATTTCTTTACATTCTATTAATCATTTTAGTTAATTTTGTAATGTTTAAAATTACTGTTTAAAATATTATTGTCTTTAAAAGCTTAGTACTCTTGTATGAAAAGAGTCACCATTAAATAAAAACACTTTGAAACAGAAAGTCCTACAGTTAGAAGTTAAAGTCCTACAGTCCTACAGTTATTCTCTCTAGGTAGCAGCACTGGCCCTTGTTTGGGCAGTGTCTGAGCTCAGGGTGAGTTTTAGACTCCTAACTTACTTATACTACCTGGGAAACATTATCCGACAGAACGCTAAGCACGGTTGTAAGTCGCTCTGGATAAGAGCGTCTGCTAAATGCCATAAATGTAAATGTGAATGTAGAAGTACAACTTTCAAATGATGGATAGCATTTGACAACATCTAATCAGAACCAGTTAGTCCGCATTGTTCAACATGTCACACAATTATTGTGGTTCAAGTGTCCTATTTTTTAGCTAGACAAACCTGTGAAATAATGTAACTCTGCTCTGGTTTACACATCCTTCGATACGGTTCAGAATTATGGTTAATAAGTAATTAAATCACTATTAAGATCGGTTACAAAAACAATTTCATGTAAAGTTATAAAAATGGGGCAGAGGTGTCTCTACTTTGCTTTTTCTCAGTTAATGGTTTGCAGAGGAGGATTTACATGAGTGTACATAAGGGAGGTCAGTCAGGGTCTGAGTTAATGTATAAAAAGTACAGCACTGGTCTATAAGAACATGCAGGGGGCAGGGAAGCTAAATGGTATAAGCATGTTTTACCATAGAGATCCATTCAAAATAACATTTTACCTGGGTTTCTGACAAAACCATTTTCCCCCAAATAAAAAGGCTGTATTTCTTAGTTCAATTTTAGTTGTATTCAAAATGTTGGGGACTGGACCAAACAGATGTTTTGCTGATATGCGATATTTAAGTTTGTAAAGAGAGTGTTAACTTACTAATGTTACTTATTAATGTTAAAGCATGTTATAATATCTCACAAACATCCATCCAAAATTCTGTAAACTATGTTACTAACAGGGTTCTTTAGCTGACTTTGTCACCTCCTATAAAAAACGTTTGATACCACTTTTTCACTTCGGATAACAATACTAATACCGCAACCTTGAGTTTCAAACTGTGAAACAGGGAAATAAGCAGAACAAAACATGACTCAGTATTGCAGCACTGTTGTTTTTTATTTAGACTTTTACATGATAGTCTAGATTAGTGGATTTTTTTCAATGGTTTTGGCCAGTATTGGGTTGATAGCAAAACTAAAGGACCCCAGGTCGAATTTCGTAATGTAAATGTAAACTATTTACACTGTTCTATATAAACTGAACTATTCTAACCTGAATTAAATGCCTTCCAGCCCTTCACCAGTTACAGGTCAGTCAGAATGTTTATTTCTTGTAATGTGTTTGTTTTATGTTTCACTTGTTATTTAAACATATTGAATATTTTGTATGACTTTAGTGTATCTTTGCAGATTAGATCAAATAGAATAGACTCAAAGTTAAAAATGTAAAAATTTTTAAGCTTTGCGACTAGTGGATATGTTACACTGAAGGAATATACTACCTTGAACCACTGATATTATAGCATGACTCATTTATGAAATATATGAAAAATGCCAACCAGCTACTTTAGTGTTTGAAATACATTTCCATGTGTTACTTTTCTATATGGATAAATAATGCAAACTTTTTTTCTACAATCAGGCTACAGTGTTTCTACATATTTTTGCAGTTGGGTGCATTATTTTTTTTAAAACAGGCCTACAAAAATGTATAATTATATATTCAGTTCTGTAAAAAGTTCCTTGTGGTTATGTCAATTTATTGTGACCAGGGATGCATCGACAACAATACCCAAAGGGTTATTGGCCCTGATCCTGGCACTTCAACTCAGCAATGGGAAAATTGGTGGCAAAATTTGTGATGGGCGATATACCAGGTGATATACCAGTTGGAGTACTTTCTAAGGTTAGAGTTCTTCGCAAGGTTAGAGTTCTTCATAAGGTTAGAGTTTCTGCTAAGGTTTTTTTCAAATTTTTTTACACCAGTTAGCCAGAAATAAGCCACTTACCACAACGTAAATAATACCGGTGCATCCCAAGTTGTGAGTGTTGCCTTTACTGCTTCATACATTTTACCATACAGTCTATGAATTTTACATACAACACTGATAGTAAAAGTCATAAGCATGTATACAGGCTAGTGGTTCAGGAAAAATAAGTTTCTGAAAAGTTTATTTATCGTGCAGGCCAACTACCATCCTTGATTGTCCCATGTGGCAACATTTGTCTTGTTTTGTCTGTTTAAAGTATGTGTAGTACGTGGACTGGTAAGTCTAACAAAACAGTGAAAAACATATCTGAATGTGACAGAAATATTGATGCTAGTTGAAAAAATGCCATAATTAGATGTGTTCTCTGTAGAGGATGCCTTTAGTTATTTTCAATCAACAAAATGTCTAATCTGAGGGTTTTTCAAACTTTTGTATACAACAGTATGAACATATTGTACTGCTTCTTTTGTTGGCTTAGGATTAATATCCTGTCTGTCTGTCCTAAGAATTATGCATTGCTATAAATGATCATGAGTCATTAGAGGACTAAACCTTGTCCATGTAGGCATGGAGCACAGCATCAGGCTTCAATGATCCAGTTTTTATCTGTTTAGTGAGCTCAGCCAATGGAAGAGCCACAATGGGCTTCAGATCAAGGCCAGGATTCTGAAAAACAAAAGAGAAAGGAATATGAAATAGGCCTGTATCTGATCTCGGTTAAGCAGTTTAAAACAATTTCAGGCCCCACTGATGGTAAACTAATTAACTGGTGATTAAAACATTACACATGCTATACATTCATTCATTCAATATATTCATATATTTTGTGATAACAATAGCAGGACACTAGTAAATCATTCCCACATGTTGTTATTCTTCAGTTATACCTGTGCATAATATGCATGTGAACTGTTTAGAAGGTTTTTAGTGACATTTGTAGATAATCACATGTATTTAAGCATACATTTCTTTACACACAGCAAAAGAGTGGTCAGATCTTTTTTATTGCTGCACAGTCCATTTTATTGCTGCTGTACTTCTGCAATTTCTTTCAGGATTAATAATGTTTCATTCCAGCCACGGTAAAATTGCATGTTTTGTTGTTGGAAAAGGCAATACATCCTCTCCAGATAAACGTAAACACGGCCTTTTCTTTAGATTTTAGTGCACTTCAAAGGTTTATTGGAAAACATTAAGCATAAAATATAAAATGTTCCACAACTTTCACTGAGGCCACAATTTATGTTTTATTTTTCCATTATTTTAAAATCAGCAAATAAACAGAAATTGTGCATTAAAATGTGCAGAAGTGTGTTGTCTGTAGAGGATGTGTTCACTTTTCTCATATCACTGATTTTCAACTACAAAATCAACAAAACATGGAATTTAAATAGGGGTCCCTAAATTTTTACATACAACTGTCTGGCGCCTCTATAATGTGTTTTTTACTTTTCCGTTCTATCTAAAAGTCAAGACCAATACTTTTTTTCTTACTTGGCTCCCGAAAAAAACAATATGTCCTATTTGAATCTTTATTTTAAATTCATTTTAAAGCTGTAAATGGTTTTGCACCTGTATAATTTGCAGGATATCTCTCTGTTTATGTTGAAAGAGGGTGCTCTTATGTCTGAATATATTGGCCTTCTTCAAATACCTTCCACGAAAAACAGAAAACATGGAGAGGCCTTTTTCTGTTATTATGCTTCGGTGGACCTTTATATCTTTCACAATTAGACAGTCTTGGTCAGTATACACCTTTTAAGAACATCTGAAAAGAATTTTCATCAATTTCTATATAAAATTATAATGCACAGCAATTTTATTTTATTTTTATTTAATTTTCCTCCAGATTCTCTACATTTCTTAAAAAATATCAGCACTGAACAGAATTTGGTGCCGTATTTATTGTATCCTGGGAGTGCAGAATGTTTACTGTGGCAAAATTTTAATAACAATTTTTACTGTCTGTAATAAAAAACATGCACAGGTTTCGTGTAGGCGAAATATTTTCCATCTGTACAAGTATTTCTCTTACATCTGTATGGTGATGAAATTACTGTCTGTAGGTGAAAAGTATTGAGGTCATTCTCCCGCCATCCGGACGCACTTTGTTTAGACTGCAACTATGACAATGGGGCTCTGACTGATTTAACTACTTTATGTACCATTTAAGATGCAGTGTTTATAGGAAGAGCACTGCACTTAAACCACTTCGTAATGTTTAAACAGAAAACACTCAGACTCAGTGTGAAGGGACCATTAAAATTGTGTCCATTTTTTTCGTCTAACAATATCAGACTCTGTGTGAATAGACCTTTATAGATGTATTTTTGCACTAATCAGGTCTGCGTATTTGATGCATGTACAAATGAAAAGGTGGCACCCGGGGTACCCAGTTTTGGAATTGTGGAACCGCTACCAAACTGGTTTCCATACCCAGTTCTAACTGTCAATTGGCTATGACATGCAAAACTCTCAGAGGGATCAATTCATGCCAAGTCGTTTGGCCAAGTTGTACAGAACAACAACAGTAAATACAATAAATAGTTTTGTAGTTCATACTCCAGATGATTCTCATCAGATGATTAGGGCCCAATAGACTCATGGTAATGTATAGAGCAAATAATTCGAGTAGCCCTTTCAGCTAAATACAGATTACTGCATTTGGAAACAATATGAAGAGACTTCAGATTAGTGAACACCTCCATTCCCAGGCTTTAAAAATCAAGAACCAAGTTAGTCCAGTTAGTTACAGAGAAGATTTTAATGTCCTGCTACTAGTCTATAAATCACTGAAAGGTTTAGGCAAAGAAAACATATGCAGTTTCTAAAGAATAGAAACTGCATAGGTCCCTTAGATCTATGGATTCTGGTCAGAGCCCAGAGCATGGAGCATGGTGAAGCAACATTTAGCTGTTATGCTGCATACATCTGGAACAAACTGCCAGAAGACCTTGGAGGTGCTCCAAATGCAGTGGTCTTTAAACCTGGGCTATCATTGATCTTTAAACTTTGCACTCTATTCTTACTGCACTTTACCATTAATAAAATCTCACTTTAATAACACCTTTGTCTTTTAGATCCTTTTATGTTTTTATTTGACTTTGTGGTGTGCACTTTGTACTTTCTTTTCTTTATATTTTTTCTTTTTGTTTTCTTTCCTTTATCATATTTTTAAGTCCCTGTAACTTTATTTTTCATTTTAATTGATTGATTGTCAGTACTAAGTCTTATTTTCCCTTTTTATATTTATTTAATTTTTATTTATGTAAAACACATTCAAGTGCCACTAAAATGTGCTATATAAATAAACATGCCTTGCCATAACACAAATTCATCTGTTGTGTTGTCCTTAGAGCTGCACAGTCAAGAGTTTGAAAAAGACTGAATACCCATGTCCACACAATACATCACTTACATCACTTCACACACCTGCCCTGATTTAAAGGAGCAATGTGTAAAACTCTAGCAGTGAGGTTTTTCTGATAAGGACATTCACCAGCATCTTGCCTGAATTTTCCTGTCCCACCTTAAATAGTGATGTGGATACACTATGGCACCTGAAGCATTATAATAACTGCTATATTGTTTAAGGTGGAATGGGAAAATACAAACTTGAAGCTGGCGAGTCAGCTTCGTAGTTTTATTAAGCATAAGGATGATGAGAACCTGGAAAATATCCTACCAGAAGTTTTATGCATAGAGCTACAAATAAATGTGCTACGGTAGTATGTGGTTTGTCTGTTCTGGGCAGCTGCAGCACCATCTTCTGTTAGAAGAAGACACATTGCTATGTAGATATGATTAATTCTAGAAATGATAGACTAACGAAAACATGTATATTACATTTCTGCTAAAAAACAATACCCCTAAATCTTACACGCTGCTCCTTTAATCCTTTAATGGTTTACCAAGTAAGAATGTAGTGTACAACCCTGCTGAACCTTTAAAACCATTAGGATTAAAACCTGATGATTTTGCTTCTAATGTTTACCATTAGAGGCCACCAGTTTCCGGCAGGACACCTTCAGACCCCAGACATCTGTCAAACCATGAGAATCCTTTACACTGTGATTTTCTTCAGTAGGGTAATCACACACAAAGACTTTTCTACTAACAATTACTGCTTTTCAGTTCAACTCTTCCAGTGGACCAACAACAATTACATTACATGCCTGAAGATTTCATGAACACTTTCTGAATAACAGCCTCACAGATATTGTCTTATGCAAAGGAAGTTCAGATGGTTCAGACGTCAGAGGTTGTCACGCCAGGAGAGCACACCTTCTCAGGTGTGTAACAAGTGTGTAACAGGTGTGTGACAGCGGTGCTTCACCTTTTCCTTGAACTCTTGCACAGCTTGCTGTGCCTGGCTGAGTTCTGCATCTCTCCTAGCCCGGGCTCGCTGGATCTTCTTCTGGACCTTTTGGCGACCCACCCACTTCAGGAGCAACACAGTGGCACCGGTACCGCATATCAGAGCACCCACGACTGACGCCCACTCACGATCCATGTCTGTCAGTAGTTGTCCTCCTCACTGTTTCTGTACAGGTTTATATGAGTGGTGTGAGGGCTACGCCCCGCCCTTTCGCTCTCACTGTAACTGGGGGAGAGACATCATCTCCACAACAGGACGTAACGAAAACAATACGGTAGAGTTTGCAGTACATTTGAGAACCAATGAGCTACTTCAACCAACATAGCGTCTACAGGATATTTCCCAGTAAATAAGCTCAAAGTCGGAGATGCACAACGAAGCTATAGAAAGTTCCTTATGAGTTTATGAGATCCTATGAAATACCCCCTGTATGAGTGTCCTTTTAAACTGAACACAACACACAGGTCAAAGCTAGTTATAACACAAATAAGAAGAAGAATAAATGAAAGACGACCCGTATCTGGACACGCCATTCACAACTGGCAATCCGTTCAATCCGGAAGCGGTATTCCCTCGGGCCACGAATGCACTGCAGAAGCTAACGTTATTCTTATCCGAACTCTAGGCTATACAGTGTGATATAAGTGTCATCTATTGTTATTTTTATTAAAAATGAAGCAGAACAACTTTTCATTGGTATTTGCGAACTACATATCCACTAGAGCAATGCGGGCCCGTCTGGACAGATGCCACGGTCTCATCCGGGCATTGTTTCTCAGCCCTAGCTAGTGAGCTAGACCACGACAGCAAACCTTGGGGGGGGTTATGTTCGGCAAAATAAACACCACATATATTCGTAATGACACTCTGTCTAGTCACTGCACTTCTCGCAAAATGTCGAAAATGCTTGCAAGCGAGCCTGAAGAGTGGGCTTATGGTGTTTGCAGTTTATAGACCGCGATTGTACTACAATTAGTTACAAAAACTTCCTCACAAAATTGAATACTTTAGGGACGACATGTTACTACAAATAAATTATTAATTTAATATATACGTTTAAAATGCTGGCCTAATTAAACTGTGCTATCAAAAACGATTCCACTGTATAAATCATCCTAAAGCGTTAAATTCATACGTTTTGGGGTTATCGCTGGTTGGCGCCCTCTAGCGCCTCTCAACAGCACTGAAGGATGTGTGCTTTTAGTGTCTTGCTTCACGTTTCCGCCCAGTGTGACATTGTCCTCTACTGCTGTCGGCGAGTTGTAGGACAAACCTGCTGCAATCATGGTGTTTGAAGAGAAAATGATCCTAAACGGAGACCCAGAGGAGGTAAGGGCTTGTGTTGTCCTCTCTAACAGCTCACTGACTACTGAGATTGGTTGGGAAGTTGTTACTACAGCTCTGCCTGAGATTTTGAGGCCTGGTTCAGTATTAACGCCTGTGCTGGAGCTCGGCTTTAGTCTACAATGGGCTCAGTTAAAACCTGCGAGAAAATCCAGCACTGTTATTACACTATATAGTCACTGACCTAAGATGCTTGTCCTCCCAATTGCTTGATAACCAGTGGGGTCACTGGGTCTCTTAAATGAATAATTTATGTGCGGCCAGCTAACTTCAGAAGTACTCCACTGTGAAGAAAGTCCATTCAGACTCATGGCATGCGGTTTTAGATACAAAATTCTATTGTATAGAGGTATATAAGTGTTTATGTCTATGGTATGTAAAGGGTGTATATGTGGAGTGTATTACCATAGTAGTGTGATATCTCCATCTCTTGTCAAAGCTGTGTGTAATTTTGTTTTTGAAACTTTTTTTTTTGTTTGTGGAGCTGTAATGTATTAGTGCATCTTAAAATTAGTTTCTTAATTCATTTGCAGGGTAAATACAAAAGAAGACATGCATATAAAAGTGTATGCATGACTGTTTTACTTTTGGCTGGTAGAAGGTCATTAGAAAGGTTCTCTGTAAATTAAGTCTTATTCCTGATATTCTTTGAATTCTGTTCCTCATTTATTGTTTCATTTAGGAGGAAGAAGAGGAGGAAGAAGAAGAAGAAATGGTGGTATGTTGGTTAAACAGTTTTTTTTTTTTTTTTTTTAAACATTGAAATGACCGGAGGTGAATTTGTGCAGAAAAATTGCCAAACTGTGCTGGACTAGTGCCCACCAGGACCAAGGCTGAATTCCCCATTATTGGATGTAATTATCTATGATTACATTATGCCTGCTCAATATTGTCAGAGCACTAGCATTGTGATTATAAGGGCAGATATTGCTGATGTGGTACACCCACCTTTGAACATCATAACAGGGTCAAAAACCTACCTGTGTTATTTTGAGCAAAGTATAGTATTATATTGCAGAGGTCAGTATCATGATGACAAATAATGTGCCCTAATATGATCATATACAGTGACGGGAAAGTCTTTCAAAAAGTAGCACTCACAATTGATTGTGTGCATGTTTGTAGGACCCCTTAGAAGCAATCAGGCAGAAATGTGAGGAGGCAGAGCATTGTGTCCATGCACGGGAGAAACTGGAGGCCTGTGAAACCAGAGTGGGCTCACGGTCCGAAACAACAGAGGACTGCACTGAGGAGCTTTTTGATTTCCTGCACGCGCGAGACCACTGTGTGAGTAGACCACCGTCATCATTTTGACCCCCCCCTGGTCAAATGTCATGTTTTCTAAGTGAAATAAGTATCACTTCCTCTACGGGGAACATGCTTGCCTTTATCTGCACAAATTTAAATTCAGTATGTTAAATAAATAGTCATTTTGCACTAAAATGTTCAACCCTTTGACCGTAGAAGTAACACAGACAGTCATATGCAGCTGACAGTAGAGTTGGTTTTATTTCGTGTAGTATTAATAACTTCAAGGTTTGTGTTTAGCCTAAAACAATTGTTGTTCCCTCCTCCTGCCCCTACATCACAGTATTTCAGCCATTCTCTTTAACCAGTCGGCCGATCGACTAGTCCATGCTACACCTAGTGTGCATTTGAGTCATGACAGCTAGCTTTTGTAAAGGGTCCATGCTGACTCTACCCATCATCTTAGTATCGCGGAATAGTATTTATTTCATGGAAACTTTGGTCAATGATCAAAACTAGGCATTTGGTGCACTCTATCACATTAAAGTGGGTACAGAGAGGATGGGGCTAATTCTATGCGCAGGGTTGGATTACTTATTCTGAAGTCGCTTATAAATGATCAGGATTTCAATTTTGGATGCTTATCTCGTTATCAAAAAATGGAATCCATTCCAAAGTTGACCTCAAAATCAACTTTTAGCCAGAATCCCACAGTGATTCTGGGAATTGTTGATTGTATGTATGTTTTATGCTGCCCCAATTTATTCAGTCGCTTTTCCATTTGAAGATTTCTGCAGTTAAGTCAGGGGGTGTCTAATCTGAGAAGCAGTATGAACACCAAGTGTTAATCTCTCCTCTTTCCTTTTTCTAGGTGGCCCACAAGGTCTTTCATTTAGTTAAATGAAGCACATGAGATCCATATCATCGCTTCTAAATGGATGTCCTGCCAGAATCAGTACATGGTTCCAACATTATTTATAGGCAGTGATGTGATTGCTGACAGTGTCTTCAGTTCAGCCTTCTGGACCCAACTGCTTGTCTGATGTGTTTATGTTCATGAATTGTGAATAAAATGTTGTGATGTGTACATCTCCAAAATAAAACCTAGTATATAATGATTGAAATGAAATGAAAGAAATTTCTATTTCATAGTCAAATTTTACCACATATGCCAACAACGCAACTAGGCAAACCATATATACACTATACAATTGACTAAATTACTGTGGGTACAGAACAGTGGAGACACAACCCAGATAGCAGAATTGTTATGACCCAAATCTGGCCCAATTGCTTCACGGATTGATGGTACTTGAGCAGACCACTCCCAGTTGCAAGATGATACTATGTGGGAATGGACAGTGAAGTGAAAGTACTTTACAAAGCTCCTTGCAAAGGTAAATTTCTGTAAAAATAATTACATTTTCAGCTGATTCACACTCATTTAGTGACACTTATTTGGTGTAATGATGATGCATTTCTAATAGAAGTCTGAAGATGGCAGTTAAATACAGATCTGTTGTGACTTTATTATGACTTTAACTCAGTAACCAGTCAGAATTGAGATGCCATGTATTGCAGTATTCAATGTGCAGAGTAACACTTTAATATAAAACTAATATTTTATATTAAAAAAGCATGCTTTAGTTCTGTGACCATGTAAGTTAAAAGTTAATGCTGATGATACAAAAACTAAATTGTTATAATTAGTAAGTGAACTTTAAATCAATGGTTAGCGCCACAGTGTAACCTTTGAAGTCAGCCCAGAAAGGACTTTTATTTTGAAATCCTCGCTTCCCGTGATAATCGTGGGAAAGCTCTCGTAGCTGCCCGCAGTCTGGAGGTTTGATGAGACTGTAGACTGATATTCTTACTGCTGGTTTCGGTGTAACACTTGTTTTTAGAATTCGCTGTTATAAGGAAATGTGTAGTTTCTGACCGTTTCTGGTCCGAACACAGCTGGCACTGAGCAGCAAAATGGCAACAATAACAACTTTGGTCTCCATGTGTATCAGGACAGTAGCTCAGAATATGGATGTGCTGGAGAAGCGAGTGTGCGGTAAGACCATCCGGATAACCTGAAATCTTCACCAACAGTCACAGGGTTTCTGTTAGGGCTGTTGCGATGCTCAGATTTTCAGGGTCGACGCGGTTTTAAAGTCTGAGGTTAAGACTAAATCACTTCTAGAATAAAATACAGATCCTGAACTACACCAGGGTCTTCCTGCTGCCCTAGACCACTTCTACATGTGTATGTGTAACAAGTGCTCCTTACTGTTTGTGGTGAATACTATATAAAAGACAGCAAAACAGAATTCCTCCAACTGGGCAAACAACGCCACCAAAAGTGCACTGAAAATAGTGGAGTATTTACGGTAGGGAACCTGCTGAGAGAGATCGGTCTGACTTTCTCTCATTGCACAACAACAACAACAATAATAATAATATTTTATGTCCATGTTTTATTTTTAATTTTTTGTGTGTGGTTTTATGTGCCAAATATGGCAACATTTTACATGACAACTTCCCAGCCTCTTGGGATCAATAAAGTATCTATTTATCTCTCTTAATCCCTTAGAATATATATATATATATATATATATATATATATATATATATAT